>JASEVX010000074.1:265549-705549 GCA_031761405.1 Serripes groenlandicus
CAATCAAGGGGTTGTGAGTTCGAATCCAGGCTCGGCCAACCTTTCTTTCCGACGTTTGACAAAAGTCAATGCGACATGCGTCATTCGTCTACCACCAATGGGCTAAGTTTATGTGGAGAAAGCAGCCAGTTGCTTGGAAAGCCTTGTTGTGTGGAGTACTGGTGTGAGAAAAACCAGGAAACACATGAGTTGGTGAACTGGCCCGCCGTAATAGGACTGATAAAATGTTAAAAATGGCGTTAAACCCCCAATCAATCAATGCTTGAAAGGGGTCAAACATCGCATTCGACAGTTTATATCACGGATTTCCTTGACAGCATACCAGGACCTCCTAACGACCGTACATGTATATCATCTGTTAATGAGTCCACTGGGCTATAAGTGTTAACCCTTTCCCTCATACAATACATCTGCAGCAGACGATTTAACCCTTTCCCACATACAATACATCTGCAGCAGACGATTTAACCCTTTCCCACATACAATACATCTGCGGCAGACGATTTAATCCTTTCCCACATACAATACATCTGCAGCAGACGATTTAATGCTTTCCCACATACAACACATCTGTAGCGGACGATTTATTCCGTTCCCACATACAACACATCTGTAGCGGACGATTTATTCCGTTCCCACATACAACACATCTGTAGCGGACGATTTATTCCGTTCCCACATACAACACATCTGCAGCAGACGATTTAATGCTTTCCCAAATACAACACATCTGCAGCAGACGACTTTGAAAACATGTAGAAAGAAGTATGGATTATCTGAAACAATAAAAGTAAACTTGCTGAAAAGAGTTGAAAACATTGTGGCAAAAGATGAAATTGCTCATCTTGAGCAATTTCTTCTTTTGTCTCAATGTTTTTCAAAATCGTCTGCTGCAGATGCGTCAGAAAGCGTCTGTAATAAGTTAAGGGTATAATATAATGACTCGGGATCTCATCCTAATAAACAGCTACCCGTTTCATTTTAATATCAGCGACATGTGATGCATGTGATGCAAAACAGGGCCGAAAGTGAAACACATGTCTTTTTAATATCAACGAACTGCGAAGAAAAACTACTTAACGTCATTGCATACACACGTGTGCAATGTATTGTTTATCCTTCAAAGTCGTATGCTGCAAAGGAAAAACATGTGTAACCCTTTCCCACATGTAGACGCTATTTTAAACGTCTCTGCAGCAGACGACTTCTTGAAAGCCTTGTGACAAAAGAAGAAAATGCTTATGATGGACAATTTATCCTTCTTCCACAATGTGTTTAACTCTAGTTAACAATTAAACTCTCATTTATGGAGATTTGACATGTTTTTGTCGCGATATCTTCAATGTCAACTGCTGCAGATGTGTTGTATGTGGGAAAAAGGTTTTAAATACAGAAAATCCAAGGTACCCCATACCTGATGGTAGATAGACGGTCGGCGCATCAATCAGTAACTCCAAGTTGATTACTCCAACACCCAATGCGAGGTTGATAAAAATAGTAACAAGAAGGATTTTCCAGGGATGACGGGATATGATTCTTCCAATCGAGGCAAATATGTCACCGATCCTCTTTTCCACTTTTTCATAGCACGTAAGCTCCTCCATTGCATAGTCTTAATGTGCCATCAAACACGTCATAGGTGAGAACTGAAAATCGATAAGTTTAAATGTGTTGTCCAATATATTTGTATCAAATAAGTAGACTAAATATAAACAACAAGAGGGCCATGATGGCCCTGGAATCGCTCACCTGATTTTTTTTTTCACTTTAGCTATATAAGCCCCGCCATCTGGCGGACATAGTTTCCGACCAATCGACTTGGCTTAAAGTTTTCACTATAGCCATAAAAGGCAAAATAGCCCCGCCCCCCTGGCGGCCATGTTTTTCAACCAATCAACATGGCTTGAAGGAATCTGATAGAGGGTCATCCAAGGAACATTTCTACAAAATTATTAGAAAATCGGCCTGACACTTTTGGAGAAGAAGATTTTTTAAGTTTGCACTATAGCTATATAAGGCAAAATAGCCCCGCCCCCCCTGGCGGCCATCATTTTTGACCAATCAACATGGCTTAAAGGAATCTGATAGAGGGTCATCCAAGGAACATTTCTACAAAATTATTTGAAAATCAGCCTGACACTTTTGGAGGAGAAGATTTTTTAAGTTTTCACTATAGCCCCCCCCCCCCCCCCCCCCCCCCCCCCCCCCCCCCCCCCCCTGGCGGCCATGTTTTTCGACCAATCAACATGGCTTCAAGGAATCTGATAGAGAGTCACCCAAGGAACATTTCTACAAAATAAGTTCAAAATCTGCCAACCAATTTGGGAGGAGAAGAATTTTGAAGTTTTTTTCGTTTCGTTGGAAACCAGAATTCTGCATGGATCCCAATAAATTGACGGAATTCTGGTGAGGTCATTGAGAGGATGCTTTCTGTGAAGTTTCATCCCAATTGACCCACTGGTTACTGAGGAGAAGATGTTGAAGATTTTTTAAGTTTTCACTATAACCATAAAAGGCAAAATAGCCCCGCCCCCCTGGCGGCCATGTTTTTCAACCAATCAACATGGCTTGAAGGAATCTGATAGAGGGTCACCCAAGTAACATTTCTACAAAATTATTTGAAAATCGGCCAGACACTTTTGGAGGAGAAGATTTTTTAAGTTTGTAGCCATATACGGCAAAATAGCCCCCCCCCCCCCCCCCCCCCCTGGCGGCCATGTTTTTCGACCAATCAACATGGCTTGAAGGAATCTGATAGAGGGTCACCCAAGGATCATTTCTACAAAATAATTTGAAAATCGGCCTGACACTTTCGGAGGAGAAGATTTTTTAAGAATTTTGAAGTTTTTTTCATTTCGTTGCCATGGAAACCAGAATTCTGCATGGATCCCAAAAATGTTAAGGAATTCTGGTGAGGACATTGAGAGGATGCTTTCTGTGAAGTTTCATCCCAGTTGACCCACCGGTTACAGAGGAGAAAATGTTGACGGACGACGGACGACGGACGACGGACGACGGACGCCGGACATAGGGCGATCACAATAACTCACCCTGAGCACTTCGTGCACAGGTGAGCTAAAAACAAGAGAGCCTTCATCCATCAGAGAACTAGATAAGGAGGAGTCAAAGGTTACCGGAGCACGGTTTCAGAATCCCAAAGGATATGAGGATTCTATTTCAGACTCCCAAAGGACACGGGAATTCTGATTCAGCTTACCAAAGGACACGTGAATTCTGATTCAGCCTCTCGAAGGATACGGGAATTATGTTTCAACCTCTCAAAGGACACGGGAATTATGTTCCAGCTTCCCAAAGGATGTTTGGGATTCTGTTTCATGCTCCAAACATACGGGAATTATGTTTCAGCTTCCAAAAGGATATTGGAATTCTGTTTCATGCTCCAAAAGGACACGGGAATTCTGTTTCAGCCACGCAATGGATACGGGAATTCTGTTTCAGCCTCCCAAAGTTCACGGTAATTATGTTTCAGCCTCCCAAAGGATACGGAAATTATGATTCAGCCTCCCAAAGGATACGGGAATTCTGATTCAGCCTCCCAAAGGATACGGGAATTCTCATTGAGTCCTCCCAAAGGATACGGGAATTCTCATTGAGTCCTCCCAAAGGATACGGGAATTCTCATTGAGTCCTACCAAAGGATACGGGAATTCTCAATCAGCCACCCAAAGGACACGGGAATTCTGATTCAGCCTCCCAAAGGACACGGTAATTATGTTTCAGTCTCCCAAATGATACGGAAATGATGTTTCAGCCTCCGAAGGGATAAGGGCATTCTGATTCAGCCTACCAAAGGATACGGAAATTCTGATTCAGCCTCCCAAAGGAAACGGGAATTCTGATTCAGCCTCCCAAAGGATACGGGAATTATGTTTCAGCCTCCCAAAGGATACGGGAATTATGTTTCAGCTTCCCAAATGACACGGAAATTATGTTTCAGCCTCCCAAAGGATACGGGACATATGTTTCAGCCTCCCAAGGAATACGGGAATGATGTTTCAGCCTCCGAAGGGATACGGGAATTATGTTTCAGCCTCCCAAGAGATACAGAAAAGGATACGGGAATCATCATTCAGTCCTCCCAAAGGATACGGGAATTCTGATTCAACCTCCCAAAGGATACGTGGAATTATGTTTCAGCCTCCCAAAAGATACGGGAATTATGTTTCAGCTTCCCAAAGGACACGGGAATTATGTTTCAGCCTCCCAAAGGATACAGGACTTATATTTCAACCTCCCAAAGGACACGGGAATTATGTTTCAGCTTCCTAAAGGATACGGGAATTATGTTTTAGACTCCCAAGGGATGCAGGACTTATGTTTCAGCCTCCCAAGAGATACGGGAATGATGTTTCGGCCTCCGAAGGGATACGGGAATTATGTTTCAGCCTCCCAAGAGATACGGGAATTTTGTTTTATGCTCCAAAAGGACACGGAGTTTTGTTTCAGCCTCCCAAAGGATACGGGAATTCTGATTCAGCCTCCCAAAGAATACGGGAATTCTGATTCAGCATCCCAAAGGATACGGGAATTATGTTTCAGCCTCCCAAAGGATACGGGAATTCTGATTCAGCCTCCCAAAGAATACGGGAATTCTGATTCAGCATCCCAAAGGAATTTTGTTTCAGCCTCCAAAAACAAGAGGCCCATGAGGACCTATGCTCTACTGGCATTGATCTGGCTTGTTTCAAAAGGAACCAATATGTCATCAATATTCAAATACCATCTAAGTTTGGTGAAGATCAGATAGTAAATAGAAGCTCTATTGTGTTCACAAGCTGTATTATAGCAATGTTGACAATTTCAAGGGCCATAATCCAGCCATGCATGGGTAGATCTGGCCGTTTTTTAGAAATGAACCAAACTCTCATGGATATCTAACTACTGTATAAGTTTGATTGAGATACAATCAAACATAAGGACTGTATCATGTTAACAAGCCCTATTATAGATATTTTGACAATTTCAAGGGCCATAATTCAGTCATGCATGGGGCGGATCTGGCTTGTTTTCGAAAGGAATCAAGCTCTCGTGGATATCTAACTACTGTATAAGTGTGATTGAGATACAATAAAAAAAAAGAGACTGTATCGTTTTAACAAGCTCTTTTATAGCAATTTTGACCATTTCAAGGGCCATAATCCAGTCATGCATGGGCAGATCTGGCTGGTTTTCGAAAGGAACAGTGCTCTCATGGATATCTAACTACTGCATAAGTTTGGTTGAGATACAATCAAAAGTGAAGACTGTATCGTGTTAACAAGAAATTGTTTACGGACGGACGCACGCACGCACGCACGCACGACGGACGAATCGCCACGACATAAGCCCTTCTGGCCTTTGGCCAGTAGAGCTAAAAACCAGAAATCTGTTTTGACAGCAATACCCGTTTGACTTATTTGATTTTTTCCCTTACACATGCAAGTATTTAACCTTTCAACAGTTGTTTTGAGAAAAGCTCTTGATCAGAGCTGTAAGCCCAGAGTCAGTTTCAAGCAACAATATAAATACAATGGATTTCCGTCGTACCGATTCTTCCGAAGAAAAGGATAGGAACAAATTTCTTCACTAAACGGCACACCATCACATCATTAGAACGAGAATATAAACTTGTGACCTGTAGGGCAAATATTCGATGATTAGTTATAGTTTCAAATTTGACAAATTGTGTGACAAAGAAATTGTCATTGCCAAATCAAGAGTAATGTTGATGTTTTACTTACTACAGTACTGTAAGTACTTTGATTTACTTTAACCCTTTCCCACATACAGGGAGAATGTAGCAGTAGCAGAAGACTTTGAAATCATCTAGAAATAGATACGGAAAATATGTCGCTTAAATTAAATTGGGTTGACAACATTGTAGTAAAGGATGCCGGCTGAAGAAACACGTGCACTTGGGAAGGATTATAAATAGACAATAGATATCCGAAACCTGTCTAATATGAACTTTATGATTAATATATGATATAACCCTTATCCACATACAGACGTTTTCTGATGCCAATGCAGCAGACGAATGTTTGAAAACATTGTGATAAATGGAGGAATTTATTATAAGGTGTACTACTTTATTCAATTACTGTTCTTTCATTTACAGAGAGACGGAGTTTGTAAATTGTTGACTAATTGTTTTCAAAGTCGTCTGCAGCAGATTTGTTGCACGTGAGAAATTGTTAAACATGCAAACGTAAATTGAGGGACCAAGGGAATTACACGCATAGAATCGAACAAAATGACACAATCACATTGTCTATGAGTTCCCACTTTCCCACATACAGACGCTTTCTAACGCCTCTGCAGCGGACAATTTTTGTAAACAGTGTGACAAAAGGATAAATTGCTTTTTATTTAAATTGTGTCACAATATTAAAAAGTTATCCTTTCATTAATAGATATTTGTGTCTAGATCCGTTGAAGTGATCTGCTGTAGATTTGTTGTATGTGTGAAAGGGTTAAGCACTGACCTATGGGACTAACACACAGAATCGATGACAATTAACATACTAAATCGAAAGTTCGTAATATTCAATCCTTTACTCGATACAAGCAGCGGACTAGATAAGGCGGAGTGAACTGGTCTTTTCCCCATCCATATCTCTCTTATGACTCAACTAAACTCTATGTTGTTGGTACTCAAAAGAATCGTCTCACTGAGACGATTCTTTTGAGTACCCACAACATAGGGTTTGAGGGTCAAACAAGGATTTGGGGGGATGTGAAACACTCTTCTTATCTGGAGTTCTGTACAAGGTGTTTAACCCTTTCCCTCATACGACAATTCTGCAGCAGACGACTTTGAACGTATTCTTTCAAAACATAGAAAATCTCCATAATTGAATGGATAACCTATGACAAAAAGTGGAAAACATTGTGGCAAAAGGAGAAATTGCACGTTTTGTGCAATTTCTTCTTTTGTCACTATGTTATCAAAAAGACGTCTGCTGCAGAGGCGTCCAAAAGCGTCTATATGAGGTAAAGGGTTAACACTTTCCCAATAACAAATGCATTTGCAGCATACGACTTATGGAAATATTGTTATGAAAGGGATTTTTTTTTTAATAACGCGCAATTTATACATCTGTCACAAAGCATTAAACTCCATTCATATCTGTTCTGTTTGTAAATTTGAAACACGAAACTTGAAACTATCATTTATGGAAATGTTCCATATCCTTGCCTGACTGTTTTCAGAGTCGCCTGCTGCAGATTTGCTGTATGTGGGAAAGAGTTCAGTGTGGTCTGCTTTGAAAACACTTTATTGTTGAAATATCGTAGAAACAAAAATACGTAAGAAAATACTCGATTTGAACAATTTCTCCTTTCCCGGTGATGTTAACAAAAGACGTCTGCTGCAAATGCGTCAAATGTCGTCTACACCAGGGACAGGGTTATAAAGAGTTATAGATCTAGATAAGGAGGGGTTTACAGCTCTTTTTCCCACACTATCTCTCCTATTATCCAACCAAACACTATGTTGTGGGAACTCAAAATAATTGTCTCATTGAGACGAATCTTTTGAGTACCCACAACATAGGGTTAGCGGACGAAATAAGGATTTTAGAACAAGCATAACGCTCCTTATATAGAGCTCTGTTAAAAGAGCATTATAAGGTATGTACCGTTTATGAATAAGTAAATACAGTCAAACTCGACCATGTCTCAATTGAGCGAATATAAAGAAATTTAATTTTCCAAGGTTGTTATTTTTAAAAACGTAGAGTAATGATTTAATTACTGATATATATATATATATATATATATATAAGTTTAAGAATATATCTGCGTGATTGCATGGTTGCAAATGGAAAAAATCTTATAATGAGCAATTTCTCCTTTTGATACATTGTTATTAACTCTTTTCAATAATCATTTACGTTACATCATCATTTTGTTTCATATTTTTGCCTCGACCTTTTCAAAGTTGTCTACTACAGACATTTTTAAAGTTGTGTACTACAGACATTTTTAAAGTTGTGTACTATATATATACAGACTTTTGGTATGAGGAAAAGGTTTATATAGCTCAAGGTGATTTTTATCGCTATCTAGTTATATTCGGCAAATCTCGATGGAAATGAACATATCGTGAGCAATTCACCCTTTTACCATAATGGTTTGAAAGTCGGCTGTCACATGTGCGTCACAATGCGTTTACTTTCCAGGAAAAAGTTATAAATTATGTTCTTATGATAAAATAAGGAAATTAAAAGTTCTGCTTTGTTTACCGCCAAGCTCAGCCATACAACAAATTCAGAGCTCTCGATAAGCGGAGTTTTCATGTTTTAAAATCCTTATTTAATATTCAAACCCTATGTTGTGGGTGCTCACTAGAATCGTCACATCGAGACGATTCCTTTCAGTACTCACAACATAGGATTGTGTTGAGTTATAAGAGAAATAATGGTGGGGGAAGACCTGTTCACTCCGTCTTATTTAGGCGTCTGCAACAATTTAGCGAACATATGGAAAATGAAAGAGTACAAGGTATCGATTTTAAGTGTAAAGGTATTACTAATAAGTGTCCGTTTAACCCATTACTTCACATGACTTTTCACAAAGGCCGTCTGCTTTACAATCATCAGACGAATATTTCAACAATCAAGATAACTGAAATATTTATATTGGTTGAGAGTTGAAAATATTGCAATAAAAGGTGAAATTGCTCGTTTTGAGCAATTTCACCTTTTGTTGCAATCTTTTCAAAAGTCATGTTCAATGGCAGCTGTCAAATGTCGTTTGTGTGAAGTAATGGGTTAAGAAAGTTTACGTGAATACAGTCTGGCAAAAGGTAATAAATGCTAATAAGGAGCAATTTCTCCTGATGTTACAATGTTATTAACTCATTTCAATAACAATTCTTTACATTTTCAATTCGTTTCATATTTTTGCCTCGACATTTTCAAAGTTGTCTACTACAGACTTCTTGGTATGAGGGAAAGGCTTATATATCTTGGTGATTTCGTTATCTAGATAGCTTTTGCAAATCTCGATGGAAAAGAATATATCGTAAACAATTTCCCCTTTTACCATAATGATTATAAAGTCGCCTGCTGCCTGTGTTTACATGCGGTAAAGGTTTTTTTAGACTGACCACTGCGTTTAAACTGTGAATTCTGTTCTGTTCAGTAAACCAGTCACTGTATGTATACATACATTCTCACACCCATTATTTACTCGATCAAATTCGCCTGACCACTACGTTATAAATACATACGCTAAACGTGTTCACATTCTGACATATTTGACCCCAATTTACTAGGTCAGATTAGCTTGACCACTGTGTTATACATACATGTACAAATTCACACACACACAGCTGACCTCGATATAGTACTTGAACCGTTAAATCTTAAATTAGCATAGTCTGGTGCATCGCGTCTTGAAACGACCGCACGTAAATACGGATCGGATTTTTTTTCCTTTCCATGAGAAAGAAATATCGACTTTTCGTGAATTGTTGTTAGCCGCAGATCTATCAGTACATTATACCATAGTGTCCCTGATTATACATAATTATACAAGTCATTCATAATTTTGCCTATACTGCTTAACACTTTCCCTCATACGACAATTTTGCAGCAGACGACTTCAAACATATTTCAAAAAATGGAAAATTTCGTTAATTGAATGGATAACCTATGACTAAAAGTGGAACACATTGTAGCAAAAGGAGAAATTGCTCGTTTTGAGCAATTTCTTAATTTGTCACTATGTTTTCAAGAAGCCGTCTGCTGCAGAGGCGTCAGAAAGCGTCTATATGAGGGAAAGGGTTAACAACTTCCCACATGCAGCAGACGACTTTCTAAACCTACACGTGAGAGTATAACTGTAGACAAAGGACTGAAAACATCAAGACAAAAGGAGATATCGTTCATCATAAGCAAATTTACCCCCGTATGTCTTGTGTTTTTTACACCGACAGTGTCTGATGAATCTGCGTGAAATTCAGTTTGCAAGTGGGAAAAGGATTTACGATTTGACTTGACCAGATAACATCGTCCTTACATAATCCAGATTATCTATTACGCTCAACCATCCTCATTGCAGACAAACCGTCTCGTTGGTGTAGTGGCAGAGCGTTCGACTCGGTTGCCGGAGGTCGCGAGTTCGATTACTTATCGGGACATACAAAATACTTTAAAAATGATAGAACCGGTTTCACCCTCCCTGGAACTCAGGACTGTGGGGTTAGCATTATGACTGACTCAATGGTATCAGGATAAATGAACCAGTGGTACTAGTAACTCACCAATATTATGCCATGTGTTAAACTGATTCTTTTTAAAAAACGGCTTAAAACTCCATACGTAGCTCAATTGGTAGCGTATCTGACTCGTGATCTGGAGGTCACGGGTTCGATACCCGGTTGCGGCGACATTCTTACGGGCGATGTTTTCCATTGCCTCTCACCTCTGATCTATGTGAGAAAGTAGTCAGTGGCTTCGAAAGAATGTTGTGTAAGTACTGGTGTGAGACAGCCAGGAAAACATGGGTAGGTGCACTGACCGCCGTGATATGACCAAAGCTGTTGAAAGCGGCGTTAAACTCCAAACAAACAAATAAAACTCCATACAAGCAAAACAAAAAGCCATATATTTCAAACCCTATGTTGTGGGTACTCAAAAGAATCGTCTCAGTGAGACGATTATTTTGAGTACCCACAACATACGATTTGGTCGAGTAATTAGAGAAATATTGTGGGGAAAACACCTGTTCACTCCCTCTGATCTAGTCCTCTGAATCTTCAACTACACATACTAATTTCTCTCTTCGAGATATATCTATTACATGATATTATAAAAGCAGACGGTACCAGGTAAAACCATTTTCCTACGTACACATTTGTCACAAGGTCTTAACCCATTACTTCACATGATTTTTCAAAGGTCGTCCTCTTCACTAGTCCAGGTTTCTGTACAAGGAATGCGATTTTTTATATTGAGACTACCGCTTCACAATCATCAGATGAAGAATTTCAACGATCTAGAAAACTGAAAGATTTTTAATGATAAAGAGTTGAAAATATTGCAATAAAAGGTGAAATTGCTCGTTTTGAGAAACTTCTCTTTTTATTGCGATGTTTTTCTTTAAAAGTCATGTTCAATGGCAGGTGTCAAATATCGTCTGTGTTAAGTTATGGGTTAAGCTGTATTAAATAATTAATTATACGCCTACTTCTCATTTATAGAGATCCTATATACTCACCTTGATGTTTTAGAAATCATCTGATGTGTTGTATGTGGGAAGTGGTTAACGAACAATACATACTATAGATCTACTTACTTTTAGTTTGGAAATGCTGATCTAAAATTAGTCCATAAATGCATACATGTGAACGTAATACGGCTAAATTGTTCTTTTAATTCCTAAGAACTATTTGTGTAATTGACCATGTTCACTATTTAATGTTACACAGGTCCACATATATCCACAACTGCTAGATTGTTAGAATATATAATGACATGAATATATTTGTTCAATCCTTAGAAAATGGTTCCTGTCTAGTCTACTGCATGCACACACTTTTATTGGCAATTTTGTTTTGTAATAATGTTTCGCTATTTATAGAATATCCACACTACACCGAGCCTATAGCACTGTATCGTAACGTCACCGATAAACAAGAATGGAAGCTTTCCGGTATTTATTTTTATATCACTTAACCAATATACGCACACTTTCTATAGCTTTTAATTCCAGAGCTTTTATGTATCCATGTCTGACTAGAAATACCTTATATTTTACTGAGACTCTTTAACTTAAGATAGTGGTGAGTTTTTATTATTATTAACCCTTTCCCCCATACGGCAATTCTGCAGCAGACGACTTTGAACGTATTTTGTCTAAACATAGAAAATCTCCATAATTGAATGGTTAACATATGACAAACAGTGGAAAACATTGTGGCAAAAGGAGAAATTGCACGTTTTGTTCAATTTCTTCTTTTGTCACTATGTTTTCAAAAAGCCGTCTGCTGCAGAGGCGTAAGAAATACATATATACCTGGACTCAAAACTGCTCTTTAACATGTGCTGAGTGTATGTATTAAACTTTGAAACTTTGACAATCCCAACAATTATTATTTACATGTACGGCCGTTATGAGTCGACTAGCATAGAACTGTAACAGTGATGATCATACACTGTGGGGCGGAAGTGTCAGAAAACTGAAATATCGATCGGTCGAGATAAATTACGGCGGTTAAGTACATGTAGGAGCTTTATATTTAATTGGTCTAAGAGTCGCTGTGTCTATATTGTTATAAATATACGTATACATGTATAAGTCAAATTACGCTAAATACATCCGCTGACTTGCTGATCTACAGTTCTATAGTCCCTGAAAAACCCTTTGTTTGCGTAGAAATGAGTGTATACCATCACCAGAATGTATTGAATATATGACATTGAGTTTAAATGCATTGTAAATGTGTATAGGATGCACTGGAAATGATTGATTTGATCACCTTTAGTATTTTGAATTTGTTTGAAAAGTGAAAGTAGAGAATGCTAAACACCGGTTTTGTCGGGGCCCGATTTGGTCCAAAATGACGGTTACCATTTTCGCCTGGTGAGTTCTTTCTTGCATAATGCATGACCCCACATTTTCATTGGATTGTTTTAAAGCTAGGAGGTAAATCTTTTAAATGATATATGGTGTTCTACATGGGAAACGCTTAGAAAGTGAGACAATTGAGGACTGAAACTGGTCGATTTACATGGAAACAAAGAAGGAATTGTTTTGGTGTATTGTAACCTTTAGGTCAAAGGGAAGTAAATCGGATCGGCTTGCTGGGCAGACAATTTCAGATGAATATATAAGACTGAGGTTGGCTCCCATTGGACAATAATGATTTTGTTGAAAGTTGAAAGTGATTTTCATAAAGTTGAATAACCTCTGACTGATTTATAACCAAAATAGTGTTTGCTTTTAGCTATGTTGACACACTAATAGCCATTTTCAGAACATGCTGTATTTTCTGAAATTGAAAGTAATATTCAGTGCGGGATAAGGGTGACCTTTGATTTGACCTCCTAGCTCTGTCAAAAAACGGTGAACATGTGGGTTTGTTTTGCTTTTTTGGTAGTTCTAAGAATGAACTTTAGTTTAATATAGGAATATGTGTTAATTCATTTGCTAGTAACGAACCATAACCCATAACGCTACAATGGTCGCCTATGGAAAATGATTTACTTCCCTTTGACCTAATGGTCGATATGTATATGGAACAATAGTATGGTATTCGGCGTACTTTAGTAGATTAGTGCTTTCGGCATAAACCAATAATGCCGATTTGCATACTCGTGCGGTATTATCATAGTCAATATTACTCATTAGATAATTATGAATAAACTCCGCCATGAGTTTGCCCTTAAGGACTTGCTAAAAGTCTAGCCTCGGTTGATGCAGGGACTTATCTACGTCCCTGGTTGATGGTATCAGGTTTATGAATTCAGGAGGATAAAGGTTAACCCTTTCCCTCATATAAACGCTTTCTGACGCCTCTGCAGCAGACGGCTTTGTGAAAACAAAGAGACCAAAGACGAAATTGCTCAAAACGAACAATTTCTACTTTTGTCACCATGTTTTCAACTCTATTCAATTATTGTTTAATGGTATTTTCTGTGATTTTGTCTAGATGTTTTCAAAGTCGTCTGCTGCAGATGTGTTGTTTGTGGGAAAGGGACAACTTTTCTAACCGGTAATCTCTTTCTTGTTGTGACTGTATTGTGTTCATCTACATTAAATGATATTCCATTGTGCTGTAAGTGAACGGGTCATACACTATCCGTGTAATATTCCCAATGTACTCTTCATTTCTAACTATCTGTGCCGATCTCCTGACAAAAGTATAACAAGACCGTGTCACTTAAAGATAGTATGCGCTATCGAAGCCCTTTGATTGGTTAAACTTATGAAAGAGCCTCGATAAGCACATCTATAGTGCACTTACTGTTAAAAAACTACTTTGTACATATATAGCATTTGAACAGTAGGAGCTGGGTCACTCTAAAACAGACTTCAGAAACTGTCGATCAGCGAAGATTAAAGACTGTCTACACCTCTGCATCTATATTCATATTGATATAGACTGACTGAGATCTCCTCTGATATTCACCAAGCGAAATATTTCATCGTTAAATCTCCTTGGGTCTGTTGATGGGTGAAAAGGACTCAATACATGTCGTTTTCTCATAATTTCTTTTTACTTTCTATGTGTTGTATACATGTAACTGTAATTGTGTTTGTAACCATTATGTAATGTTTTATATGTAACTCTTCAGAAAATGGGGGCAATAAAGATGTATATTGATCGGCGTACTTCTTGTAAATTGATAACATATATATACTTTTGGAGTGATTGATTAAATTTGTGGTGCTTTAGGTCAAATTACGCTAAATACATCCGCTGACTTGCTGATCTACAGTACTATAGTCTATAAAAAAACTTTGTTTACGTATAAATGAGTGTATACCATCACCAGATGACACTGAGTTTAAATGCATTGTGAATGTGTATAGGATGAACTGGAAATGATTGATTTGATCACTTTTAGTATTTTGACCTAATTTGAAAGTGAACGTAGAGAATGCTAAACACCGGTTTTGTCCGGGCCCGATTTGGTCCAAAATGACGGTTACCGTTTTCGCCTGGTGAGTTCTTTCTTGCATAATGCATGACCCCACATTTTCTTTGGATTGTTTTAAAGCTAGGAGGTAACTCTTTTCAATGATATATGGTGTTCTACATGAGAAACGCTTAGAAAGTGTGACAATCAAGGACTGAAACTGGTCGATTTACATGGAAACAAAGAAGGATTTTTGTTTGGTGTATTGTAACCTATTTACTTAAAACAGTTATAACCCGGCGTTTCCTTTGTAAGTTACCAGTACTACTTCTATACGACAGTTAAACTTAAATACCTTTTAGGAAATGAGAAACAGATCGAAATTAAGGGTTTTCTCGAACCAGATCCAATACTACAAGTCTGGTCTTGATCTTTACAAACCGACCCACTCTAAAAATAGTATACAGAATAAATGATTTTTATCAGTTATATATCATTCAAAAAGCTAAGTGTTGTGTTTTGCACTTAATCATTTCTCGTTTTAACAAGGTAATACGAGCCTTATGCAATTGTAAAACAAACATCAATGTACAACATAAATCATTTCATATGCTTTAACTTTTCCAAATGTTTTCAAAACGTTTACAAACTTCAATTTATATTGATTTCGAAAACGACTTTTTACATTCCATATATTCCAACCTCAACTTCTCGGAAAAGACTGACTGATATAACTTTTTATTATGTTAAATGTTTATATGTTTATTGACTATAAGTATGTACTATTTAATGCTATATAAACATATGTTATGTTATGATATTCCAACAGAAAATGGGTTTAATTTCGATTAAATGTAATATACTATATGTGAGTTACGGAGGTTCATTGGGATAAGTACTAAGATGATATAATTGTCATGCATTTCGCTGAATCAAGTATGCGCTCCAAACAAATCATTAGTGTCCGCTACTAAAAAACACTATCATCGGACAAGTTCGTTATATTTTTCAAGTACAGCCTGCAAATCAGTAGTCCGTTTGTCGTTAAAGAATGTCCATGTTGATAACACTGCGAAATTAAATTCACATATGACGCGTAATACAAGGCTTGGTGTACTGAAACATATATGCCGAGGGCTTGGCGTGAAACGCTTGTGACTATAAATCTATTTTGAAATCTCTGGTTTAGGGGCAATTTTGACCCCTTTGTCAACAATGCAAATTTATGTGTCATTGCTCAGAACGAGCAATGGCACCTTAATTTCCATCGTTTATCACGAACAATGAGTTAACGCTTATAAAGACTTTATGGCAAGGTGATTAACCTTGGTAAAAAAAATACCAATTTTAGTTACAACCATTTCACGCCAAGCCCTCGATACAGTCGAATGAAAGTACATGTACTTCCGTTTTACTTATACTGTCCAACCTGTGTGTAAAGACCATGGGAATCGACGAATATGGTATTTTTCCACGAGTGGTCTTTAATTGCAGGGTCATTTATGCAGCAAATGAGTAATTGGAAAATCAAAAGTGTGGTCACTATAGATAGGGAATTGCTAAACAAAGGTGGTCTTTAGCACAGGTTTGACTGTATTGTAAAACATTATAATAACCAGTCGACTCGCGATCAATCAAAGGCGAACGGGACTCATTAACCCTTTCCCTCATACAACAATTCTACAGCAGACGACTTTGAACAGATTTTGTCAAAAAATAGAAAATCTCTATAATTGAATGGATAACCTATGACTAAAAGTGGAAAACATTGTGGCAAAAGGAGAAATTGCTCGTTTTGAGCAATTTCTTCTTTTGTCACTATGTTTTCAAAAAGCCGTCTGCTGCAGAGGCGTCAGAAAGCGTCTATATGCGGGAAAGGGTTAATTTCTTCTAGTTATCAACATTTTCGAGATTTACTCGATGTATGCTACATGAATTGACGTATTGTTCGCTTCGCAATTCATTTACGCTTAAAAGTGTATTATGAAAAGCAAGCCAGTGGAAAAATCATATCAAGAAAAACAGAGGAACTAAATCAGATGTATAGTAATCGGACTAAAGCAAAACAAACTTACTAAGCAGTATAACTAAGGTAAACACTGTGTATTTATCTACATCAATTAACCATATTTAAGGTTAAATCGCCCCAAGCCAACACAATGCGGTTTCATTTGAATGGCGGATTGTACTGCCTGAAAATCCACATGATTAAATGATTAATGATAATATAATTATTGACACTTTCCTGTAAACTGTAAACTTTATATGTTGATATGTCAGGTCGTTTTAGCTACACCACCTGGCAACTTTTGTATGTTTATTCTTTTTTCTAATTATATATCACTCATGTTGGCTATGAATATGTATTTATTGTATGCCAGTACAATTATGTTATGTTATGTTATGTATACCGTCAGTGCCTTCAGTGTCCACAATAAATGAGTGTGTGTGTCGGTGCAAAGATTGAAATATCGGACATTTGCGAACATTGCTGAAGAGGATATGAAGAGGACAGTTTAATTGACGGGGAAAATACATTTATACAAAAACATGATATGGCTTAATATTTGATTATTGTAAGTTATATTAGCTGACTATCAAAACAAATATTTTGATTAACTAAATTACAATGTTTTGTATGCAAGATGTCATTTTGAATTGAATTATGTTGATACAAAGATTAAGACATGGTTGGAAATGGAGGATTTTTCTTCTGAATAACTTAAACGGACGATTTTTTCTTCTAAATACAAATGTTTTTGTTCTGAAAAACCGTCTGTTTTTCTTCTGAATAACATATATGGACGTTTTTGTTCTGAAAAACCTTTACGGCTGTTTTTATTCTGAATAACATATAGTGACGTTTTTGTTCCGAAAAACCTTTACGGCTGTTTTTCTTCTGAATAACATATATGGACGTTTTCATTCTGAAAATTCTTTAGGGATTTTGTTTATTCTGAATAACATTTACGGATTTTGTTTATTCTAGATAACCAATACGGTCGTTTTTATTGACCTTTTTAATTTGAATGATTCATGAAGACGTTTTGTATTCTCTTTTCCCTCAACAAGCGAATAAGTCTGCAATAATACAAAAACCACCCTTCGCAGAGTATTTAGATATCATATCTTCCAATATACCGAAAATATCTTTATCAAGTCAATTTAGATAACGTGAATTGCTCGGGGGAACATAAACAAAGCATAAATACAACACTTTGTCCAAGTTAGAATAAGTATGACAACGTTTGGCTACAACAAGCGAGTAATTATTGTTTTCCGCAATGTTTATTCCATCCTTTAACGAGTTCTTGTACTAAAGACAAACACCACCAACACTCCTGTATGGGTAAAAAAAATGTTCAAAACCCTCTAAACAGAATACGTCGTTATGTTTTGGCCATGTTTCACTGAGAAAAACAACATAGAAAAAATGACCTATACGGACTGAATTTTCGTCTGAATTACCTGTACGGACCGATTTTACATCTGAATGACCTATATGGACTGATTTTTCATCTGAATGACCTATACAGATCGATTCTTCATCTGAATGACCTATACAGACCGATTTTTTATCTGAATGACCTATACGGACCGATTTTTCATCTGAATGACCTATACAGACTGATTTTTCATCTGAATGACCTATACGGACCAATTTTTCATCTGAATGACCTATACGGACCGATTATTCATCTAAATTACCTATATAGACGTTTTTATTCTGAATGACCTATACGGACCGATTTTTCATCTGAATGACCTATACGGACCGATTTTTCATCTGAATGATCTATACAGACTGACTTTTCATCTGAATGACCTATATGGACCGATTTTTCATCTGAATGACCTATACGGACCGATTTTTCATCTGAATGACCTATATAGACGTTTTTATTCTGAATGACCTATACGGACCGATTTTTCATCTGAATGATCTATACAGACTGATTTTTATCTGAATGACCTATATGGACCGATTTTTCATCTGAATGACCTATACGGACCGATTTTTCATCTGAATGACCTATATAGACGTTTTTATTCTGAATGACCTATACAGACTGACTTTTCATCTGAATGACCTATATGGACCGATTTTTCATCTGAATGACCTATACGGACCGATTTTTCATCTGAATGACCTATATAGACGTTTTTATTCTGAATGACCTATACGGACCGATTTTTCATCTGAATGACCTATACGGACCGATTTTTCATCTGAATGATCTATACAGACTGACTTTTCATCTGAATGACATATACGGATCGATTTTTCATCTCAATAACCTATACGGACCGATTTTTCATCTGAATGACCTATACGGACCGATTTTTCATATGAATAACCTATACGGACCGATTTTTCATCTGAATGACCTATACGGACCGATTTGTCATCTGAATGACCTATACGGACCGATTCTTCATCTGAATGAACTATACGGACTGATTTTTCATCTGAATGACCTATATAGACGTTTTTATTTTGAATAACCTATCTGAATGTTTTCCGTTTGAATAACCTTAGGGACGCTTTCCATAATGATAAACCTTTAAGGGACCGGTATTCATCTGTATAATATATTAGAGGACGTTTCCTTCTTATCATCCTATACGGACGTTTTTTCATCTGAATATCCTACCCGAACTTTTATACTGAATAACCTATATGGACGTTGTCCATCTGAATAATCTACGTGTACATTTTTTATAATGAATACTCAATACAGACGTTTTCCATCTCAACAAAAACCTACGTGTACATATCTATAATGAATAACCAATACGGACGTTTTGTATCTGAGTAACCTACGCCAATTATTTGTATACTGAATAACTTATACCAGAGACATATAACTTGTTTATACTGAATAATCTACGTGGACTTGTTTATATTGAATAACCTACGTGTACTTGTTTATATTGAATAACCTACGTGTACTTGTTTATACTGAATAACCTACGTGTACTTGTTTATACTGAATAACCTACGTGTACTTGTTTATACTGAATAACCTACGTGGACTTGTTTATACTGAATAACCTACGTGGACTTGTTTATACTGAATAATCTGCGTGGACTTTTTTATACTGAATAACCTATACAGACGTTTTTCATCTGAATAACCTAACGCGGACTTGTTTATACTGTAGAACCTTCATGTATACAGACGTTTTTCATCAGAATAACATTTGGCGGGCTTTTTATATGAATAACCTATACAGATGTTTTTCATCTGAATAACCTACGTGGACTTGTTTATACTGATTAACCTATACAGAAGGGTTCCTTCTTAATAACATTTCCAGTCCTGATTGCATGAGAATTGACATGGAATTTTTATAATAATGATGATGATGACACTATAGAAGTAATAATAATTGGTTGATTATTGTTTTGTTGCGCTTTTGGCCTGGGATTTTAGCCCCTGGTCATAGTAGAAATTTAGGGTGAGACTGCGCGAGAACAATAGTTCGTCATGGATTCAACAAAACTGCATTTAAAAAGTTAAGATATCCCAAAGAAAGATCATTATAATGTTGTTGGAACATCAGTGAAAAACTTAAGGCGTGAGTAGTCCAATATAATTTTAACCAATGCTTTAGAAATTAATTCGCCGATATGTCAAATATGGAAGCTTATGAACATTCGCGAATTTGAACGGAAAAGTACAAAGAAATTTCGTGACAAATGCAGTGGCAGATTTACCGGGGGCCGAAGTGCCCGTGCGACGAAAAATTAATGGTTAACAAAGAAGTCGCGTGACAAATGCAGTGGCGGAGATTAATCTCGAGTCCGTTTCCAGTCCTGATTATGTCACGGTACTGAAATAGCAGGCGTTTCAGGAAGCTGCGGCTATTGGTGAATCCGTCGGCATAGTACCTACTATACCGGTGTATGTAGCCGACAGACACGCCGTAACAACAACCCCGATGATACCCCGGAAGAATATTATAAGCCTGTTATAACTATCCTATTCTTGGATCATCTGCTCCAAGAATTCATCAAACGATTTACCTCACTTCAGCAACGGGCTACTACGACATTCGTACCGTTCCCGCCAGTTGATATAGCACTTAACGACGAGTCGGTAAACTTATAAGGGAAGACCTGCCATCGGAGGATACACTCCAGGTGTAAATCAAGTGCTGGATGAATAAATGGGATGGTTTATCACCCTTATCTTAACGACCAGTCAACCATTGACGACTTGATTAAGGAAGCGATCCGAATGTCCAAACAATTCGTTGGATAGCGATCACATTCTTGGTGACAAGTTGCGAGTTCGAAGAAAGAATTTCAACTATTGGCCTCGTGAGGTCCGACTGAAGATCATTAATGGCAACGAAAATGCTTACAGGAATGAGCCTTATGTCTGCCCTTAGAGATATGGATATCAACATGTATGTTTTCAAAAGTCTTCTGCTGCAGATTTATATTGTTTTCAAAAGTATATTTATGAATTAAAAATGTAGCTTACCTAGTATCACTTAAAACCCAGTCACAATTACATTGCGATAGTTTGTGGTCGATTTCAAGGCATTTTCGGACGGAACCCTTTGGGACTCCTCGCGGGCATCGAGTTACTTTAATATCGGACTAAGAACCTCATCGCAAACTGATCGCACAATAATCGGTTGATGCCTGGCCGATGTCCGACTGGGCATCACACATATCGGGCGAGCGCCAAGCCTCATTCGCCGCTCAGAGCTCGGCCGGAAATCGGGCAGACATTGACCGGGGACAAGCTGGTGTCTAGCCGACCACCCACTGTGGCTCGTAGGTTATAAAAGCCGGCTCATCGCATCATTCATTAGATTATCCAGTCGCGCTCATCACAGAAGGTAACAATTTAACACACAGTTTATCACAAAAGTGTCAGAGTAACAGTACTACAAGATGCCCCATAAAAAAGGGGAGGACTGAAGGAGAAGAGAGGGCAGTTCCCACAAGACAGGGAGAGTGGCAGTGAATTGAATGAGACATTGCCTCTCTTCTACAGCCACCAATGCACCAAGAACTAGGTTTTAGCGGTAGCGTGCAAACGCCAACCTCTCCCTCATTGGGGCGACCCGATCGCGCTGTGCAGGTTCCCGCAAGCGCTGTGGAGGTATCAACGGCATTATCGTAAGAATGTTTGTCTTAAGGATATGTAAGGCAAGTTCGAATATGGGTCATATTGTGTCAGAAACTAGGTCACTAGGCCAAATTGAAGGGAAACTTGTTAACACTCCGGGGGCTGCATTTTTAACTTGAGCATGTTGAAACTGTATCAGAATGTTTGTCTTGATGATATGTAGGCCAAGTTTGAATATTGGTCATGTATGTTCAAAAACTAGGTCACTTGGCCAAATTGAAGGAAAATCTTGACAACACTGTAGAAGCCAAACTTTTTAAAATTAGGTCAGAATGTTTATCTTTATGATATCTAGGCCAAGTTCGAATATAGGTCATGCCCGATTAAAAACTAGGTCACTAGGCCAAATTGATGGTAAATCGTGTTAATACTCTGGAGGTCTCATTATTTGCATCTGCAGCTTGAAACTTTGTCAGAATGTTTGTATTGATAATATCTAGTCCATGTTCGAATATGCAGGTTGCATTTTGAATCTTTGTCAGAATAACTGTCTTGGTGAGTTTTGGATTGTTCAAACACTTTCTCCCAGTCTAGTACATGGTTTAGATAAATAGTTCTACTTGATGGAAGATAATTTAACATTGACATATTTCTCAATTAATAAGGCAAAAACTTCAAAATGTTCTATCTAAACCGGCTGTCAATTTTCCTTTGATTCTTCATGTCTTAAATGTGTATACTTGTGAGCTCTTGCACTCAGGTGAGCAATATAGATCCAACAAGGTCCTCCTGTTTTCAAATTGGCAGTTTCGTAATATTTACTATTTTTGATATGATCTTTCAACTTCTTAACAATAAATACATAACCATAAGCTGCAATTGTTATTTCTTTTCTCATTTTCCCTACTTCTTGAAAGATAACTCCACATTCATTGATGATTGTCAAATAACAGAAGAGTTATTATTAAAGTACACAGCTATAACCAATCTGTCACTATAGGGCGGGCACATACAGTCTTCTCTCTACGTACAAATTAAAATACAAACACCCATATGCAAATACCAGACGGCGAGTCTATTTATTGAACAAGAAGCAGTTAAACAGTTAAACAGTGAAGTACATGTACGTAATGTGGCAGCCTGAAATACGTGTTGATCTTACATGTTTATGTAATGAATAAAACATCTGAATTAAGAAGTAAAGCAATAAGTTTGGAAATCCGTCTCGCCCAGGAACGGCCAGAGATAAAAACCGTTGTATGGCAAAACTCTGGAAACCTGTGTCAATTTGTCAATGACAGATTTGAATGTTAGACCTCATTCTATGCAACTTGTAGTTATGT
Organism: Serripes groenlandicus; assembly: GCA_031761405.1. Lineage (NCBI taxonomy): Eukaryota > Metazoa > Mollusca > Bivalvia > Cardiida > Cardiidae > Serripes > Serripes groenlandicus. Next base: position 288,575 of record JASEVX010000074.1, read on the forward strand.
TAACCATACTGAACTATCGAACATAAGATGAGAACTGCTTGCTGTCGTCCGTTAGAATGTTCTTATCCCGCAAATTCACAACGATATATACAAATAACTCACCAATAGCCCGTGCTACCCATTCACCCAAGCGCTTACGAATAACCCTGTTTAAACGAAACGCGTGAAATTGATATTATTGATTAGCCCAAAACACGTTCGCATAGGTTGTTTTGCACTGCACGTATGAGGTGATACGAAGATTTTACCTATTTACTTGCCTCATTTAGGCCAGCCATTCGAAACATTTTAAAAGTAAGTAGATCTATGTGTATTTCATTTCCTGTGATTTTGTGTGTTAATATAATAATATATGTATACATTCGATCCATTGATGAGCAGAAAAAGAAATAGGGAATCCATTACCCCACCCACCGAGAACAAAGAGGCTAAGCGTAAAACAAAGATGGCGGATAACCAAGCCGAACAGAGAAACGGTAAATAGCAACAACCTAAACACAAACACCCAATTAGCAGCATGTTTTAGACCACCCCAGTTCATGACGCCAGCGCCGTATCCTAATGTACAATGATCTATTCGGACATCAGTGAACGCCATCACGTACAAAGCGCCTTGACAAAGTGGACCTATACAGTCGGTGAAATAGTGAAAATCCAATCATTCTTATCAGATAAATATGACACAGACGCCAAACGTATTGATTCATACCAATCATTGTTAGAAAACGCAACAAGAGAACTCAAAACGGTACAAGAAAAGCACAAAGCATTGTCGGATGCAATTATCGATTTGAAATCCCGCTCAATGAGGGACAACATCTTATTTTTCGGCATACCCGAGAATAAAGATTTTAACGGTTCGATCCCGGAGACACAAAACGCATCTCATTCACGTCCAACCAATGATTCGGATACCGAGAACGTGCCGTATATTGAAGACTGTCGGAAACAGGTATTGTCGTTTTGTGCTAACATTCTTAAAATACCGGAAACTGATATAAGCATCGATCGTGCCCATAGAATAGGCCACTACAAGCAGCAGAAATCAAGACCCATTGTGGCTAAATTCAGCAATACTCAATCGAAGCAGTGTGTAAAAGGTAGTCTTAAAACACATGATTTAAGGAAATCACCCTTCAATGTGACAGATCAGTACCCGAACAAAGTGTTTGAGAAACGCAGAGGGTTAATATCCGTGTTTTTTGAGGCACGGAATAATGGTAAAATAGCAGTCCTCGTCAGAGATAAACTCTATATCGACACTAACTAATCTATATACAGGTCCGTTAAGAAACAGTGTCGTACACTATAGACCAAAGGCCGCTAACATATCTAGCTACTAGGGATGAGAGGGGAAAATGTGAACTAAACATTATTTCTTTGAATGAAGAAGGCTTGAGATCATGCCTGAATGATCAGGATTTTGTGAACTTTGTCCAAAGTTTAGTTATATTGTTCTTTTCCGAAACATGGCAACGAGAGGTAGATAACTTTTCAATTCAAAGATACGAGTCAATTTGTATACCACGTAAATATAACGCTAATAGTAAAGCAAGGCGAGGTGGTGGGATCAGCTAAAATGCGGCCTTGTTGTACAGGAGATTGATCACAACGGTATGCTATGGGTTAGAATTTGTAAACACATGTTTATGCTTGACAATGATATTTATGTATGTTTTTCATATATTCCACCTTGCAATTCTCCGTATTATACAGCACATGATATAGACTTTTTTGAAAGCCTTGAATTAAATGTCCGAAAATATTCATTAGTAGGAAATGTCTTAATTGTAGGTGATCTTAGTGCTAGATGTGGTCAAAGAAACGATTATATTTGCTCAGATCCAGATCCGAGTAAATATGTTAACGATGATAATGTCGACTTTCACCCTAATATTCCTAAAAACGATCTTCACAAGATAGTTCAGTTAATACGTCTGGTATCAGACTTTTAGAATTGTGCTCTATTGCTGATCTTAACATTGTAAATGGCTGAATCGGAGATGATGCCGATTCGGGTGCCTTTACTTTTATTTCAGGAAGAGGGAAAAGTGTAATTGATTATGTTGTTTGTTGTAAAGAGTTATTTCCCTTGATAAATACTTTTAGAATACATGATTTTCAATGCTTTTCTTCTCATTCTCGCGTCCAGGGTGGCTTTGCAGCGGGGCATGCCCGGGTGTTAAATTAATCTGGGAAAGTGAGAGATCAGCAGCGTATACCAATTCGATTCAATCCCAAATAGGCTCTATATGCATGACATCGTTAGTCAAATACAGTCGAAAAATATCAATATCGATGACGGTACAAGACAAATAAATAGAGAATAACTAACTGCATGTTTTTGATATAGAATTTATGTCACAAGGGAAAAAAGGGGTAATTTGGTTAAAATCACGAAACCGTAGGTTGAGTGATTTTACACCAAATTACCCCTTTTTTCCCGAGTGACATAAATTATATATCAAAAACATGTAGTTAGTTATTCTATTTATTATATATCTGGAATAAATCTCCCCTTTATTTTAAAGAAACATATAAAAAAAAATGATTTTTTTAAAAATTGATATTGATTTTATGTCACTTAAATTTCAATGCAAAATTTGGATAGGTATATAATAAATGATTGTTCATACAGATCAGCGTTCACCATTTTTGGTACGAGCAGTCACAAACAACCCCAGGAGTGCTAAAAAAAAAAAGAATTTAAAAGTCCATGGTTTAATACTGATTGTTCTCGAGCAAGAAAACAATTACGTGTTTCGAATAGAGTTTATCGTAAAAACAGCTCACTTTATAATGGTGATGTTTTGATAGCATGTAAACGAAATTATAGTCTTGTCAAAAAGCGAGCCAAATCAAAATACCATAATGCGCAACGGAGTAAATTTAGTACTCTTGCTAAATATAGCCCTGGCACATTTTGGAGTGAGTTGAGAAAGGAGGTTAAATCTAAAAATAGTACTCCATTAACGACTTTGCATAAATATGACATTTTTTAGTTACTTTAAGAATATATTTTTAGTTACTTTAAGAATCTGTTCACACTCTTAACCATCGGAAGAATTGATTTTTTCAGATGGTTCGGAAAATGATGATGATTTACATATTGAGGAACTTGATAGAGCATTTTCACAGAAGAAATTTTAAGCACAATTCAATCTTTCAAAACCGGGAAAAGTGGTTGTACAGATTTATTAATTCCTGAAATTAAAGAACTTGTACTGAACTTTTTTGAATGCGACAATTTGATAAGCTGAAGTAAACGTCAATCTGAGACGATCGGGATTTTGAAGATATTTATAAATTAAGAAACTGATTTGATGAACATTTCCATCCTTAGCTCGACTATTCGAAGACTATGAGAGCTATACTACTCACCCTGGCGTCGCCGTCGGCGTCCACGTCACACATTGGATAAGGTTTTGCATGCAAGTACCTAAATACTACATGTATTGCATTGCAACTTTCTACAAGCCTACCCAACTATCACACCTATGTAGATTATCAAGTTAGATAACTCTATCCTGCATTTTATGCAAATTATGGCCCTTTTTTACTTAGAAATTCTGGTTAAAGTTTTGCGTGAATCTATATTAAGAGTCTATATCTCAGTATTTACTTGATGCATTGCATTGAAACTTTCTACAACCCTACCCAACTATCACTTCTGTGTAGATTATCAAGTTAGATAACTCTATCCTGCATTTTATGCAAGTTATGACCCTTTTTTACTTAGAAATTCTGGTTAAAGTTTTGCGTGCAACTAAATTAAGAGTCCATATCTCAGTATTTACTTGATGCATTGCATTGAAACTTTATACAACCCTACCCAACTATGGCACTTATGTAGATTATCAAATTAGATAACTCTATCTTGCATTTTCTGCAAGTTATGGCCTTTTTTATACTTAGAAATTCTGGTTAAAGTTGTGCGTGCAACTACATTAAGAGACCATCTCTTAGTAACTACTTTATGCATTGTATTGAGACTTTATACAACCCTTCCCAGCCATCCCACCTACGTAAACAACCAAGTATGATAACTATGCAGTATATTTTGCAATTTATGGACCTTTTTTTAACTATATCCTAGTGTTTACCAGATGCATTGCTTTGAAACTCTTCAACCCATCCCAACTATCACACCTATGTTGATTTTCAAGTTAGATAACTCTATCCTGCATTTTATGCAAGTTATGGCCCTTTTTGGACTTATAAATTCTGGTTAAGTTTTGCATGCAACTACATTAAGAGACCATATCAATTGCTTGATGCATTGCTCTGAAACTTTATACAGCCCTTTCCAAACATCACACCTATGTAGACAATCTCTATCTATCATTTTATGCAAGTTATGGCCCTTTTTGCACTTAAAATTTCTGGTTAAAGTTTTGCAACTATATTTAGAGTGTAATCTCAGTAACAACTTGAAGCATTGTATTGAAAGTTTATACAAACTTTCCCAATTTCACAACTATATACACAACCAATTAAAATAACATATGGTGCAAATTGTTACCCTTTTTTTACTTAGAAATTATGGTTAAAGGTTTGCGTGCAACTACATTAAGAGACCATATCTTAGTAACTACTTGATGCATTCCATTGCAACGTTATACAACCCTTCCCAACCATAACACCTATAAAAATAATCAAGTTAAATAACTCTATCCTGCATACAATGCAACTGATCACCCTTTAAGACATTGTGGGTAATGTTTTGCATGCAACTACATTAGAGTCCATTAAGTAACTTAAATAGGCGGTGAAATAGTCGTGCGCGCTGTCCTCCTACAGCTCTTGTTATATTCATCAGTGAGGCCAGAGTTTTACGGATCTATGGATGGTAATTTAATAATCTTATAATTGAAGGATATGACATTTTGCCTGTTTTAATAATGTAAACCAAATAGTTAACAACACGGATGTTTGATGCAAAGCATCAAAGAGAAGCCGCAATATTTCGTTTCACATGAAGAAATAAGAAAAAAGATCATTTAAATCCACAAACATTAGAACAATTTAATCTGTAGTCAGTAATGCTCTGATATCGATTATTGAGGATATAAGTTTTATGTAGGATATTTAACCTGGCAGGGTCTGTGTTTTACGTGAATGAGATAATTTAGAATTAAGCTGATCATAAAAAGTGACATATAATACTAAAGATAAATGGACAAGAGGTTATGATAAATTTAATTTAGTACCAAAAACAATCAACTATTTGTATTGAACACACGCCATGTTATGATAATGTTTTATCAAATAATGCTGACACAGAAAATCTGTTTTTCGTTTGTATCGGTAAGTCATGATAATGAATAAGGGTTTCCCACATAAAACAAATCTGCAGTAGACGACTTTGAAATTATCAAGTCAAAAAAAATCTCTATAAATGATCGTATGATAATTGAAAAGTGTTGAATTATTGTGGTAAATGCAGATATTGCTCATTATGAGCAATTTCTCCTTTTGCCACAATGATTTCAATGATTTTTACTCCGACAGACTTTAAAATCATCAAGTACAAAACATAGAAAAAAATCTCTATAAATGATAGTAAGATAATTGAAAAGAGTTGAAATTATTGTGGCAAATTGAGCAATTGAAAATCAAAGCTGTCGGATAACAAACGGACAATCTCGAGTTGACGAAACTGATGTGAACTCGTGTCGTGATTAGCATTCAGAAAATCAAGTAAACGTATTTCTATGTACACGTAATCCGAAAGACTGACAATAGCTGCAACGACTTTTGAAAACATTGTGACAAAAAGAGAAATTGATCACGAGGAATTTATCCTTTTGCTACAATGTTTTCTACTTTATGTCCATAAATTATACCTTCATTTAGCAAGATGTTCCAATTTTTACTTAATGTGCTACGTATAAGGGAAAGGCTAAACATAGGAACTAGTTTCAATTTTTTTGAAAACGTTAAACCAATGCTTGAAAATTTACTTGAATTTATTTCTCAAACTGTAAATTTACCAGTTGATATAAGAGTTGAAATGCTGTCTACATTTACAGTGATAAGTTAAATACAGTTCAGTTAATCCGATCACACTTTGTTTGTAAGAACCAGAAGATTTCATTTCATTTAAGTATTCTGGATGTTCACATCGCATCCGTGATAAAACATGTTGTTGGCTAGGCAAAATACACCGATATCGTGTTTACCGCGATATTCATGAAATGTGGAATGCAACAGCGAAAAAGAACGAAATTGATCTTGAAACAGATATTTCTGTGGTTTAAATCTTTTCATGTCTGCATTTTGCGATGACAACTGTACTCAAAGTTAACTTTGAATCCAGTATGTACTGAACATGAATGTCAGATTATTAAAAGCAAAGCAAATGACAAATGTATGTGAAATTGCGATAAAAATGAAAAACTATAAATAGACTATAGATGAATGGTACTGTCTTTTATCTTAGCTCTTTACTTGATTCGGGAACCAGAGTCGCTGCGTGGCCGCTTACGACATTTACACACTAGACCAGATTGAGATCGGTTTAAAACGCGTTGGTGAATACGGATTAAATCTAAAACGTGGACTAAATATTAAGATTTAGATCTAGACAAATATCTAAATTGAAAAGTTTAGTGAATACGGGACGAGGCTTCTTCGTCTAATTACTCCCTAATATATCATAGCATGTAATTTTAAGGAACCAGACTACATTTACAAATTCAATAGAAGGGTTCTCTATTTTACTGTCTAGAGTAGATACAGTATGAATTTCGCTTAAATAAAAATGTACATACATTCAATTAATATACTGGCCTATAATGGTGTAAAGGGATGTTTTAAAAGTCATTACCTTACATTAATGTACTTAGAAAGGACAAAGAGAAATCAAGATATGTGGGCACGCTGGCAGGTCTAAATATTCTCCTTGACCGAAAATTAAAAGCATCCCTACAGGAAGTCTCCTCCTGGCGGCTTCCAACAATATGAAAGTATGCAATAAAAGGGTTATTGACCCTGTACTGTAATCTATATGATTGCATGCTAGGGACTACTTTTTTAGGTAAACAAACATAGCTGACCTAAATATCATTATTATACCTCACGTGACTTTGTTATGTTAATTTCTCATATACTCATCATTGGCAATTTCTTACTATCTCATGCTAACAATGCGTTTTTGACCGGTTAACAGTACATGTTGCACGCGTGTCTAAAATGTTGGTCATACACGTCACCGTTAGGCCTATAATATTAACTTTCTAAACGGCATTTGAAACAACATGACTTGTAATGTATGTTAACAAACAGTTTCTTTCGATTTCGGAAGCAGATTTATCAACTTTAGAAAAAAAAGTCAAATGTGTAAACCAAATACTTTACAATGTGAAAGTATGCAATAAAAAGGTTATTGACCCTGTACTGTGAAATCATCGTTGGACCTCGTTCTTTGGCGAGCTCGGCAACGTCAACCCAAGAACTCCAACGATTATTTCACAGTACAGGATCAATAACCTATAATATAACATATATGTATATTCCGTATGTAAATACGGTACCAAATATGGTAATGTGATGTCATTGAAAAAAGGATATAAAGGATATTTCATGAGTGTTCATTTATTATCACTTTTATTAAACGATTTTACTAAGGTGATATGCCGCGAGCCTTGGCGATTTCTTATTCAGCTTAGTTAACGAGTTATAATAAGTGATATTTATGAGGCGTATTTCGAAAAAAGGAAATAACGTTTGCCATATGTCTACATGAAGTTTACTGGTTTTGGGGCAAAAAAAGACTAACGTTATGACGTTAAACCGCTGACGTGAGGTCATTTCCATAGTTCGGTTTTCGCGTTGTAACACAGCCTTGGGCGTAAGACTGGAAACCGAACTAGTAGTGTAGTGGCATATGATAATTATGTAATGGCATTTTGACACTCCCAGAGAGGATTTATGTGTTAGATGAAATGTACACATACAATCTTATCTATTTTCAGTTCTCACAAATGACGTGTTTGGTGGAACATTGAGACAAAGCAATGGAGGAGCTTACGTGCTATGAAAAAACCGAAAAGAAGATCGGTGACGTATTTGCCTCGTTTGGAAGATTCGTATCCCGGCATCCCTGGGAAATCCTTCTTGTTACTATTTTTATTAACCTCGCTTTGGGTGTTGGAATAATCAAATTGGAATTACTGACTGATATACCGACTGTCTATCTACCGTCAGGTATGGGGTCATTTAACTTTCTCTTTTATAGATGATATTTTGAGCCTTTACAGCGCAGGTAACATTTATCAGCGTTAAGGGCAAAATAATATATTTCCACAGACTTGCGATTTTCCTTCGGTATGACCCGGCCGGGGATCGAACCCGCGACCTCCCGCACCGAGGCGGACATGCACTCAAACAACACATGTTGTCCTTTCGAACCTACTTTTAATCTCATTTAGTTGTTATTTAATCGACCTATGTTGCCCTTTTGAACTTATTCAATCACATTTTGTTGGTATAGATACAATTGCTGTTATACTTAAAATTCAACAAGGGTTGCATTATGAAAAGCATTATATTCAGCATATATCAAGATCAAATTTAAATCAGTGTATCAGAATTGTTGTTATGATAAGGCTGATACTTCACGCCTGATTGAGTTCATGTTTGATAAAGCAAGTGAAGGCGAGTTTTATCTTGTCAAAACATGAAAACAAACCGTGTAGCTCAATAAGGCGTGAAATGTCAACCATATCAAAACACAATTGGAATAGCAGCATGAGTACACTCCGATACACTCATTTAAACACTCAGGCAAGAAATGTCACTTTTATAAAAAAAAAAAAACATTGGAAGAGGAGCCACAATACTATCACTTAAAAATTTTAAGTGCATTATGTCTGTGTTTTATACTGAAGATGATGCCTGTGATAATGCAACCATTACCGAATTATATTTATACAACATATTATTGAATTGAATTTATACATATATATTTACACATGTTACCCTTTCGAATCTGTTTTTTTCGGCGATAGCTTATTAACGTGGGTTTTGACCTACATATTAAACGTTCTGATTGGTTCATAGTTAAGTTTGCGATCCTACGAGAAGCACTATTAAGGTGAAGTTTTAAAATGAAATGTTCTGCATACTAACCTTTAATTGATTTCCTTAAAAAATAAATTTCAGTGAAAAAAATCAGTGAAAACGTATGAAATATAATATTTAATAGCAAAATATTAATTATTTTTGAAACATGATGAGTTTTCAGTTATTTATCGTTAATTGAAATTCATACAAATTCTTGGGAGCCTCGCGTAATCTCCAATCATGTGACACGCAAGCTACACTCGATTACCGATTCTATATCTTTTAAAGAACAATGTTCCAACTGGTTCATGATTATAATGCATTACCAATTTAAGGAGCTGTCGAAATTCTTAGATATACAACATTATTGCACACATTTTATAATTCGTGGAAAATTACTGATTGTTTTGATTACTAACAAAACCTTTCTGAAATATGCGCATGTTCCATTTCTTAGTGTTTTCTCACATTGATCGCTGTTTATCTTTTTTAAAGATTATTCTTGTTTCCACACATTTCGTTGTTATTGAAGCAACGTGTGTAGATATTTCAAACCATCTTTTGTCACATCTCGTTGTTGTTTAAACGATTCATGTTTTATCATTTTCATTGCCTTTCGAACCTGTTTGTATCAGATTTCATTGTTTTTTTTTCTAAACGACATATGTTACTCTCTCGAACCTGTTTATATCGTATTTCGATGTTATTTAAACGACACATGTTACCCTTTCGAACATTTTTATATCGTATTTCGATGTTATTTAAACGACACATGTTACCCTTTCGAATATGTTTGTATCAGATTTCGATGTTATTTAAACGACACATGTTACCCTTTCGAACATGTTTATATCGTATTTCGATGTTATTTAAACGACACATGTTACCCTTTCGAATATGTTTGTATCATATTTCGATGTTATTTAAACGACACATGTTACCCTTTCGAACATGTTTATATCGTATTTCGATGTTATTTAAACGACACATGTTACCCTTTCGAATATGTTTGTATCAGATTTCGATGTTATTTAAACGACACATGTTACCCTTTCGAACATGTTTATATCGTATTTCGATGTTATTTAGACGACACATGTTACCCTTTCGAATATGTTTGTATCATATTTCGATGTTATTTAAACGACACATGTTACCCTTTCGAACATGTTTATATCGTATTTCGATGTTATTTAAACGACACATGTTACCCTTTCGAATATGTTTGTATCATATTTCGATGCTATTTAAACGACACATGCTACCCTTTCGAAAGTGTTTATATCGTATAAATCAAAATGTATCGATACAACATTGACAGATTGTGAGGATGCCCTTGGTGTATACTAATGGCACAGCATTTACGGTATCTAGATCGGCAGTCATGAGCTCCAGTGTTCACTTGGTTAGTGGTATATCAGGTCTTATCAAAAGATTCACAACATTGGATTAATAGATTCTCACATTGACCCTTTTGGCGGAGAAGACACCACTGCAGCAGACGGATTTTTGAAAACATAGGGACAAAAGAAGAAATTGATCAAAACGAGCAATTTCTCCTTTTGCCACAATGTTTTCCACTTTTAGTCATAGGTTATCCATTCAATTATAGAGATTTTCCATTTTTTGACAAAATATGTTCAAAGGCGTCTGGTGCAGATTTGGCGAATGAGATTGGTGAACGACAGGAGTTAGGATACACATAAACGCCGTGGTAAATTCCTGTTGAAAGCGATGTTTGACCCTATTAGAACAATGGTATTGCCCTTTCAGGTACACAAGCATGGGCGGACGAAGAACATGTCCGGAAAATATTCCCAGATTTATCCAGATCAAATTTCCAAAAACTTCAATTAAACTCATTTGGGAAATGGGCGTCTATGCTTATACGGTCAAGAGTTGGAAATATACTGGAAGGAAATACGCTTGCAGAAATTTCTTCATTAAATGGCGTCATCAACAATATCACAGCTCGAACGGATAAAGAAACAGCCATTCGGGTAAGGAGTATTTACATAATACAAAACTGTTGACATTCTCGGCTATTCACTGAAAATGAGTAGGACTACTGGGATAGTAACATCGTTTTACTTCCGGTCTGCACCCATTCCGATTGGATGGATAACTGTCAATAGGTCATTACATACTACTGTCGATTGGTCGTCACGTATCTCTATTGGTAGGTCGTTACGGATAACTGTCGATAGGTCATTACGGATAACTGTCGATAGGTCGTCATGGATTACTGCCAATTGGACGTCACGTATTATTGCCGATATGTCGTCACGTATTACTGTCGGAAAGTCGTCTCGGATTAATGTCAATATGTCGTCACGTATTATGGTCGATATGTCGTCACGTATTATTACCGATATGTCGTCACGTATTACTGTCGGAAAGTCGTCCCGGATTAATGTCAATATGTCGTCACGTATTATTGTCGATATGTCGTCACGTATTACTGTCGAAAAGTCGTCTCGGATTAATGTCAATATGTCGTCACGTATTATTTTCGATATGTCGTCACGTATTACTGTCGAAAAGTCGTCACGTATTATTTTCGGTATCTCGTCACGTATTACTGTCGAAAAGTCGTCTCGGATTAATGTCAATATGTCGTCACGTATTATGGTCGATATGTCGGCACGTATTACTGTCGAAAGGTCGTCTCGGATTAATGTCAATATGTCGTCACGTATTATTTTCGATATGTCGTCACGTATTACTGTCGAAAAGTCGTCTCGGATTAATGTCAATATGTCGTCACGTATTATTTTCGATATGTCGTCACGTATTACTGTCGAAAAGTTGTCTCGGATTACTGTCAATATATGTCGTCACGTATTACTGTCGAAAAGTCGTCTCGGATTAATGTCAATATGTCGTCACGTATTATGGTCGATATGTCGTCACGTATTATGGCCGATATGTCGTCACGTATTACTGTCGGAAAGTCGTCTCGGATTAATGTCAATATGTCGTCACGTATTATGGTCGATATGTCGTCACGTATTATTGCCGATATGTCGTCACGTATTACTGTCGGAAAGTCGTCCCGGATTAATGTCAATATGTCGTCACGTATTATTGTCGATATGTCGTCACGTATTACTGTCGAAAAGTCGTCTCGGATTAATGTCAATATGTCGTCACGTATTATTTTCGATATGTCGTCACGTATTACTGTCGAAAAGTCGTCACGTATTATTTTCGGTATCTCGTCACGTATTACTGTCGAAAAGTCGTCTCGGATTAATGTCAATATGTCGTCACGTATTATGGTCGATATGTCGGCACGTATTACTGTCGAAAGGTCGTCTCGGATTAATGTCAATATGTCGTCACGTATTATTTTCGATATGTCGTCACGTATTACTGTCGAAAAGTCGTCTCGGATTAATGTCAATATGTCGTCACGTATTATTTTCGATATGTCGTCACGTATTACTGTCGAAAAGTTGTCTCGGATTACTGTCAATATATGTCGTCACGTATTACTGTCGAAATGTCGTCTCGGATTAATGTCAATATGTCGTCACGTATCATTTTCGATATCTCGTCACGTATTACTGTCGAAAAGTCGTCTCGGATTAATGTCAATATGTCGTCACGTATTATGGTCGATATGTCGGCACGTATTATTGTCGAAAGGTCGTCTCGGATTAATGTCAATATGTCGTCACGTATTATTTTCGATATGTCATCACGTATTACTGTCGAAAAGTCGTCTCGGATTAATGTCAATATGTCGTCACGTATTATTTTCGATATGTCGTCACGTATTACTGTCGAAAAGTTGTCTCGGATTAATGTCAATATGTCGTCACGTATTATGGTCGATATGTCGTCACGTATTACTGTCGAAATGTCGTCTCGAATTAATGTCAATATGTCGTCACGTATCATGTTCGATATGTCGTCACGTATTACTGTCGAAAAGTCGTCTCGGATTAATGTCAATATGTCGTCATGTATTATTGGCGATATGTCGTCACGTATTACTGTCGGAAAGTCGTCTCGGATTAATGTCAATATGTCGTCACGTATTATGGTCGATATGTCGTCACGTATTACTGTCGAAAGGTCGTCTCGGTTTAATGTCAATATGTCGTCACGTATTATGGTCGATATGTCGTCACGTATTATGGTCGATATGTCGTCACGTATTACTGTCGAAAAGTCGTGTCGGATTAATGTCAATATGTCGTCACGTATTATTAGCTCGACTATTCGAAGAATATGAGAGCTTTACTACTCGCCCCGGCGTCGGCGTCGGCGTCGGCGTCCGGTTAAAGTTTTAGGGCAAGTTGGCATTTTCATTCATAATTATTTGTGCTAGGGCTTTCATATTTGGAATATAGTTACATCTTATACCTTTCTTCACATTGAATGCTGAATATGCTGAGTTTGACCTTCTTTTTGGGGTAAAAAACATGATTTTGTGTGGTTAAAGTTTTATTCAGTTATGTCACGGCATTTCCTGGATAAGTTTCCAGGTATGCTACTGGTCCATTTATCCCGACAGTGAATCAGTCGTAATGCTAACCCTGTAGCCCTGAACGATTAGAAGGGAAAGTCATTGTTTCCATTTTAAGAGTAATAAATGGTATGGATCGAATCTGCGACCTCCCGCACTCAAGGCGGACGCTCTACCGCTACACTATAGATGCGGTCTTTAACGGATTATAAACTTTAGAAATTTCGTTCGGCCATACTGTATTTGTTGTAACAACATCCGGTCTTATTGAAGGAATATCGTCAAAATGCGTTCCGATGTTTCTCACCATGGTAACCGAGTCTGAGGCAGACGAGAACAACGATGGTGGACCGAACGTAGAAATCAGTAGGCTGTATTTTTCCGCCGGAGTTTTGGCATTAGAGTTTTCGAATAATTGCGAAAACGCTGCCTGTTTAAGCGGAAACGATCCGATTCGTCGAAGCGTATTTGCAGCATAAGTAACCCCAATGGTTGAAATCAACAACAGTACTATAATTCCTTTCATTTTTAAGAGACTCTGACTCTTCTAAATGATTGTTACGAAATGAAGAAGATTGAAATTCAAACTTAATTTTATAGCAAGACATTGTTAAATAACAAACTGTTATAGTCGAGTCCGTTCATTGACAAAGGGGCAAGTTGATATTTCTGATCACTCCGACCCTTCGCTCTGTCGTATCGACCAAGATATGTAGTCTTATCGATGTCTATAGTATTAGCTCCTTATTTATACATGTATATACTTACTACAGACTAGTCCATACACATGTATACTTACTACAGACTGGTCCATAAACATGTATATACTTACTACAGGCTTGTCCATAAACATGTAATAACTTGTCAAGACAATTGGTTGATGAACGACTGTAAAGTTCACTTACGTACATTGCTGTTCACGATCAGCATGCACGTTAACGCACACTAATCCTGACCTACAGTAGTCGCCACTCATTCGTAGACATAAGATTAGGACAAGGACACTTTCATGAAATACTATGTCAAATTAGTATGCGAAAACTAGACGGGCCTTTTCGATGGAGCGACTCGAGATAAAACCCACATAGAGAACAACGTGAATACTTTCGTCTCTTTGTTTTGAAAGATTTGCTTATCTACATTAATTGTCGACAGTGACCGGCGCATCGTTACCCTTATCCCGATTAACCCTTTCCCTCATATAATTGATTTCTGACGCCCCTGCAGCAGACCGCTTTTTAAAAACATGGTGACAAAAGAAGAAATTGCTTATCATAAGCAATGTCTCCCTTTGCCACAATGTTTGCCACTTTTAGTCATTGGTTATCCATTCAATTGTAGAGATTTTCCATTGTTTGACAAAATATGTTCAAAGTCGTCTGGTGCAGATTTCTTGTATGTGGAAAAGCAACATTTAGAAGGTCACAATGTATTACTTCAAACTGCAATGCTTATGCTCAATATGTAGAACAAACTAATCCGTTAAAAACCGCTTCTATAGTGAAGCGCTAGAGCGTCCGCCTTGAGTGCGGGAGGTCTCAGATTCGATCCATACCAAATATTACTCTTAAAATGGAAACAATGACTTTCCCTTCTAATCGCTCAGGGCTGCAGGGTTAGCATTACGACTGATTCACTGTCGGGATAAATGGACCAGTAGCATACCTGGAAACTTATCCAGGAAATGCCGTGACATAATTGAATACAAGTCGAAAGAGGCGTAAACCACCAGACAAGCAGACAAACTCAAGAATGTACTACATGTATCTTTTGAAGATTCTTGACTTGGTGTCGATCAGTGCAGAACGTTTTTTAAAAAAAGGTCTTCCGCTACCGTTGTTGATAGTTTTAACTAATCACAACCTGAGCAAACTGGACGTATACACAGTTGTTGACAGTTTTAACTAATCACAACCTGACCAGACTGGACGTATACACAGTTGTTGACAGTTTTAACTAATCACAACCTGACCAGACTGGACGTATACACAGTAGTTGATAGTTTTAACTAATCACAACCTGACCAGACTGGACGTATACACAGTTGTTGACAGTTTTAACTAATCACAACCTGACCAGACTGGACGTATACACAGTTGTTGACAGTTTTAACTATTCACAACCTGACCAGACTGGACGTATACACAGTTGTTGACAGTTTTAACTAATCACAACCTGACCAGACAGGACGTATACAGAGTTGTTGACAGTTTTAACGTATCACAACCTGACCAGACAGGACGTATACACAGTTGTTGACTGTTTTATACACAACCTGACCAGACTGGACGTATACACAGTTGTTGACAGTTTTAACTAATCACAACCTGACCAGACAGGACGTATACACAGTTGTTGACAGTTTTAACTAATCACAACCTGACCAGACTGGACGTATACACAGTTGTTGACAGTTTTAACTAATCACAACCTGACCAGACTGGACGTATACACAGTTGTTGATAATTTTAACTAATCACAACCTGACCAGACTGGACGTATACACAGTTGTTGACAGTTTTAACCAATCACAACCTGACCAGACAGGACGTATACACAGTTGTTGACTGTTTTATACACAACCTGACCAGACTGGACGTATACACAGTTGTTGTCTGTTTTATACACAACCTGACCAGACAGGACGTATACACAGTTGTTGACTGTTTTATACACAACCTGACCAGACTGGACGTATACACAGTTGTTGACTGTTTTATACACAACCTGACCAGACTGGACGTATACACAGTTGTTGACTGTTTTAACTAATCACAACCTGACCGGACAGGACGTATACACAGTTGTTGACTGTTGTTTACACAACCTGACCAGACTGGACGTATACACAGTTGTTGACTGTTTTATACACAACCTGACCAGACAGGACGTATACACAGTTGTTGACAGTTTTAACTAATCACAACCTGACCAGACAGGACGTATACACAGTTGTTGACTGTTTTATACACAACCTGACCAGACTGGACGTATACACAGTTGTTGACAGTTTTAACTAATCACAACCTGACCAGACAGGACGTATACACCGTTGTTGACAGTTTTAACTAATCACAACCTGACCAGACTGGACGTATACAAAGTTGTTGACAGTTTTAACTAATCACAACCTGACCAGACTGGACGTATACACAGTTGTTGATAGTTTTAACTAATCACAACCTGACCAGACTGGACGTATACACAGTTGTTGATAGTTTTAACTAATCACAACCTGACCAGACTGGACGTATACACAGTTGTTGACAGTTTTAACTAATCACAACCTGACCAGACAGGATGTATACACAGTTGTTGACTGTTTTATACACAACCTGACCAGACTGGACGTATACACAGTTGTTAACTGTTTTATACACAACCTGACCAGACAGGACGTATACACTGTTGTTGACTGTTTTATACACAACCTGACCAGACTGGACGTATACACAGTTGTTGACTGTTTTATACACAACCTGACCAGACTGGACGTATACACAGTTGTTGACTGTTTTAACTAATCACAACCTGACCAGACTGGACGTATACACAGTTGTTGACAGTTTTAACTAATCACAACCTGACCAGATTGGACGTATACACAGTTGTTGATAATTTTAACCAATCACAACCTGACCAGACAGGACGTATACACAGTTGTTGACTGTTTTATACACAACCTGACCAGACTGGACGTATACACAGTTGTTGTCTGTTTTATACACAACCTGACCAGACAGGACGTATACACAGTTGTTGACTGTTTTATACACAACCTGACCAGACTGGACGTATACACAGTTGTTGACTGTTTTATACACAACCTGACCAGACTGGACGTATACACAGTTGTTGACTGTTTTAACTAATCACAACCTGACCGGACAGGACGTATACACAGTTGTTGACTGTTGTATACACAACCTGACCAGACTGGACGTATACACAGTTGTTGACTGTTTTATACACAACCTGACCAGACAGGACGTATACACAGTTGTTGACAGTTTTAACTAATCACAACCTGACCAGACAGGACGTATACACAGTTGTTGACTGTTTTATACACAACCTGACCAGACTGGACGTATACACAGTTGTTGACAGTTTTAACTAATCACAACCTGACCAGACAGGACGTATACACCATTGTTGACAGTTTTAACTAATCACAACCTGACCAGACTGGACGTATACAAAGTTGTTGACAGTTTTAACTAATCACAACCTGACCAGACTGGACGTATACACAGTTGTTGATAGTTTTAACTAATCACAACCTGACCAGACTGGACGTATACACAGTTGTTGATAGTTTTAACTAATCACAACCTGACCAGACTGGACGTATACACAGTTGTTGACAGTTTTAACTAATCACAACCTGACCAGACAGGATGTATACACAGTTGTTGACTGTTTTATACACAACCTGACCAGACTGGACGTATACACAGTTGTTAACTGTTTTATACACAACCTGACCAGACAGGACGTATACACTGTTGTTGACTGTTTTATACACAACCTGACCAGACTGGACGTATACACAGTTGTTGACTGTTTTATACACAACCTGACCAGACTGGACGTATACACAGTTGTTGACTGTTTTAACTAATCACAACCTGACCAGACAGGACGTATACACAGTTGTTGACTGTTTTATACACAACCTGACCAGACTGGACGTATACACAGTTGTTGACTGTTTATACACAACCTGACCAGACAGGACGTATACACAGTTGTTGACTGTTTTATACACAACCTGACCAGACTGGACGTATACACAGTTGTTGACTGTTTTATACACAACCTGACCAGACTGGACGTATACACAGTTGTTGACTGTTTTATACACAACCTGACCAGACTGGACGTATACACAGTTGTTGACTGTTTTATACACAACCTGACCAGACTGGACGTATACACAGTTGTTGACTGTTTTATACACAACCTGACCAGACTGGACGTATACACAGTTGTTGACTGTTTTATACACAACCTGACCAGACTGGACGTATACACAGTTGTTGACTGTTTTATACACAACCTGACCAGACAGGACGTATACACAGTTGTTGACTGTTTTATACACAACCTGACCAGACTGGACGTATACACAGTTGTTGACTGTTTTATACACAACCTGACCAGACTGGACGTATACACAGTTGTTGACTGTTTTATACACAACCTGACCAGACTGGACGTATACACAGTTGTTGACTGTTTTATACACAACCTGACCAGATTGGACGTATACACAGTTGTTGACTGTTTTATACACAACCTGACCAGACTGGACGTATACACAGTTGTTGACTGTTTTATACACAACCTGACCAGACTGTATGTATACACAGTTGTTGACTGTTTTATTCACAACCTGACCAGACTGGACGTATACACAGTTGTTGACTGTTTTATACACAACCTGACCAGACTGTACGTATACACAGTTGTTGACTGTTTTATTCACAACCTGACCAGACTGTATGTATACACAGTTGTTGACTGTTTTATACACAACCTGACCAGACTGTACGTATACACAGTTGTTGACTGTTTTATTCACAACCTGACCAGACAGGACGTATACACAGTTGTTGACTGTTTTATACACAACCTGACCAGACTGTACGTATACACAGTTGTTGACTGTTTTATTCACAACCTGACCAGACTGGACTTATACACAGACTCATCTGGGGCTACACTGATCGTAAACATCAGAATTCCTTTTTTTGCGATAGATACAAATATAATATTCACAAGCTTCCCGAAGTGAAATAAAACATGTTATTAAATCGCTTTAAATTGCGATTAAAGAGTTATTTTTAATGTTCTATCTATTGACACAGTGACACGCCGAAGATAAATTAATAAAATATGTAAATTTGGTCGGACCCCTCCTACCAGAAATGTAGTATTCAGCTAAAGTGGGAACAAACCTTGACATACACAAGCAATTCAATGCATTCGAAGTCTGCCTGAAGAAACAAAACAATAGAATGACACAATACGCACTGAACCGATATCTGGGACATTCCGTCTCCACCCAGGTCCTTCTTTAATGCATCGATACTGGATGTATACCGTGCCGTCACCGAGTGGCAAGCGAGTTATATTTTTGAAAGTATGTCCCGGGTTGGATCCAGACTTGCGGTCTTCATGGTCGAGTTCCCTTTGGAAAAGGCGCAGTTTATAGTCTAGAAATGGTTTGCAATGCTTTTAAAAGTCTCCAGGAAGCAAATGCTTAATTAATCGTTTTTCAGAACGTTGAGTTACTTCACGGTGAACAGTTCACATTATCATACATTTCATTGCTGTCTCTCGGATCAGTATATCATATATTTCTTCTCAGGCCATAGGTGGAAGACGAGTAACAATATTCACAATTAAAGAACTGTTATCAGTCATCGAAAATGATTGATAGACATTCAGGGCTAAACATTTACAGACTCTAAATTGTTTGCCCTCTTCCGTGCAGTAATATAAATAATATCTTACGTGATTCCTGACACAGAGCAAATATTGACAGTCAACTGACTAAAGGTCAACTTACTAAACGTCAAGTAACTGAAGGTCAACTAACTGCAGGTGAACTAACTAAATGTCAACTAACTGAATGTCAACTTTCTGAACGTCATCTAACTAAACGTCAACTACTAAATGTCAACTAACTGAATGTTAACTTACTGAACGTCATCTAACTAAACGTCAACTACTAAATGTCAACTAACTGAAGGTAAACTAACTGAATGTCAACTAACTGAATGTCAACTTACCTAACGTCAACTAACGAAATGTCAACTATCTGAATGTCAACTAACTGAATGTCAACTAACTGAATGTCAACTAACTGAAGGTCAACTAACTAAATGTCTACTAACTAAATGTCTACTAACTGAAGGTAAAATAGCTAAATGTCGACTAACTAAATATCAACTAACTCAATTTCAACTTACTAAACGTCAACTAACTAAATGTCAACTATCTAAATGTCAACTAACTGAAGGTAAACTAACTGAATGTCAACTAACTGAAGGTAAAATAGCTAAATGTCGACTAACTAAATATCAACTAACTGAATGTCAACTTACTAAACGTCAACTAACTGAATTTCAACTATCTGAATGTCAACTAACTGAAGGTCAACTAACTAAAGGTCAACTAACTAAATGTCAACTAACTGAATATCAACTCAATTAATGTCAACTAACTGAAGGTCAACTAACTGAACGTCAACTAATTAAATGTCAACTAACCGAATGTCAACTAAATGAAGGTCAACTAACTGAATGTCAACAAACTGAAGGTCAAATAATTGAAGGACAACCAACTGAAGGTCATGTAACTAAATGTCAATATCTGAATGTCAACTAACTGAATTTCAACCAACTGAATGTCAAATAACTACATGTCAACTAACTGAATGGCCACTAACTGAAGTTCAACTGACTGAATGTCAACTAACTGAATGTCGACTAACTGAATGTCAACTGACTGAATTGTCAATTTACTGAATGTCGACTAACTGAATGCCACCTGACCGAAGGTTAACTAACTGAAGGTCAACTAACTGAATTAAGTTCAACTGACTAAGTGTTTACTAACCGAAGGTCAACTAACTGAAGGTTACCTAACAGAAGGTCAACTTATTGAAGGTCAACTGATTGAAGGTCAACTGACTGAAGGTCAACTGACTGAACGTCAACTGACTGAACGTCAACTTACTGAAGGTTTACTAACTGACGGTCAACTAACTGAAGGTTAACTAACCAGAGTCAACTTACTGAAGGTTAACTGACTGAAGGTCAACTAACTGAATGTCAACTAACTGAATGTCAACTGACTGAAGGTCAACTAGATCTAACTGCCGTTTTCTTTACTTATAGTTGTGAAGAAATTACTCACGTGCACGTTTCGGTAAAGTAGCCACGGTCTTTACCCTGCACAAGTTGATAGACATTACCGATGATGGAAGTTGCATTTTCAGGCATTGGTACGTATATATTTTCCCTAAAATAAATTGCATATAGTTCACTTCAGTCCATCTTTGCGAATTTGTACAAGCTCACATTTTGTTAACAATGAAGATTCAGATCAGATTGTGCATCAGCACAGCCTGATCAAGATTGATACTGCTTTTATATTTTTATATTACTTACACACACTTGTTAGAAGCTTCTGTCAACGAGTGTTGATTCTGACGTTTAAACGAAGCATGTAGACCTGAGCCTACATTAGACAACAGAGCATACAATGGGCATTTGCACAATCTATACAGTTAACGTCTAGTAATGTAATAACCTATACATACATCGGACACAATGCACGGACGTCGCACATTTTTTCGGCGAGAAATAACTCAATTTGTTCTGCCTAGATGTACAAGGTGATCTAAACCTACACTTTACACATATTACTTACACAATTATGTTATAATACTCTGTCGCTTTGAGTAGATTCTGATGAGACTGATCAGATGTACAAGGTGATCTGAACCTACACTTTACACATATTACTTACACAATTATGTTATAATACTCTGTCGTTTTGTGTAGATTCTGATGAGACTGATCAGATGTACAAGGTGATCTGAACCTACACTTTACACATATTACTTACACAATTATGTTATAAAACTCCGTCGCTTTGTGTAGATTCTGATAAGACCGATCAGATGTACAAGGTGATCTAAATCTACACTTTACACATATTACTTACACAATTCTGTTATAATACTCTGTCGCTTTGTGTAGATTCTGATAAGACCGAACAGATGTACAAGGTGATCTAAACCTACACTTTACACATATTACTTACACAATTCTGATATAATACTCCATTGATTTGTGTAGATTCTGATAAGACCGATCAGATGTACAAGGTGATCTAAACCTACACTTTACACATATGACTTACACAATTATGTTATAATACTCCGTCGCTTTGTGTAGATTCTGATGAGACCGATCAGATGTACAAGGTGATCTTAACCTACACTTTACACATATTACTAACACAATTCTGATATAATACTCCGTCGCTTTGTGTAGATTCTGATAAGACCAATCAGATGTACAAGGTGATCTAAACCTACACTTTACACATATTACTTACACAATTATGTTATAATACTCTGTCGCTTTGTGTAGATTATGATGAGACCGATCAGATGTACAAGGTGATCTAAACCTACACTTTACACATATTACTTACACAATTATGATATATTACTCTGTCGCTTTGTGTAGATTCTGATGAGACCGATCAGATGTACAAGGTGATCTGACCCTACACTTTACACATATTACTTACACAATTCTGTTATAATACTCCATTGATTTGTGTAGATTCTGATAAGACCGAACAGATGTACAAGGTGATCTAAACCTACACTTTACACATATTACTTACACAATTCTGTTATAATACTCTGTCGCTTTGTGTAGATTCTGATAAGACTGATCAGATGTACAAGGTGATCTTAACCTACACTTTACACATATTACTAACACAATTCTGATATAAAACTCCGTCGCTTTGTGTAGATTCTGATAAGACCGAACAGATGTACAAGGTGATCTGAACTTACACTTTTACACATATTACTTACACAATTCTGTTACAATACTCTGTCGCTTTGTGTAGATTCTGATGAGACCGATCAGATGTACAAGGGGA
This sequence comes from Serripes groenlandicus, assembly GCA_031761405.1. Taxonomy (NCBI): domain Eukaryota; kingdom Metazoa; phylum Mollusca; class Bivalvia; order Cardiida; family Cardiidae; genus Serripes; species Serripes groenlandicus. Next base: position 311,820 of record JASEVX010000074.1, read on the forward strand.
TCTGAACCTAAAATTTACACTTATTACTTACACAATTCTTTTATAATACTCTGTCGCTTTGTGTAGATTCTGATGAGACTAATCTGATCTAAAAGGTGATCTGGACCGACACTTTACACAAATTACTTACACAATTCTGATATAATACTCCGTCGCTTTGTGTAGATTCTGATGAGATGATCAGATGTACAAGGTGATCTGAATTTACACTTTTACACATATTACTTACACAATTATGTTACAATACTCTGTCGCTTTGTGTAGATTCTGATGAGACCGATCAGATGTACAAGGTGATCTGAACGAACAATTTAAACATATTACTTACACAATTCTGTTATAAAGCTCCGTCGCTTTGTGTAGATTCTGATGAGACCGATCAGATGTACAAGATGATCTGGACCTACACTTTACACATATGACTTACACAATTCTGTTATATCACTCCTTCACTTTGTGTAGATTCTGATAAGACCAATCAGATGTACAAGATGATCTGAACCTACACTTTACACATATTACTTACACAATTATGTTATAATACTCCGTCGCTTTGTGTAGATTCTGATGAGACCGATCAGATGTACAATATGATCTAAACCTACACTTTACACATATTACTTACACAATTCTGTTATAATACTCTGTCGCTTTGTGTAGATTCTGATGAGACCGATCAGATGTACAAGGTGATCTAAACCTACACTTTTCACATATTTTTTACACAATTCTGTTATAATACTCCGTCGGTTTGTGTATATTCTGATAAGACCGATCAGATGTACAAGGTGATCTAAACCTACACTTTACACATATTACTTACACAATTCTGTTATAATACTCTGTCGCTTTGTGTAGATTCTGATGAGACCGATCAGATGTACAAGGTGATCTAAACCTACACTTTACACATATTACTTACACAATTCTGTTATAATACTCTGTCGCTTTGTGTAGATTCTGATGAGACCGATCAGATGTACAAGGTGATCTGAACGAACAATTTAAACATATTACTTACACAATTCTGTTATAAAATTCCATCGCTTTGTGTAGATTCTGATGAGACCGTTCAGATGTACAAGATGATCTGGACCTACACTTTACACATATGACTTACACAATTCTGTTATATCACTCCTTCACTTTGTGTAGATTCTGATAAGACCAATCAGATGTACAAGATGATCTGAACCTACACTTTACACATATTACTTACACAATTATGTTATAATACTCCGTCACTTTGTGTAGATTCTGATGAGACCGATCAGATGTACAAGATGATCTAAACCTACGCTTTACACATATTACTTACACAATTCTTTTATAATACTCTGTCGCTTTGTGTAGATTCTGATGAGACTAATCTGATCTAAAAGGTGATCTGGACCGACACTTTACACAAATTACTTACACAATTCTGATATAATACTCCGTCGCTTTGTGTAGATTCTGATGAGATGATCAGATGTACAAGGTGATCTGAATTTACACTTTTACACATATTACTTACACAATTATGTTACAATACTCTGTCGCTTTGTGTAGATTCTGATGAGACCGATCAGATGTACAAGGTGATCTGAACGAACAATTTAAACATATTACTTACACAATTCTGTTATAAAACTCCGTCGCTTTGTGTAGATTCTGATGAGACCGATCAGATGTACAAGATGATCTGGACCTACACTTTACACATATGACTTACACAATTCTGTTATATCACTCCTTCACTTTGTGTAGATTCTGATAAGACCAATCAGATGTACAAGATGATCTGAACCTACACTTTACACATATTACTTACACAATTATGTTATAATACTCCGTCGCTTTGTGTAGATTCTGATGAGACCGATCAGATGTACAAGATGATCTAAACCTACACTTTACACATATTACTTACACAATTCTGTTATAATACTCTGTCGCTTTGTGTAGATTCTGATGAGACCGATCAGATGTACAAGGTGATCTAAACCTACACTTTTCACATATTTTTTACACAATTCTGTTATAATACTCCGTCGGTTTGTGTATATTCTGATAAGACCGATCAGATGTACAAGGTGATCTTAACCTACACTTTACACATATTACTTACACAATTCTGTTATAATACTCCGTCGCTTTGTGTAGATTCTGATAAGACCGATCAGATGTACAAGGTGATCTAAACCTACGCTTTACACATATTACTTACACAATTCTGTTATAATACTCTGTCACTTTGTGTAGATTCTGATAAGACCGATCAGATGTACAATGTGATCTTAACCTACACTTTACACATATTACTTACACAATTCTGTTATAATACTCAGTGGCTTTTTGTAGATTCTGATGAGACCGATCAGATGTACAAGGTGATCTGAACGAACAATTTAAACATATTACTTACACAATTCTGTTATAAAATTCCATCGCTTTGTGTAGATTCTGATGAGACCGTTCAGATGTACAAGATGATCTGGACCTACACTTTACACATATGACTTACACAATTCTGTTATATCACTCCTTCACTTTGTGTAGATTCTGATAAGACCAATCAGATGTACAAGATGATCTGAACCTACACTTTACACATATTACTTACACAATTCTGTTATAATACTCCGTCACTTTGTGTAGATTCTGATGAGACCGATCAGATGTACAGGATGATCTAAACCTACGCTTTACACATATTACTTACACAATTCTGTTATAATACTCCGTCGCTTTGTGTACATTCTGACGAGACCGATCAGATGTACAAGGTGATCTAAACCTACACTTTTCACATATTTTTTACACAATTCTGTTAGAATACTCCGTCGGTTTGTGTATATTCTGATAAGACCGATCAGATGTACAAGTTGATCTAAACCTACACTTTACACATATTACTTACACAATTCTGTAATAATACTCAGTGGCTTTTTGTAGATTCTGATGAGACCGATCAGATGGACAAGGCGATCTGGACCTACACTTTACATGTATTACTTACACAATTATGTTATAATACTCCGTCGTTTTGTGTAGATTATGATAATACCGATCAGATGTACAAGGTGATCTGACCCTACACTTTACACATATTACTTACACAATTCTGTTATAATACTCCGTCGCTTTGTGTAGATTCTGATGAGACCGATCAGATGTTCAAGGTGATCTGACCCTACACTTTATACATATTACTTACACAATTCTGATATAATACTCCGTCGCTTTGTGTAGATTCTGATGAGACCGATCAGATGTACAAGATGATCTGGACCTACACTTTACACATATTACTTACACAATTATGTTATAATACTCCGTCGCTTTGTGTAGATTCTGATGAGACCGATCAGATGTACAAGATGATCTGGACCTACACTTTACACATATTACTTACACAATTATGTTATAATACTCCGTCGCTTTGTGTAGATTCTGATAAGACCAATCAGATGTACAAGGTGATCTAAACCTACACTTTACACATATTACTTACACAATTATGTTATAATACTCCATCACTTTGTGTAGATTCTGATGAGATCGATCATATGTTTAAGGTGATCTAAACCTACACTTTACACATATTACTTAAACAATTATGTTATAATACTTCGTAGCTTTGTGTAGATTCTGATGAGACTGATCAGATGTAAAAGGTGATCTGGACCGACACTTTACACATATTACTTACACAATTCTGAGATAATTAATACTCCGTCGCTTTGTGTAGAGTCTGATCAAACTGGTCAGATGTACAAGGTGATCTAAAGCTACAGGTTACACATATTACTTACACAATTCTGATATAATACTCCGTCGCTTTGTGTAGATTCTGATAAGAACGATCAGATGTACAAGGTGATCTGAACTTACACTTTTACACATATTACTTACACAATTCTGTTACAATACTCTGTCGCTTTGAGTAGATTCTGATGAGATGATCAGATGTACAAGGTGATCTGTACCTACACTTTACACATATTACTTACACAATTCCGTTATAAATTACTCCGTCGTTTTGTGTACATTCTGATGAGACCGATCAGATGTACAAGGTGATCTAAACCTACACTTTACACATATTACTTACACAATTCTGTTATAAAACTCCGTCGCTTTGTGTAGATTCTGATAAGACCGATCAGATGTACAAAGTGATCTGGACCTACACTTTACACATATGACTTACACAATTCTGTTATATCACTCCTTCACTTTGTGTAGATTCTGATAAGACCAATCAGATGTACAAGATGATCTGAACCTACACTTTACACATATTACTTACACAATTCTGTTATAAAACTCCGTCGCTTTGTGTAGATTCTGATGAGACCGATCATATGTACAAGGTGATCTAAACCTACACTTTACACATATTACTTACACAATTCTGTTATAAAACTCCGTCGCTTTGTGTAGATTCTGATGAGACCGATCATATGTACAAGGTGATCTAAACCTACACTTTACACATATTACTTACACAATTCTGTTATAATACTCTGTCGGTTTGTGTATATTCTGATAAGACCGATCAGATGTACAAGGTGATCTTAACCTACACTTTACACATATTACTTACACAATTATGTTATAATACTCCGTCACTTTGTGTAGATTCTGATAAGACCGATCAGATGTACAAGGTGATCTTAACCTACACTTTACACATATTACTTACACAATTATGTTATAATACTCAGTGGCTTTTTGTAGATTCTGATGAGACCGATCAGATGTACTAGGCGATCTGGACCTACACTTTACACATATTACTTACACAATTCTGATATAAAACTCCGTCGCCTTGTGTAGATTCTGATAAGACCGACCAGATGTACAAGGTGATCTGAACCTACACTTTACACATATTACTTACACAATTATGTTATAAAACTCTGTCGCTTTGTGTAGATTCTGATGAGACTGATCAGATGTACAAGGTGATCTGACCCTACACTTTACACATATTACTTACACAATTCTGTTATAATACTCTGTCGCTTTGTGTATATTCTGATAAGACTGATCAGATGTACAAGGTGATCTTAACCTACACTTTACACATATTACTTACACAATTCTGTTATAAAACTCCGTCGCTTTGTGTAGATTCTGATGAGACCGATCAGATGTACAAGGTGATCTTAACCTACACTTTACACATATTACTAACACAATTCTGATATAAAACTCCGTCGCTTTGTGTAGATTCTGATAAGACCGAACAGATGTACAAGGTGATCTGAACTTACACTTTTACACATATTACTTACACAATTCTGTTACAATACTCTGTCGCTTTGTGTAGATTCTGATGAGACCGATCAGATGTACAAGGTGATCTGAACCTAAAATTTACACTTATTACTAACACAATTCTTTTATAATACTCTGTCGCTTTGTGTAGATTCTGATGAGACTAATCTGATCTAAAAGGTGATCTGGACCGACACTTTACACATATTACTTACACAATTCTGATATAATACTCCGTCGCTTTGTGTAGATTCTGATAAGAATGATCAGATGTACAAGGTGATCTGAATTTACACTTTTACACATATTACTTACACAATTATGTTATAATACTCCGTCGCTTTGTGTATATTATGATGAGACCGATCAGATGTACAAGGTGATCTGAACGAACAATTTAAACATATTACTTACACAATTCTGTTATAAAACTCCGTCGCTTTGTGTAGATTCTGATGAGACCGATTAGATGTACAAGATGATCTGGACCTACACTTTACACATATGACTTACACAATTCTGTTATATCACTCCTTCACTTTGTGTAGATTCTTATAAGACCAATCAGATGTACAAGATGATCTGAACCTACACTTTACACATATTACTTACACAATTATGTAACATTGTGCATGGATGGGTTAAATCAATGGTTGATGACTGAGAAAATGGGACACTCTTGGGATGACAAGGGAATTACGTGGTCTGGTACTCAGCCAATTATACTTAATTAATACTTCTGGCCTGAACCAACATTGGCGATTAAATTGGTCATCTCCCCTAATATATCGCTATCGCGTATACAGAACAATGTATTTTCGTAAACTCTACAGGGAACATATATACAACTTTATGTTTGGAATAAATACATTAATAAGTAGGTAACCTTTTTCGGAGTAGGAATTACGACGATGGACGGCACATCTTAAAAAAGTCTGGATAAACCTGCCTGTATCATTACATTACAGGGTCAGGCATATTCGGTTTAACATTTCAAGCGTACTAATTGACTATAGAACGCCAGACTACTAGACTTATAATTGTTTAAAGCCCGACATGGTGAGCCAGTCACACAGGAGACGAACAAACACGAACGACAACCCATGCTATTTCTTCTCAAAAATCTCACGATCAGGTTAATGTCAACATTTATAGAATGGGAAGCAATACAACCGAGCTGCGTTCAATAAAAACGTAACGTGAGCATAAAACGTTAATCACTCATTTCTTTTTGACGAAACGTAGTCAGTTTTCACGGTAAAATTAATGTTCAAGCAAAACATGTTTCTTTTTCAGTGTCTATTGGTCAAAGGGAAGCACTTTCAATTTTAGAAAATACAGGATGTTCTAAAAAATACCCTGAAGGTGTCAATACAGTCAAAAGCAAACCAGGGTTTGGATACAAATCACTCATAGGATAATAGTTTTCAAAAAAGAATTCAACTTTTAGCAAAATCATTATTGTCCATTCAGTCTTACATATTCATCTGAAATCCCCTGGACAAAATTATCTTCCCGGCAAGCCGATCCGATTTACTTCCCTTTGACCTATTGAACGCAAGTCAACCATTATACATACGATTCACAATTTCCATGAAAAATACAAATGCCATAGGTACATAGGTTGGCTGGACATTCTATTATATGACTGGCTGTAATACCGGTTGCATTGCTGGTCGGTAGTTCCCTAAAAATAAGATTAAAGATATAACCTTTGCGCAACATTAAAATAATACCGAACCTCGGTAGCTCAGTCTTCCACGGGTTGGCAGTTCGAAACCCAGCTTGCCGACATTAATCCCGACGTTTGGCGAAAGATGAGTACACATCATGCCTAACAGTCTAGGGTATGCCAAATGTTGATGTGTTGAATAGCGTTGTGAGAAGCTCATGATTGTCCCGCGATGTTTCGACTAAAGTTGTTAAAAATGGCGTTAATCAAATCTGATTATACCAATTAAAATTGTTTATTCATATGAGCCGAATTACCAGAAAATCAAAATTGCGTAAAGTATCGACCCGGATCAGCCTAAGCATGCCGCGGAAGCTAACCCGGACAGACACTTTTCGCCTGTTGATTTCATTACTCTATACCCCAATTCCCCTGTAATCATAGAGATTTGTTTGTGATTGCATGAGCTCCTCGTGATTTTGTACACTGTATATTTTGCGGCCTACAAAAGCGACACGAGTCTCATAAGATCCTTTTTTCTGTTACTGTTTAGTATTAAACACACCGCTAACATTCTGTACCTTCTAATTATAGGAATATAAATGTTTCCATAACCATTTCCTTTTTATTTATTTTCGAAAAGGGAAAATAATTAAATATGGAAACATGACGAAAACAAGCTTATTGAGCTTTCAAATAAACATGCTTAACAAACATATTTAAACTGCAAAACATGCTTCTATCCTCCATTCTGTACATTCTTTCTTTTTTTCTCTATATACATGTACTTCATTCTTTTTCTCTTATTCTCAATTTCTCTTTCATATTGATTTAATTACTACGCCTTGTGTTGCCCTCTGATCACGTTGTATAATAAATTGCAGAGCTGTCATAACCTGCAGCAAAAATAAACGGGTTTTATTCGTTTTATTTGTACTGAAATGGTTATTTTAGTCACTGCTTACTTTGCATAACACCTTCATGGTATAAAAATGTGACGACTCTTCGGGAAAGGCGGAAACGTTTTAAGATAGGCAAAAACATATTTTTTTTAGGGCCTAAAACCAAACAATTTAAAACTCGTAGCCTAGGAAATTGGGGAAAAGTGATTTTGTTTTTAGATTTGATGAATCGGGTCAGGGCCGTAAACTAAACTATTAAAAATAGCGTAGCCTTGGAAATTGAGGAAAAGTTATTAAATACAAATTAAATGTGTCTAAATATTTGTAATAATGGTAGAAGACATACGTATTTTGTATCTTGTTGTTTATTAAATCAGTAAATACAATTTATTGATTCATAAAGATTGTTTTTTTCAAACATATTACAGAGTTGTTCTTAACAATAATAATGTTGGTTGCTCCCTTTTCGATTACGTCACCCCATGGTACAAAATTAAAACCTATTCAATACTGACGCCGCGCTTCCACGCGGAGTCAATAACACATTTTGCTCCATGTTCAGTTTGTGGTTAAACGTTGGAATATGCTTAATTGACAGTTTGTGTTTAAAACGTAAATACATGTTCCATTTAGAAATGCTTGTGTTAAATAAAACCCACTTACAAGAAGCCGTTGACTGTTGATACGACCAATAGCACAATAAATCCTCCCTGCAAATTAATGAATGATATATAGAATGGCTGCAATAACTTCGTCTTACGTAATAGTTACCTCACTCAAAATCACTAAGTTTTGACGACCAGCGATAATTAAGACCAGTCTATGCCACCTTGCATCCTTAGCAGTGCCTTCTTTGTCCGCAATATTAAAAGATACATCTCTGAAGTCAATACAGAAAACCCGTCTATACAAATACAGACTGATTGATTGATTGTTTGGGGTTTAACTCCGTTTCAAAAAAAAAAATCAGTCATATCACGACGGCCAGTTCACCTACTCATATGTATCTTGGTTTTCTCACACCAGTACTCCGCACAACATACCTTCCAAGCAACTGGCTACATTTCCACATAGATAGTTAGCCCATTGGTTGAAGAGAAATGACGCTTGTCACAGTGACTTTTGTCAAACGTCGGAAAGAATGTTGGCCGAGCTGGGATTCAAACTCACAACCCCTGGATTGACAGCCCGCGTCGCTACCGACTGAGCTACCAGGGCTCGGCTATGCAAATACAGATAACCCAAACATGGATGAATCGAATATGTAGTAAAATGAACCATTAACGTGCATAAACGGATCTGTTTATCAAAACAGTGTACGATTAACCAGCATCGTCACTGCGCTATTCTTTTGATTTCATATTATCTTTTTCACAATACACATGTTATTATAACATGAATTATGAAGCTGTGAAAATACTATTATAACATAACTAAAGAGGATCACTCGAGCACGTCAACAGCTGGAACATGTCGATAACCCGAACACGTCGATAACTCGAACACGTCGATAACTCGAACACGTCGATAACTCGAACACGTCAACAGACCGAACACGTCGATAACTCGAACACGTCGATAACTCGAGCACGTCGATAATTCGAACACGTCGATAACTCGAACACGTCGATAATTCGAACACCTCGATAATTCGAACACGTCGATAACTCGAACACGTCGATAACTCGAACACGTCGATAATTCGAGCACGTCGATAACTCGAACACGTCGATAACTCGAACACGTCGATAATTCGAACACGTCGATAATTCGAACAAGTCGATAACTCGAACACGTCGATAACTCGAACACGTCAACAGACCGAACATGTCGATAACTCAAACACGTCGATAAAACATCCCTTTCGAGTTCGAGTCCTCATATATGTAATTTGATTTTTCTAACTTCTTCAACTTGTGTACATTGAAAACATTTTGACAAAACGAGCAATTTCTCCTTTTGCCACATTTATTCCGTTTCTAGTTAAGCATAGTGCTATGCTAAAGGAAATCCATGTACTGTTTTTGCCAACCAGTGATGCTGATCCGACAAGTCTTATCATGATCTACATCATACACCAAAACGTCAAAGAACCATTCAAATAGTATTTAATATATTTTACATTAAGATAAAACAGTATGGATATGCAAATAAATTGGTATTTGTTTTACTCTTGCTTAAACGTTTTAAGTGAAAGGTTGTCATACAATATATAACACGGCACTGTTATACATTTATTTTGGACATTTTCGGCATGTTTGTCTAGAAGTACTCAAAGTAATTTGCAGTATATTTTGAATGTTGAAATGAATTTACTATTCATTCATGCACCTTTTGCCAAAATACATAGTTTTAAATTGGTCATCAAGTTTATTCAGTAATTACAATAATAAAGAACTAAGGCCAAAATTACAATATACAATCATGAATATTTTACAATTTTGAATCGAGTGGAAGATTAACTATTCAGCTATTTCAAAATCTCTCCGTTTCAGAGCTTTGATAATATATTGAGATGAATTTTGCATTTCTATTTGATTATAGACATCATGACACAATTGAGACAGGAATGAGAGTACGTCACTAAACGTTTAATACAAAGAATATGTGGGATAATGACTTTGAATATTATGTCTTCCAAAGGGAAGAAAAACAGTAAAACACTTTATATCATTAAAATATATAATATGAGATATTATATTAGATATTGTAACAATTATTTCATTTACATTTATACGTGTGGTTGTTTACTGTATTACTCGATCTTGAAAACAAGTACGATTATACTTTAATAATCTTTGGAATAATAAAAAACGCAAATAAAAACATGTTCAATTAATATCAGAAAATTAAAAAAAGACAGAGGTATTCATAACATTTACCTGAAGCATGTTTGTGTGTGAGCCAATTCTGTTACAATTGACAGACGTACTGAATTATATTCCCTGTAGATATTATGATGACCAAGTTCTAATACCACTGACGTGTTCTCTCCGAAAACCAACAGTAGGCAGGTTCCGACCAGTTCATGTACTAGATCAAATTACGAGGACACGTAGATATGAGCCGTCCCGCGAGAAAACTAAAATTATGGCCTCTGCGTAATGTATCGACCGAGATCAGCATACGCAGTCAACGCAGACTGATCTGGGCCTACACATTCCTTCTCAGGGCGATAGAGGTATAGAGTAATAACTCCCGAAACAGACAAACCACAGGAGGTGAAAATTGTCTGTCCGGGTTAGCCTGAGCTGCATGCTTAGGCTTATCCGGGTCGATACTTTACGCAGAGTTCACAATGTCGGTTTTCTCGCGGAACGGCTCATATATCTATATTCCTGGTACGTGTCAAACAAAAACGAGTCGTGTCTAGCGAGTTGTTGCCTTAATGCATCTGTGTCAGTGAAGACTGGATTTAGCCTGTAACTCTATACAGTCTCACTTAAATATTCATTGTCCACCTTTATGTTATATTCACCTATAGGTATCTGTTGACAAAGAACTATAAGTGTAAACCCAATTAGCTTTACGTCCATTTATCTTCATTTGACCTCGTTACAAAGAGTCCTAAATCGATAGACTCGGTTAAAATATGATAAGACAGTTTGAATTTGCTTTCACTCAAATTGTCTCACTCAAGTTCATATAGAATATTATCTAAGTTTACGAATTCCCCCATTGTATGTACCGCGTTCTTATTGACCCTCATATCGACGCTTTCTGACGCCTCTGAAGCAGACGACTTCTGAAAACATCGTGGCAAAAGAAGAAATTGCTCATGTTGAGCAATTTCTCCTTTTGCCACAATGTTTTCCACCTCTAGTCATTCAATTATATTATTAGAATTTCCATTTCTTGACAAAACATGTTCAAAGTCGTCTGCTGCAGATTTGTTGTATGTGGGAAAGGGTTAATCGCCCTGATCGTTAGACGCCGTTTAGAGAAACATTGGTGAACAAAATGTCGGACAACAGATAGGGCTACACTTCAGGTTGGTTAACAGTTGCACCAATGACTGTATAACATAACAACGTGAAGACTGCTGGGATTTTACGAATCTACAGACTCGCCGGAGTAACGTGTTAACCCTTAATTGAGTGTCCATTTATAGTTAACTGCAACTAAACCAGTCCTATCGAACCATTTCTGAATAACAATCTGATTCAAATTCAAGAATAAGCGTCCGAGTCAAATGGTCGATCATATTTAAGGTATATGCGATACAAATATACCTCAACGCATTATCGATTTTAGAAATGCGGTTAAACATACCTAGCGATTTCCGTATGAAGTCGTTTTAACTCGATATACCCACGAACAAAACCGATCTCTAACGATTTCAGACGGAAGTCGCTGAACCTATGTTGATAAATACCGATCTCGTACGAAATCAGCCGAGCACACTTTGAACACGATAAGCTCGATTTAGGAAATATATCTCATTTTGAGTGATATACCGGCTCTTATATCACGATGTGTCGTTCAGGTGTGTATAAATTAATCACTCAGGCGATTCGGCCTTCGTGATTAATTACTACACACTTGAACTCCCAATCGTAATATAAGAGCCGGTATATCACTCAAAATGAGATATATTTCAATTCTAGCTCTTTTTTATAATTTAAAGGGATACAAATTAAGGCTGAAGTATGTTTTGACATGAGGTTGTTTTCATTGAATGACCACTCATGTAATATCCTCTATATACGCACCTTATATAGAGAGTTTACGGTTTATTACAGAGCAATTCGTTTCTGAGAACGTTAAAGAATTACTCTTCGGAGAAGATAGAGGTTCTATACGCCCACTCGGAATCGCTAGAGGAATATTTCCACGATAATATTCTCGGGGACCTAAGTTTGTTCGCCGTTACTGCTACTCTAATGGTTGGCTACTCCCTACTGGTAACGGTTTCCGCAAGGTAAGGCTATTGGATTGGGGTTTCAACTGTCATGTGATTGGCAACTGTTCGATTATTGTAACTAGTTAACCCAATCTTTGATTGATGACAGTTCTTACATATTCATGTAGACCGAGATAAGACTGCACGAATTTAAAGGCTGGTATTTGGCTAAATTGCTTGCAAAATGTACTTACGTCGCAGTCCGCGCAGGCTAATCCGGGCCGACACATTCCGTCTCTGGGGGATAGAGGTATAGAGTAATTATTCCTGAAACAGAGAAAATCCACAGGAGTCGAAACGTATCTGTCCGGGTTAGCCTGCGCGGCATGATGAGGCTGATCCGGGTCGAAACTTTACGCAGAGTCCTTAATGTGGGTCAACTCGTGCAATGGCTCATATTATTTACTTGTTTTCAAAGGTATCAACCATTGAAGCCTTTATCACATCTGCAGCGGGCGACATTTGAAATAATTGTGACAAACAGGGATATAACTAATAAGTATCTATTTCCCCTTTTTCCACAATATTATAAATATAAAGTCGCGCAAATAAGGATATAAATACGACTACAAGGATATAGCTAACGCGTCTGTTAGACGAAATACACCGCTTCATTTTGTCGTTATATTTCAGAATCACAGACAGTGTAGGCCAGCGCATGATGCTCGGAGCCGCCGGCTGGTTTGCTACAGGTTTAGCCATTCTATCGTCCGTCGGTCTTTGTGCAGCTATTGGAGTGAAGTTTGTGAGTGCGGTCAGTGCATCGCCATTTCTTGTCTCAGGTGTGTTATATACAGTTGTTTCTTTAATTAAAACTTCTTTCATACAAAGGACAATTATTTCACCAGACAAACTTATCATATATATTAGCACTTGTTATCTCGAAATCGGAAGGATCTACGAAAATAATTCGAAATAAACTACATGTGCCTTTATCGTTAAGTCTATCACAAGTTGTGTTACCTTGTAAATTTATATTTAGAATTACAAATACATTTATATTGATTGACGATAAATCAATTTGTACTCAACAGGTATCGATGACATGTTTATATTAATGTCTGGTATATCCGGGGCTCAATCCCAACCGACCATCTCGGACAAACTGGCGGAGACCATGCGTGTGTCAGGAGTTGGTATAACAATAACAACGGTGACAGATCTATTAGCTTTTGGATGTGGAGCAACATCTAGTTTCCTAGGAGTGAAGAATTTCTGTATTTACACAGGTAAGTTATAATATGTTCTATAAACTTCGTATGTTAAACCAATGGCAGAACTATCACTTCAAAGTCAAATGTCTGTAGACAATAACGGATGGACGTAGTTCTTCGGCTGATAAAAAGGAGCTTGCCAGGCACCGTTCTCGAAGTCCAACACTGATTATCTTACAGTACAGGTTCAATAACCTTTGTTTTGCATACTTTCATATTGCAAATGTTTGATATATATGTTTTTTTTATCGCGATTTACAGCTTTTTTTTTATAATGATTAACTTGTCTTCTCTTACAAAACAAACACCATACAGCGGCTGTTTTGTTCGCGAATTAATATGAATCTCGTGATTATAAAAGGGTCGATGCATTCTTCTTCTATACGGCGTTCGTTTCGAAAAAGATATATAACTGAATATTCCATTTCATCAAGAACTTGTTATGTACGCCTTCAAATTAGGATTGCAAACAATACAGATCAATATTAGCCCGCAAAATAGAGCAGTCTGCATAGTTCGTTACTCATCATTTTTTCGCAAAGCAAAGTGAACAGATAAATAAAAAATTGTAATAAATTAGGAATTGTGTAACGGGTGATAGAAATTTGACGGGATACAGGTATACTTATGAATTTGATCAAGTTTCAACAAATCCTGCACATAGAGACGTAGTCAGCAAAATGTAGCTTTCATTGTTAATGGATAATGATAAAGCGAACTAAATAAAACAAAGATATACATATTGTCTATTGCTTAAAAACGATTAATATACGGCTATTTATTCATGGTAAAACCATGCTTTGTACATATTATCATTTAAACGACTATTGGAAGAACCAGGAACGTAGATAAGATCTTATCTACGTCCCGGGAAGAACAAACATCTCGAGAAACGCCCAACACTCTTATTTCAGGAGTAGCTGTGACATTTTGTTGCATCAACAACATTACTATGTTCGGAGCGTGTATCACGCTCAACGAAAGACGTATGCTAGGAAATAAACATTGGTTAACATGCCGTCCAATCAAAACGAAAGAAGAGGCCAAACTTGAAGGTCACACTAAATCGTACATGGTTTGCTGTACTGGGAAACCCCCGACGTCACGCAGTGAGGCTGAGAGTCTTCTTGACAAATTTCCAAGATGGATTCTCCCGAAAATAGTTTTATGTACACCGTTAAAAATAGTGATTTGTTTCATTTTTATGGTATATTTTGCCGCTGCAATATATGGATGTGTGCATATGAAACAAGGTCTGCGTTTTTCTGAGCTTCTAAACGATGACTCATACTTAAAAGAATATGCAGTCACAGAAGAAGAGTTCTTTCCACGACAGACACCCGTTTCATTTGTTATTAAAAGTCATTATAATTATTCTAGCCGAGAGATAAAAAGCAATATAGTATCTTTCATGGCAAAAGTTACGTATAGTTTATCACTTTTAATCTGATCCCGAGCTGATTAGATACATACTTTTAGGACGTACGTATAGTTTATCACTTTTAATCTGATCCCGAGCTAATTAGATACATACTTTTAGGACATACGTATAGTTTATCACTTTTAATCTGATCACGAGCTGATTAGATACATACTTTTAGGACGTACGTATAGTTTATTACTTTTAATCTGATCCCGAGCTGATTAGATACATACTTTTAGGACGTACGTATAGTTTATCACTTTTAATCTGATCCCGAGCTGATTAGATACATACTTTTAGGACGTACGTATAGTTTATCACTTTTATTCTGATCCCGAGCTGATTAGATACATACTTTTAGGACGTACGTATAGTGTATCACTTTTAATCTGATCCCGAGCTGATTAGATACATACTTTTAGGACGTACGTATAGTTTATCACTTTTAATCTGATCCCGAGCTGATTAGATACATACTTTTAGGACGTACGTATAGTTTATCACTTTTATTCTGATCCCGAGCTGATAAGATACATACTTTTAGGACGTACGTATAGTTTATCACTTTTAATTTGAGCCCGAGCTGATTAAATACAGGCGATTAGAGCGTACGTGTAGTTAATCACTTTTAATCCGAGCCCGACCAGATGAGATACACGCCATGAGATCGTACTTGTAGTTTATCAGTTTTAATCTGATCCCGAGCTGATTAGATACACACGATTAGAGCGTACGTGTAGTTTCATCGCCTTTAATCTGAGCCCGACTAGATTATGTACATGCTATGAGAACCTACGTGTAGTTTATCACTTTTAATCTGACCCAGAGCTGATAAGATGCACCCTTTAAGGACGTATGTGTAGTTTATCACTTTAACTCTGAGCTATACCAGATGAGATACACGCTATAATGACGTACGTGTCGTTTATCACTTTTAATCTGATTCCGAGCTGATTAGATACACGCTATTGGGACGTACGTGTAATTCATAACATTTAAACTGCGTGTCTATTATTTTTCTATGCATGTTTTCATAAAACACATCACACATTTAATGATAGTACGTATCCTTGTTCAAAGGTCAGAATCAGGGCGAACTTTTTAGATAATGACAAAATCTAATTAAGGCATGTCTTTATTAACCTTTTCCCATTTGCAGAAGATTTTGAGGTTTTTGCAAATAATACTGATTTAGTTGAGACGCTCGTAACAAGCTGTCTCACCTGAAATCAGCATTGTTTGCCTTTCAGTTATTTAAAATACTCCAAACATTTATTACATGAGAAATGGAGAAGCCCGCTTTTGAACATGGAAGAGTGTACTTTAAACAATTCGGCGCTGAAATAGTTAACGCCGTTTTCAACATTTTTTCAGTTATATCACGGCGACCAGTTCACCAACTCATGTGTTTCCTGGTTTTCTCACACCAGTACTCCACACAACAATCTTCCCAAGCAACTGGCTGCTTTTCCACACAGACTTAGCCATAGACTTGGTAGAATGACGCGGGTCACAGTGACTTTTGTCAAACGTCAGAAAGCGTGTTGGCCGAGCTGGGATGACAGCCCGCATCGCTACCGACTGAGCTACCGGGACTCAGCATTATTATAAATAGTTAAGTGGTATGTTGGGTTGCCCTTTTTGCTGAAAGAATATATGTTTTATTTGTATTCTGGCCCAACATTCATATTTGACCTTGGAAGGGCGGTTTTCAAATGGGTTCATGGATGAAAACCCTCTCCCACAATGAATTGATTGATTGGGGTTTGACGCCGTTTTTAACAATTTCTCAGTCATATCACGGCGGCCAGTTCACCTACTCATGTGTTTCTTGGTTTTCTCACACCAGTACTCCAGTACTCCATATAACAATCTTCCAAATCAACCTCTCACAATGACAGAACTGTCGATTTCGAAAACATTTAGGCAAACATGGAAAATGGTTACTGACGAAAGTACAATCACTTTAAATAGTAGAAAAAATGTTACGAAAGGAAAAATTACTCATTATCCTTTTGTCACAGTGTCTTTTAAGTCATCTACGAGAAACACGTCCAAATGATTCAGCATGTTGGAAAGGATCAACTTACTTGATATTTAAGAACCAACAATATATATATTATTATTAAAACACATTTAAGATATCACATAGTATATAGATTAATGTCATTCATGACTTATTATACATACACGTTCACGTGCAACTAATGTTCATGGTCAAATATCATCCTTAACCCTTTCAGCGCCGAATTGTTTAAAGTAGACTCTTCCGTGTTCAAACTCGGACGACTCTATTTTCATGTTATAGGATTTTTGGAATATTTTTAAAACTTACAGCCAAACAATGCAGATTTCAGGTGAGGCAGCTCGTTACGAGCTGACTCACCTGAATCTGCATTGTTTGCAAAAAGCTCAATATTGCCTTTGGAGCTGAAAGAATAATTCGCGAAACGAAGGGAGACAACTGTACTTTGGTCATTATATCAAAATACAAGTTATTTCGCGTTAAGGTCAAAGGGAAGTAAATCGGATCGGCTTGCCGGGCAGACAATTTTGTCCAGGGAATTTCAGATGAATATATAAGACTGAGGTTGGCTCCCATTGGACAATAATGATTTTGTTGAAAGTTGAAAGTGATTTTCATAAAGTTGAATAAGCTCTGACTGATTTATAACCAAAATAGTGTTTGCTTTTAGCTATGTTGACACTCTAATAGCCATTTTCAGAACATGCTGTATTTTCTGAAATTGAAAGTAAAATTCAGTGCGGGATAAGGGTGACCTTTGATTTGACCTCCTAGCTCTGTCAAAAAACGGTGAACATGTGGGTTTGTTTTGCTTTTTTGGTAGTTCTAAGAATGAACTTTAGTTTGATATAGGAATATGTGTTAATTCATTTGCTAGTAACGAACCATAACCCATAACGCTATAATGGTCGCCTATGGAAAATGATTTACTTCCCTTTGACCTAAACCACGTGTATGGGCTTCACTGATTGTGTGCGTGCGCAGATACTATTTCCGTTAAACGAGACGTTACATGATGAGAATCAATCATACTAATATGAAATTCCATTAACCCTTTCCCTCATACGACAAATCTGCAGCAGACGACTTTTGTGCAATTTCCTCTTTTGTCACTATGTTTTCGAAAAGCCGTCTGCTGCAGAAGCGTCTGTATGAGGGAAAGGGTTAAACTAGTGATGCATATAACAAGTGACTATCTGGGAACCGGAATTAAAAGGTAAACTCCCAAAAACTTGCAAGAGTTTCAAGAAGCAAACGCGGACAACCGTAGCAATTTTATCACGCAGCAATGTGATATAATGTCCTTGAGATATTTAAAAGAAGATGACTCTTGAACTATAGGGCACGGGCGACCAATGTAGATCAAGGGCACCCTGCGCGTCCGCAGGCGCCCACTTTGACCTGGATGCGTTATGTTTGCAAATTAGATACATAAAACATTCATGAATTCTCTGACAAACATTGTAAATTTTACTAATAGAGCATGGGTTCATTAGTAGATATACTTATCTCCTCTTGTGACAAACAACTTGGAGTTGTTTTTGGCCTGGGACTTCAGCCCCTGGTCATAGTAGATAAACGATTTGTTCGTAGTAGGCAGCCTGCCAATTGCTGTAAACATACAACGTATTTTATGGTGAGACTGCGCGGAAAAACATAGTTCATCATGGATTCAACAAAACTGCATTTAAAAGGTTAATATCACCCCGAAAAGATCATTATAATGTTGTAGGAACATCAGTGAAAAACTTTACTTGAGTAGTCCAATATAAGTTTTACAAATGCTCAGAAACGAGTGCGCCGAGAGGTCAAATATGGTAGGTTATAATGGTGTATGTAGTAAGTAAACGAAACACAATTAACACAATATTGACCCTTATCATTATTCACACACCACTACACATGTCTTCTTTGTACTTTCAACACCTTTGAATTTATCTTATCTCTTGGGTTTTCATGTAGTACTTTCAGTACTCTTCAGTACTTAGATTTACTAGATACTCATAGACATGAAAGTCAGTGTTTAACACTATCTAATACTTAACAAATGGACGTATTACTCTCATATAAGAGCATCTAGCGTTTTGGGATTTTAGTTTATCTGCATTCCGTGAAAACTCGTGCGAGCCACAGAATCCGTTCAGTCTCACAAAGAGCCTTCAGTGCCTGTCTACATGGAATTTAGCTTCAGGGTGCAACTTTTGACAAAAACTAGAATTGCAGCCCCATGAGTTTTACGCCAATCTACTTTTCAATGATCTTGTTACGGAGAGTCGAACAGATAAGGCTCATATAATATGGGAGAAAAAAACACAAGCTGGTTTTTGTGAACGGTGGCGATCCAGATCAGTCTGAGCATCCACACAACCTGTTCAAGATTTATACTGTTCACATATCACCAACAGAAGATTATGTCAACTTGTGTAGACTTTGATAAGACTGAGCAGGTGGACACGCTGATCTGAACATGCACTGAACATAAATACCAACTTGTACCTTTTCCAAAGAACCGGTTCATATAAAATATGACGCAGTCCGTATGTATAAAAAAGACTGTATATTATATGTGGCCGACAGGTTCTAACAACAGGGGTCATGCACGCACTATATCGATCATCTGATTTAACAGAACTTCAACAGTTTCAAAGTGTTTACTCTTTACATAGATGTAATTTAAATATTATTATTAACAATCCTTTCCGCTGCCATGGTTACAAGAAATGTGCATGAAATTCCTTAAGCAATTCTAAAGGGGAATCTCTGTTCCTTTAGATTTATGCCTCGACAATATTAACTCGATATTGACCTTCTATAACCTTTACACATATATAACATTTGCAGCAGACGACTTTGACTATGCAAACATATGGAAAATCTATATATGACGTAAATGGAAGAAGTAAAAGAATATTGATTGAATAATTGATTGAAACAATTTCTCCTTTTGCCACAATGTTTTCGAACGCCGTCTGATGCATCAGAAAGCGTCTGTATGTGGTAAAGGGATAAATATGCATAATATTAAAACGTACATGCAGTATCATCAAATTTGTTATGAGTTTTTAATGATACCTGTCGTCCGAAAGAAGCAATATCTCAGGCCTTGTTAGTAGGGGAAAGGGAGTTCGAACCCCGGCCCTGTCATTTATTATTTTCGGTGTTTTACAAAAAGCATTGGGACTAGCGTCATTCGGCCGCCAATATTGGTCTAAAATAGCTAGTTGTGTATAGTACCGGTGCGAGAAAGCCAGGAGAAATGTTGAAGTGAACTGGCCGCCGTCATATAAGAATAAATCCTTAGCTATCGGGACTTGGGTTTGTAGAAACATTTACCAGCAGTTTTGAAATAATTTTTCAGTGCGTTCAGTGAACTTTTTACGTTAGCTGGAGTTTGCTTATCCACCAATCAAATTACCTCGACAATACCCCTGTTACGAACTGTAACGAAACAAATTATAATAAACTGCTTCGCTGACTAAAGGTAGTTTAATGGCCCTTTGCGGCTGCGGAACTTCTTCTTTAATTCCCATGTTTCTGTCCGTCTGGCGCCAGTCACCAACGCATTACTAAGTTCAAATCTATTATATAAATTATAAATATATAAAACATTCCTGGTTATATATGAAAGGAGGATATCTACTACTGCATGTCAGTTAATGTTGCAACTATTCCTTGATTCTTATTTCGATATTTGTATAATGTTGCAACTATTCCTTGATTCTTATTTCGATATTTGTAATGTCTTTTCAAAATGTTATTCGGAAAGTAGATGGATAATCGCAAACAACGAGCATTTGTGGGTCTTTTAAACCCTTTCCCACATAGAGGACGCTTTCTGACACATTTGCAGGAGACGACATTTAAAACATTGTGACGAAAGGAAAAATTGCTCATTTTCGCAACAATGTTTTCAACATTGTTCAATTATCATACATTCATTTACAGATATTTTTCATTTTTTTTTTTATAGAGGTTGTTTTGTTTTTGTCTAGATATTTTCAAAGTCGTCTGCTGCAGATTAGTTGTATGTGGGAAATGGTTGAATATATGTTCATACATCACACGAATAGGATCATATATCGATATTTGTCATTCTTTCCTCAAGATATTTTAATTCTCGCAGAGGTTACGGACACATACAGATTCATTAGGAAGGAAAACAAGAGTTGTGAGATAATTATCCTTTGGATCTCGTTCAGCGTTGTTGATTCGTAGTTTAACCCTTCCATGAAACAGCAAATACCCAGCAGACGACTTTTAAAACATCTAGGCAATATTATCAGGGACGTAGATAAGAGGGATAGACAACTCCACCTGTACACCTGTTATCTGGTTAAAATATCACACATAGAAATAAAATTGTCCAAATGTTTACATTTTGTAGCAAATAAAACTTTTAAGTCACATTTGGCACATAAACAAAACATACATATTCTGAAAGCTTAACATTTCAACTGAAGTTAAAGATACAATGAACAACTGGAATTTCTTTGTATTTTGAACAATAACTGGTTTAAAAGACACAGATAATGGGATTTCTGAATTACATAATTTTTTTCAAAACATTAATAGACTGACATTTTTCATAAGGATAACATATTATCAAAACCTGCAGTATATTAAAATATTTTTATCTACTGCAATAGAAGAATCTTTAAACTTCCAGAAAATATGGCTTTTATCAGGCTCAATGTATATGTTATTTGATTAATTGAGTATTAACGCCGTTTTTATCAATGTTCAGTCATATCACGACCAACGTGTTTCCTACAGCAGTACTCCACAGAACCTTCCAATCAACTGGCTGCTTTTCCACATAGACATAGCACTTTTGGTGGAAGACGAAAGACGCCTGTCACAGTGCCTGTTGTCAAACGTCGGAAAGAATGTTGGCCGAGCTGTGTTTAGAACTCACAAACCCTGGATTAACAGCGTGAGTCGCTAACGACTGAGCTACTTGGGCTCGAATAATGTATGTATTACAATGTAAGAATATGTATTGATTGAAAAAAGAAGCAGTTTCTCCTTTTGCAACAATGTTTTCAAAAGTCGTATTTTTCAGATCGGTCAAGATATGACGGTAAGGGGGAACGGGTTAATGGCGGAGTCGGTCTATTTGTATGTGTCTTGTTTATCGTCCGATATTGCACATTCGCACGCATGCACGTTCGAACAATGATTAAATGACTGTTTTCAAACATGTTTATACATTTAGTGTTATTTTTAAGTCGTAGTTTAGGATGTGAAATGTAGAGAAATGAGAGCGCATCATAATACAGTCAAAGTGATACATAAAATGAAAAATAAACATTGCATTCCCAATAATGTTGTTGGCTTTCCTAAATGTGAAAGTGTTTCTTAAACTGAAACTGGCGAGAGAATATTTCCGTTTGACTGTACTTGTGGCCATCGCTGGTTTTTTTGTTACCCTTGTATCAGATAGCATGCCGTAATCAGTGACGTCTATAGTTTATTTTCACTGGCATCAGTGTTGGCCCATAGTATACTTATTTCTGTTTATACAATATTCAGCTATGAAAACATCCGAGCAAAAATATAGAAACATGGGAAGGGTTAAAGCGCAGTCATAATCCAATAATCAAATTATAATTGAAAACGATTGATTACTCATCAAACAAAAGAATGCACGTTGATGAGTTAAGACTATAGTTAAAACATCTAAATAATGCAATGCGAATTTGTTCCATCGACATGGTTATTAGGTTTAAATACGTCTCTAAATCGAGGGCTTGGCGTGAAACGGTTGTAACTAAACACCTATTTTGAAAACCCTGATTAAGGGGCAATTTTGACCCCTTTGTAAACAATGCAAATTTAGGTACCATTGCTCAAAACGAGCAATGGCACCTAAATTTCCACTGTTTACCAAGTAAAAATGATTTAACGCTTATAAAGACTTTATGGCATGGTGATTAACCTGGGTAAAACAATACCAATTTAAGTTACAACCGTTTCACGCCAAGCCATCGAAATAGTTATTGTGTACAGTTTGTTCGAGATCATCATTGTAGCCATTCAGGATCGAGACAATGGTTGTTTTAAGCAGTATATACACTGGTGTGTTAATATCTTTGATTAACCATCATGTACTTGCTGACAATGGTGTATTCTCTCGAATGATAGGATTGACAATATCAGAATGTGTAAACGTGTGCGATAAACGAGCTAGATGTGCCGCCGCTAAATATACAAGAAAATTTCCTATGTGTGAACTCTATGACAATATATTACAAGTGGAAACAAGGATTCCAGGAACGTGGCGCTATGTAAAACAACATAATTCACTAGATATACCCGACTTTTGTTCGAAGTGTTCTCTGTCTGACGAATGTCACATTGACAGTACAAATGAAGCCTGTAGTGTTTATGGTTGTGGGCAACCGCCAACGATACCATTAGCCCAAGCATTTGGAAATATTTACATGATTGGTTCTAAAGTTAAATATCAGTGTCGAGAACAGCCATCCTCTATTGTACAAATTTGTTTGGATGATGGCACTTGGTCACAAACCAGGCTGTCGTGTAAATGTTCCCCTCCTGTTATTCCTGACGCAGTGAGCAGTGTCCATCGTTTAGATGACGGGTTGTATGGAGCGGATATAAGTTGTCACAACGAATATGAACTTCAACAAACAGATCCACCAACGTGTGATCCTCTGACCGGTATTTGGAGTAACATAGATGATACATATTGTGTTAAAGTGATCGATGGACCATGGAGGAAAATATACTCGTACCCGGCTGATAGTGAAGTTATAACATATATCATCCAGAGTTGGCTCACAGGATTCGTGCACCAACATAGATACGCCTATCGTAATGCCACCGTTATCGACAGCTGGGAGTCCATGTCCATCCAAGAAATAAAACTTACCGTTATAGATAATAACACCCAGGCGGCCTTTATCATTCTTAACGGACAGGCATCGACTCAAGAATCATGGTTTAACAAAGAAAGGATTATCGAGAGCTCTTGGCTTGATCTCCAAGCATCCGAAATTGCATACATGTCTTGGTTCGGTATTAATCAAATACACGCAAAAGCTGTTAATCTCAGACGATATATCGCTAAAACATATAACGAAAACGTTTGTGAGGAAAACGAAGGATGGTTTGTGGTGACGTGGAACTACTATCCGTGCGACACATCTACTCCTGGCAATACTGTTCTCTATGCGAAAGGCAATAACGCCTCAAAATTCCTGAGCGACAGAATTGGGTACGCTGACTACTTTGAAATATGGGTGAAATGATTGACGTGCGTTTTATTTACCGAGACAAAAACGGGTTTGACTCATACAGGTCGAGTCGCCGTTCTTTTCCTATCGATGCTAAAATGACGATTGGGTGAAATAGTTCACGTGCGTTTTATTTACCTTTTTCCTTCTGAAATTATGTTGTAACTCGTTATGCATTGGTAGAAGGACAAAAAACCGGTTATGTTTCAGACCGGTCAATTCTCATATCATTTTCTGGCGTACTTAAGTGACATCTGATGATTGTTTTATAAACAATATGCTACTTTAAAATATGTTAAATTTCTGTTAAATTAAATCAGTGCGTAAAAGCGAGAAGATTGTCGCCGATTCGTGGAATACCTGATCGTATGTTAAACCCTTTGTAAAGTACTTTAAATGATAGATGACGATACTTTCGAAGTTGGAGAAACTTTGGAAAAACTGTTTATATCATTCGTTACGCTAATAAAAACGGGACATGTCAAAACACTGCAATCATATATAAGTTGTCATAAGGAATATGAACTCGAACCAACACATCCTCCAACTTGAAATTCATTGATACGGACGATATTGTTTGCATTACAGTCATTGATAGACCATGGAGGAAAATATACACCTATCCAAGCTTGATTGGAGGTAATGTCGTTTCGAGTTGGCTCACAGGATTCCGGCACCAACATAATTACGCCTATCGTATTACCACTCAAGTTTATCGACAGCTGGGAGTCCATGTCCAGCCGTGAAATAACAGATAACAAGAAAAAGTACAGAATGCAGCAACAAATGGAATCGCGCACTGTCTTTATATTGAGGCATGTGCGGCCTGACGACTATCCGAGTGCGATTGGAGGTAATCTCGTTTCGAGTTGGGGCACAGGGTTCACGCCCAAAAACAGAAAAGCCTATCGTCCATCGACGATATAACTGAAGAAAAATAATAATATTCTACGTTTAGGAGAATATGTCATTTAAACATTAATATAAGTAATCCTTTCCGTTGCCATGGTAACCAGAGTTGTGCATGCAATATATGTTGCAATTTTAAAAGGGCTTCACTTAGGAAAGATTTCTATAAACTAGTGGTTTAGCAGGAATTGTCATTTAAACAAATCCTTCAAGTTGCCATGAAAACCAGAATTGTTCATGCAATTTTATCGTTTTTTAAATTCTGAAAGACTATCACATAAGAAGTATTCATTTGAACTTTGGTCAAGATTGTCCCAGTGGTTTTGGAGGAGATGTTATTTACATACTGTTTCGTCCTTTCCGTTTCCCTGATAACTAGAGTTGTGCGTGGAATTCCTTTAGCAGTTCTGAAAGAGCATCTCCAGTAGGAACACTCCTGTGATGTTTGAGGAACATTCCTATGATGTTTGGTTGAAATTTACTCAATAATGAAATGTTTTTTTTTTTTTTTTTGACAGACTACGGTCAACAGATGACGGACCACGTCCCGCGGACATTCAACGATCCTAAAAGCTCACCATGAGTAGATTAAGTGTTTAGCTATGCCATTCACGATTTATAATTTCACGCCAAATTTACATCCATGTGGCCCATCTTATTTAACACTGTTTTACACATTCTGCTACAAATGCGTTTGCACGTGGAAAGGGCTTAAAGGTCATCTGTAACGTGCACGGTTAACACTACGCCATATACGTTGGCTGCCACGATCGGTCATGCTCTTTCCCTTCACTACTATCGGACTCCCATCAACATCCATACTAAGTACCCAAATATTCTTACCCTTGGTTCTACGTGTATTTGCAAGACCTTCATATTGCATTTTCTTCAGCTCCTGGGATTCTGCCTTCTCTCCTACCAAGGTACTGTAAAGACTATTCAATAATTAGGTTTTCATTTATAGAGCTTTTCCACATGTTCGCCTATATATGATCAAAGTCGTCTGCTGCAGAGTCGATGCAGGTGGGGAAGTGTTAATGCAACCGACTTGGATGCCTCTAGAGCAGACGTCGTTTGAAAACACCATTGTGGTACATTCCTCCAGATGTATTGCTCGACAATATTCACCACGAGCCCCCTTTCCCACATAACGCATATCTAAGTGCAGCAGACGTCTTTGAAGACAAATAGGGGCGTAGCTCCCTTTAGGCACTGTAGGCACGTGCCTACACATTTCTTCTAATAATGCCCCAAAATGCAGCTGCGGCGATACACATCTGCGTAATGTATCGACCAGATCAGCCTGCGCTGTCCGCGCAGACTGATCCGGCCGACACATTCCGTCTAAGGGGGATAGATAGAGTAGTGATTCCTGAAACAGAACATCCACAGGAGGCGAAAAGTGTATATCCGGGTAGGCCTGTGTGGCATGCTTAGGCTGATCAGGGGGGGGGGGGGGGGGGGGAGGTCGATACTTTACATTGATTATTGCCAAGCTACGCCCCTGACAAACATATGGAGACTCTCTTAAAAAATAACGAGAAAAAAAAACAACGATTAAATAAAGTCGAAAACGTTGTGGTAAAAGGAGGAATTGTACATCATGCTCCTTTTCCCCACAATTATTTCAAAAGCCGTCTGCTGCGGGAGACGTGAGTATAATACGGGATTTGTTTTTATGAAAACGCACATGATACGATGAAGCACAGCTTCATTTGATGAAACCGCCTCGGTGGTGTAGTGGTTTAGCGTCGGCCTCGGGTGCGGGAGGTCGCGGGTTCGATCCCCAGCCGGGTCTGTCCAAATATTTTTAAAAATGTAATATAGCAATGGCTGCGCTCCTTGGTGCTCAGGGTTGCGGGGGTTTAGCATTACGACTGACTGACTGGCTGGTGTCAGGATAAATGGACCAGTAGTACTTGTAATTTATCCGGGAAACGCCGGGATATAACGGAATGATTGTTGAAAGCGGTGTAAAATAACACACACTCAATCAACATTTAGTTGATGAAAGTCACGTAAATCGTATACATCTAGTGTTGAGATAATGAATTGCTACGTTAAAGGTTTTTTTGCACTCCAAAACATATACAACTTACTTTAACTCTTTCAGCGCCGAATTGTTTAACCCTTTCCCTCATACGGCAATTCTGCAGCAGACTGCTTTGAACATATTTCGTCAAAAAATGGAAAATCTCCATAATTGAATGGATTACCTATGACAAAGAGTGGAAAACATTGTGACAAAAGGAGAAATTGCACGTTTTGTGCAATTTCTTCTTTTGTCACTATGTTTTCAAAAAGCCGTCTGCTGCAGAGGCGTCTAAAAGCGTCTATATGAGGGAAAGGGTTAAAGTAGACTCTTCCATGTTCAAAATCGGGCATCTCCATTTCTTATGTAATAAAAGTTTGGACTATTTTGATAACTAAAAAGGCAAACAATGCTGATTTCAGGTGAGACAGCTCGTTACGAGCTGACTAACCTGAATCAGTATTGTTTGCAAAAGCCTCAATATTGCCTTTGGCGCTGAAAGAGTTAATGTTCTCCATAAGCTTTTTTCATTTTCAACTCTGTAGCAAACTCTTTATGAAAACATTGTGATTTATTTCATTAAATGCTCAATAAAAGTTTTTTTCACATTATTTATACATGTTGCATGTATGAATTTCACATCTATCTGATAGAATTATACAGAGACCGAGAAGGAAGGCATTGTGTGAAAAACAGAAATGGTTCAATATGGGCGTTTGCTTCTTTTTCCGACCATGTTCTCAAACGAAAATTGAATGTCCATGTGTCGATAAATGTTATTTTGCATGTTCGTATAATCATTTCCAGCGTACAAGAAATCTGCAGCAAATGACTTAATTGAAAATATATAGACATAAATATTGAAATTTTCTATATCTACTAACGTATATGTTAGAAATTCTCTATATCTACTAACGTAAATGTTAGAAATTCTCTATATCTACTAACGTATATGTTAGAAATTCTCTATATCTACTAACGTATATGTTAGAAATTCTCTATACCTACTAACGTATATGTTAGAAAATTCTATATATCTACAAACGTAAATGTTATAAATTCTCTATATCTACTAACGTATATGCTAGAAATTCTCTATATCTACTAACGTATATGTTTGAAATTCTCTATATCTACTAACGTTTAAGTTATACATTCTATATATCTACAAACGTATATGTTAGAACTTATATATATCTACTAACGTATAAGTTAGAAATACTCTATATCTACTAACGTATATGTTAGAAAATTCTCTATATCTACTAACGTATATGTTAGAAAATCTCTGTATCTCCTAACGTATATCTTAGAAAGTCTCTATATTTACTAATGTATATGTTAGAAAATCTCTATCTACTAACGTATATGTTAGAAATTCTCTATATCTACAAACGTATATGTTAGAAAATTCTCTATATCTACTAACGTACATGTTAGAAAATTCTCTATATCTACTAACGTATATGTTAGAAAATCTCTATATCTACTAACGTATATGTTAGAAAATTCTCTATATCTACAAACGTATATGTTAGAAATTCTCTATATCTACTAACGTATATGTTAGAAATTCTATATATCTACTAACGTATATGTTAGAAATTCTCTATATCTACTAACGTATATGTTAGAAATTCTCTATATCTACTAACGTATAAGTTATAAATTCTCTATATCTACTAACGTATATGTTAGAAATTCTCTATATCTACTAACGTATATATTAGAAATTCTCTATATCTACAAACGTATATGTTAGAAAATTCTCTATATCTACTAACGTATATGTTAGAAAATTCTCTATATCTACTAACGTTTATGTTAGAAAATTCTCTATATCTACTAAAGTATATGTTAGAAAGTTCTTATCCGTAGAGAATTGATATATATATGAGTCGTCCCACGAGAAAACCAACATTAATAACTCTGCGTAAAGTATCGACCCGGATTAGCTTAAGAATGCCACGCTGAGACGGAATATGTCGGCCCGGATTAGCCTGCGTGGACTGCGCAGGCTGATCTGGGTCGATACATTACGCAGAGGCCATAATGTTGGTTTTCTCGTGGAACGGCTCATATATATAAAATTATATATATCAAATAAATACACTCTAGAATTCAATATTTCCGCCAAATGCCTTCTTCAGGTTATACTGAAGAAGGAAAATAGTTTTTATTTGATATATACGAAAGTATAATTATTGAATTCAGTTGAAAATATTGTTATAAAAGGTGAAAGTGCTCATAATGACCAATTCTACTTTTGCCACCAACGTTTTCAAAAGTTTTTGATTATAGGGAAGGGGTTTGAAAATGTTGTGGTTTTCCCCCATTAATTAAACTAACATTGATGCTGTTGTTATGTATTTAAACAGAAAATATGTTGTTTTGTTTGTTTGTTTTAAATTCAATATAGAATATCAATTTGTTTATGTACACATAATGGTTTATAGATAAATGCAAAAAGGAAGATAAATAACATAAGCACTGTGAACTTCAGGATGTTAGCGTCTTATATTAATATGTAACCAGTACTGTGTACTAATTTAATCCTTTCCCGAATTATTTTGGAAACTCCCTTTCCATAAAAGTCCAATAATTGAATAGAGTTGAACATATGGTGACAAAATGAGAAATTGCAGAGGCGTCAGAAAGCTTTTATATGAGGGAAAGGGTTAAGTGTTCCAGGAATAAGTAAAACTATAAAGACGTTTTCTAACGTCAAAACTAAATGTCTAATAGAGGTTGTTTCTATTAAATGAAGTGTCATTTCTGTATATGTAGTGTGTATGGTTTTTATTGGCCTGGGGCTTTAGCCCCTGGTCATAGTAGTAAAACCATTTTTCGGATTTGGCAGCCTGCCAATTGCTGTTAACATCAAATAACGCATTCGACGATCCACTATTTTTTTTTCTATTTCTTTTTGGATTTTTTTATATTTATATATGTTTATCTTTATGATATCTAGGCCAAGTTTGTATATGGGCCATGCTGGGTCAAAAACTAAGTCACTTGGCCAAACTGGAGGAAAAATCGTGTTAAAACTCTAGAGACCGCATTTTCTGCTTCAGCAGCTTGAAATTTTGTTTCAATATCTTAAAGTCAAGTTAGAATAGTGGTCAAGTTGGGTCAGAAACTTTTTCACTACGCAAGATTGAATGGTAATCTTGTTAACACTCTGGATGCTGCATTTTTAACTTGAGCATGTTGAAACTTGATCAGAATGTTTGTCTTGATGACATGTGTGACAAGTTTGAATTTTGGTCATGATCTTGTTAACACTGTAGAAGCCGCATCTGTTGCTTTAGCATCTTCGCATTGTATCAGAAGGTTTTTCTTAAAGATACCTAGGCAAAGTTCGAATATGGGTCATAATGGGTTTAAAAACTAGGTCACTAGACCAAATTGAAAGCAAATATTGTTAAAATTCCGGAGGCCATATTTTTACGTTGAGCAAGTTGAATATTTGTCGGAATGTTTGTCTTGAGGATATTTAGTCCATGTTCGAATATTGGTCATATAAGGAAAAAACATAGATCACTAGACCAGACGAAGGAAAATCTTGTTAACACTCTGGAGGTTGCATTTTGCATCTTTGTCACAATAATTGTCTTGGTGTGCTTTGCATTAGAAATTACATCGCATAATTAAGGTGGGCGATCTAGGGCCATCATAGCCCTCTTGTTTATGTTGCTTTGCAAGTGTATGCTTATGTGCTCTTATGCGCTTCTCTTTTATTAATTAATTCGCTATGTGATGTTAATTGTTATCCATATGATTTAGCTCGCCTGTGCACGAAGTGCTCAAGGTGAGCTATTGTTATCACATTTTGTCCGGCGTCCGTTCTGTGACGTGTGTCATCAACAATTGCCTTGTTTACACTCTACAGGCTACATTTTACATCAGGTCTTCATGCAAATTTATCAGAACATTCATCTCCATTCAATCTTGGACAAGTTTTAAAACTGGGCCATATGAGGTCAAAAACTAGGTCGCTAGGTCAAATTGATGGAAAATATTGTTAACACTCTGGAAGCTGCACTATTAACTTTGAGCATGTTCGGTTAAAAAGTAGGTCACTAGGTCAAATGTTTGCTTCATCAGTTTGAAATTTTGTCAGAATGTTTGTCTTAATATATAGGTCAAGTTCGAAAATGGGTCATATTGGGTCAGAAACTAGGTCACTAGGCCAAATTGAAGGACAATCTTGCCAACACTGTTTTAAATTTTGTCAGAATGTTTGTCAAAACTGTATCAGAATAATTGTCTTGATGATATGTAAGCCAAGTTTGAATTTTTGGTCATGTCTGTTCAAAAACTAGGTCACTAGGCCAAATTGAAGGAAAATCTTGTCAACACTGTAGAAGCCACACTTTTTAAAATTTGGTCAGAATGTTTATCTTAATGATATCTAGGACAAGTTCGAATATGAGTTATGCCGGGTTAAAAACTAGGTCACTAGGCCAAATTTAAGGAAAATCTTGTTAATACTCTGGTGACTGCATTTTTTGCTTCAGTAGCTTGAAACTCTGTATTGATGATATCTATTCCATGTTCGAATATGAGTCATATCATGTAAGAAAAAAAGGTCACTAGGCCAAATGAAGGAAAATCTTGATTCCACTCTGGAGGTTGCATTTTGAATCTTTGTCAGAATAATTGTATTGATGAGTTTTGCATTGATCAAACACTTCCTCCAAGTCTAGTAAATGGTTAAGAGAATTATTTCTACTAAATGGAAGTTGATTTAACATTGACATATTTCTCAATATAATAAAGGCAGAAACTTGAAAATATTCTGCTTAAACCTGCAGTCAAATTTTCCGTTGATTCTTCATGTCTTAAATGTGTATACTTGTGAGCTCTTCTACTCGGGTGAGCGATATAGTGCCAACCAACAAGGTTCTCCTGTTTTCAAATTGGCAGTTTCATGATGTTTACTATTTTTTATTATAATATTTCAACTATTTAACAATAAATACATAAAAAACTAGAATTGTTTTTGCAAAAAACAGATGTCTCCCCTCAAATATCTGTCAAAATCTCTCAAAACATTCCAACCTATAAATTTGGGACAGATATGGAGCGGACACGAAATAAAGCCTCAAACCTTTGACCTTCAAGCGTGACCTTGACATTGACCCTATATTGTCGAGACGCAGGTTCTGCACGTCGCCTTGATGAGGTAAACATGTGACCCAAGTTTCATGAAAATCCTTCAAGCCGTCTGGGAGATATGGAGCGGACACGAAATAAAGCCTCAAACCTTTGACATCCAAGCGTGACCTTGACCTTGACCCTATATTGTCGAGACGCAGGTTCTGCACGTCGCCTTGATGAGGTGAACATGTGACCCAAGTTTCATGAAAATCCTTCAAGCCGTCTCGGAGATATGGAGCGGACACGAAATAAAGCCTCAAAACTTTGACCTTCAAGCGTGACCTTGACCTTGACCCTATATTGTCGAGACGCGGGTTCTGCACGTCGCCTTGATGAGGTGAACATGTGACCCAAGTTTCATGAAAATCCTTCAAGCCGTCTGGGAGATATGGAGCGGACACGAAATAAAGCCTCAAACCTTTGACCTTCAAGCGTGACCTTGACCTTGACACTATATTGTCGAGACGCGGGTTCTGCACGTCGCCTTGATGAGGTGAACATGTGACCCAAGTTTCATGAAAATCCTTCAAGCCGTCTGGGAGATATGGAGCGGACACGAAATAAAGCCTCAAACCTTTGACCTTCAAGCGTGACCTTGACCTTGACCCTATATTGTCGAGACGCGGGTTCTGCACGTCGCCTTGATGAGGTGAACATGTGAGCCAAGTTTCATGAAAATCCTTCAAGCCGTCTTGGAGATATGGAGCGGACACGATTTCGGACAGACGGACAGACAGACGGACAGACAGACAGACAGACGCCCAGGACAAAAACAATATATCTCCCCTGTATACAGGGGGAGACATAATAAGCTGCAATTATTATTTCCTTTCACATTTTCCCTACTATTTCCAATCTTGCTGCAGCCCCCCAGGCCGTCAGCACTTTCAGTACTTTAATTTGTCTACGAGCTTGTATGATTAATGTCGATTAAAGCTTCAGTTCAATTGCACAAGGTCCAAATATTGTCCAAATAGTTGGCGAATTTACATATTTTAAGGAGAGCTAAAATTTACAAAACCAATATCGCCCTGACAAATTAAAACTTGTTTTCGCCCACAATATCATCTCATAAAACAAAAACGCGACAAAGTCAGACGAAATATAATAATCCGCTTCGCTGACTAAGGGCAGTTTAATGGCCCCTTTCGGCTGCAGATCTACAGGTTTAATTCCCATGTTCCTTTCTCTGACGTGAGACATCAACGCATGGCAAAGTTCAAATCTATTATTCAAATATATAACACTCCTTTACATTAATGGAGGATATGTACTGTAGGTTTATGTTGTAAATATTCCCCGATTCTTACTTCGATACTTTAAATGTCTTTTTAAAAGATTCTTCGAGAGAACAGGAGTGGGAAAATCGCTCATAACGTGTGCCTCCCCCTTTCTGGCCTGGGGCTTTAGCCCCTGATTATAGTAGTAATACAATATTTCGGAGTTGGCAGCCTGCCAATTGCTGTAAACATACAACGCATTTTAGGGCGAGACTGTGCAGAAAAAATACTGCATTTAATAGGTTAACATCACCCAAAAAGGATCAGTATAATGTTGTTGGAACATCGCTGCAAAACGTAAGGCGTGAGTACTCACAATATAAGTTAAACAAATGCTTAGAAATTATTGAGCGAGAGGTCAAATGTGGGAGGTTATATTCATCTCCGCGAAGTGGAACGGAAATTTTCGAAGATTGTCCAATTCAATTTAAATGGAGTCATTTGTCATTGTGAAACAAATCATTATGCTTGGTTTTACCATTATGTTTCGCATTTTACATTTCTTTTCATATTCTGCAATTTCATATTCCATAATATATTATACAAACAGAAAAAAAACAAGATTGCGAATATTCCCAGTCTGAACTCTTCCTGCAATGTTTTTCCTTATGTCAATAAATGTAAACACAATTAACCCATTACTGATAAATGGTGAATTACTGCTTTCAATTTGGATGAGTCCAGGAAAATGCTTATTGGAGCAAAGGGTTAAATATTTGTCATATCGGTCAAAACAAGGTCACTTGCACAAAGCATTTTTCGCATGTCTAGTATTGAACACCAAAAAAAAAAAGAAATACACATTTCATGCACCCAAAACAGAGAGTTATTAAATCAAAGTACTGAAAGTACTCATGGAAGGTGATTTTAGATTGATATCAGCCAGGTGCAGATGGGATGATGAAATGTGTGCAAGGAATAAACAGATCATGGATAGGGTATGTGTATAAGAACGAACGAGAGCCAACATGTTGGAAAATGAAAGAAAGAATTTAAGTCTTTAAAACTTCTTTATTTTGTTACAGTTTCAGAATAGGTAAAATTGTATAAAAGGAATTCATTAAAGAAATCAAACAAATATAATGTAAAATAAGAAGAAAACATGTTGTTTAGTTAATACTTTTATACTTTATAATTTCGGGAGTAAGCCTTCATCAGCATAATACAATACAAACAAACAAATTGTTGACAATTGGATATAAACAATTATATTTACATTCGTGAGTTTTGCACACATACAATTCATTTAGAAATTGCATTGAAAACAAACACTATATATTTTTTGTCAATACCATGGAGAGTATTTTATCATATATAGACATAGAAATGCACTAAAAAAGGATTCAGTCATGTCTGTCAATAGCTAATGTTAATCACTTGCCAACAATACATAAAATGTGTTTCTTTAATTAAAAGAACCCACCTAATATAGATATTTAAAAAAATCTGATCGCTGTTTAAAACCTTAACATGACATTGAACCAATATCAGTGGAATGCAGGAAGGGCTACAATGAAAAGCGACAACTTTACTAGACAATGTAAATTACAAATAAGAATAACTTTCTAGTATAAATGAATACGTCCCTATCAGGGGTATAACATTAATCAAAGACCAAATAATGTGTTATTAGGTCTTTGCATTAATGGACCTACTTTTGGCCTGGGGTAACACAGTAATACTTAACGCTATAATAAATACAATACTTTTAGAAAAAATACTTCACAGATATGAAGTCACTCTCTGAATGTGTATCAAACTCCTGACCTTCCTAAACGTTCAGCAAAGCCTCGAATACTCAAGAAATTATATTAGATTAAAAACGTTCCTAGACAATATCAGAGACCTGTTTTAGGTCTTTGATAAAGTGTAAGTCTTCAACAACTATTGACCTATTTTTTTTATCTCTCTCCAACTAGTTGACTGATTGACTGTTTGGTGATTTACGCCCTTTTCAACAACGTTTCAGTTATATCTCGGTATTTCCTGTGTAAGTTACCAATACTACTGGTATATTTATCCTGACACCAGCCAGTCAGTCGTAATGCTATTCCTGAGCGACATACATACTCTACACCACCGAGGCGGTCGAAACTCCAACTAGACCGCCTGTATAAAGCAAATAATAAATGACAGTTCAACAGTCTAAAAGTGCTCGATAAAACCAAATAGTATCTTTGCAATCTGTGGTTAGAAAGCTTTCCTTCCGACTGTCCTGTCGAAGACATATGTTTATATGGGCTGATGATCTTGTTGTGGACTGTCACCTATGTTGTTAATATATCACATCAAAACATTATGTTAAGACATATATATGAATGAGAGTTACAATTGTAACAATAGGAGATATTTTTCGTCATGAGCAAAGAAAGCTTTTGCCACAGTAGTTCAGAATTGCATAGACACATAAGCTTCTGTGTGTGGAAAAGTGTTGAAATCATATGCATGTTCTTAAAAATCTTACAAAGACGACTTTTTATGTGTCTGAATATAGACAAAGCATAACAAAGAATATCGACAAATCAGATATAAACAGATCTATAAGTATAGTTAAAACATTTTAACAATAGGAGAATTTGCTCAAATATTCTACGTTTGCCACTGTTTATCAAAGGAGCTTTCAACAGTGGATATATATTTGCCTAAAACCACATCAATAATGTTCTTAAAATCTTACGAAGACGACTTTCAATGCGTCTGAATAAGCACAATGCATAGAATGTGTTTCAAAGGATATCGAGACATCATATATTGACATATCTATAATTGCATGTCGAAAAGGCGTGAAACGTATACAAAGCTCTTTGAATGAAAGTATGAACAAGAGCACCGCATACGGCACAGACGCTCGACTGATAGGGAGAAAAAAAAAGAGCTAAACAAAAAACCTTAACCGGACGACCACGCCGCCGCCGCCGCCGACGCCGACGACGACGCCAGGGTCATGACAATAGCTCTCATTTTTTTCAAAAGTCGAGCTAAAAATGAATAAATTTTACATTTGCAATAATGTTTGATAAACTGTGTTTGTTAAAGGTAAAAACGTAGAACGTAAATTTTCTCTATGAATGAAAGCATAATTAAGTATAATTATACCCTCAATTTAAATAAATTCTAACATTACACATTATTAAAGTGTAATAAATAATATGACATCTCAGTAGCACAGTATTATTGAAACCAATTCGTGCGGTTTGGTCCCCGAAAGCTTACTGGATTTAATCTCTACCTGGTCAAATTTGGGGATTTCGGGCATTTTAAGGGAGCAATTATAAGTGATAGATTTAATGAATCTGGACTTATTTACATATTTTTCTTTTGAAAAGTTAAATCAGAAACAAAAATACATTTATAAGTGTTCCGCTGTGCTAGGGCACATTTTTCAAATCCAATTCAGGTGAGAATCCATACTTGTAGCTGTACATTGGCCATGAAGAAATTATTTCCACATCTTCACCATTGCCCTTAAAACTAGAAGAGTATGATTGAATTTGAAATCAATTAATATCTTTTAAAATGTATGAACAGTATTCATTTATATGTCTCTGGTTAAATGTACATGATCAGATCTTATTTTAGATTTTTTTTTTATGTGTGTTACGCGTCAAGTGTGGATTCAAACACTGCACAACATAAGACAATTGAAAACAAACGTTGATCTGATTGATTGAAACATATTGTTAAAAAGAGCCAATGCATGTTAAAAGTAAAGGCTCCTTTTCCCATTTATCAAGAGGTACAATATCTAAAGAGGCAACATGTTATGGTGTTTATCCAGTATGCATGAATGCGATTTTTCCATTCCAAATCAGGAAAAATGATTTCCACATCTTTCTCATTTTCCTCGGTAGGTCAGTCGGTAGTGACGCGCGCTGTCAGTAAATGGGTTATGAGTTCGAACCCCAGCTCGGCCAACATTATTTCCGTCGGTTAACAAAAGCCAATGTGACAAGCGTCATTCTTCTTTCACCAATGGGCTAACAGTCTATGTGGAAAATCAGCCAGTTGTTTGGACAGATTGTTGTGTGGATTTCTGGTGTGAGAAAGCCAGGAAACACATGAATATGTGAACTGAACACCGTAATACATGTATGACTGACAAATTGTTGAAAATGGCGTTAAAGCGCAATCAATCAATCCTTTTATATTCCCTAATACATATTTAGTCGAGAAAGTGTTTGGGGAACACACCATTCGTGCATTACGAGCCAACTAACACTTCTCCCTAGCACACGACTATTGACAACATTGTGACAAAACATGAGAAACAGGATTCTAAATGTTGCGTCTGCAAGTATTACTTTTAAGGAAAATTTGTCTTTAAACGATTATGAGGTAAATTATTAGAAACCTACAGCGGATTATTTTGAAAATATCTGAGAGGGATTTCTTCTTTTCCCACAACGTTTCAATTAGTTATATGTGTTATATAGATGATGTAAATATTTGATAAAATAGCTTGAAAATGACCCTTTGAATTTCCCCCACTTTTACCTAACTAAAATATTACTGGCAATAACAGCGACCTAAATTAACCCTTTCAAAATACATCAAGTCTTCTGCGGATGAGTTTGAAAACATATGGACACAATTATTGACAATCGTTTATCACATAATTGGTTAACCACATAATGTATATGTCCAACATTGTCGAATTGCTAATAGGCAGTGGTAAGTAACATCAGGGACGTATATTAGATTGTATCTACGTTCCTGGTAACATCCCTCATCATATAATTATACAATAAAGTATGACAATAATTCAAATACTTAATTGTAGATCTAAACAATTTATACTTTATATAATTTGCTTTCTCTACGAAATTTCTAACGATGTGTTCTTTTTTATTAATTCGACGACACGGTAAGTCATCGAATTGACCTAGTTCGTGCATATGCCTCTGATCCCGTGTATCGGTGTTGTTCACAAAAGCGCGGGGCGTATGTACATACCTGTACGTAATATTTTACTGCAGAAACATTTGTATTTCTTAAAATAACATTCATTTTAAAAGACGCAATTACATTTTCTGTTTGAAAATAAAGTGTCCAAACTGTATTCTTCATTAAACTGATTGTACATGATAATACTTTTAGTTAGATTTTACGTTGAATCTATCGATGCACTGTTTTCCAAACTGTAAATGAACCTAATTCACCCATAACTAATTAGTGATGAATTAATGTCTCTTCATTCTTTGAAAGTGTAGGGGTAGGAAAGTCCTTGTGGAGCAAAGTGTTTAATTCTTTGCTCTGTAAGAATTTTCTTGTACTCTTTCAAATTGAAAGGATTCATTCCCCACTTATAAGTAATGTGTGTTTTACGCTCATATTTACGGAAGATTTCAGATTGCCCAATACGAGCAATCTAAACTCTTCCTACACTGTTTTCAAATGCCTGCTCTACATTGGCTGCAGGGAAATGCAGTATTATCGAGCAAAGGGTTAATATCACTTTCTCGTAGTAATGCACATTTTCATATTCATCCATTCACATTGTGCTGTAAATATTTGTAAATGAAAGTGTCTGTTTTGTTCCATTAGCAATAAAAAACAACATTTGTGAATGCTCGATTCTGAGGTATACGTGCAGAGATAATTTGTTCTGTGATATATTGATTTGTGTTGATTGTTGATCTAATTAATAATTACTCGGGGGTTTTGCTTTATGTTAAGATAATATAAAATACATAGGAATTTAAAACACATTTTTTCCTTTTCTTTTGTGGTCACAGTTGCATGATATTTCCATGAATCTAGTATATACGGTACCCATGGTGCATTGCCTGTATATTGTTTAGGTATGCATCTTTTCAGATCACCTGGACATGACGGCTCAATGTGATATATTGGGAACACAATCTGTCATTGTCCAATGTTAACTTTTTGCTTCAAACAACAATGATTTTCCTTACATGGTCCCCATATAGGTTTTCCAAAATATGTCCATTCACTACAGATCTGCCATGGCAACAAACAGGAAAAACCTTTGAAACTGTTCTTGTCAGAAACAACTGGCCCAGTTTTGAAACATGCTCACTGTTTGCTTAATCAGTTGGGATTCATTAAAACATGGCTGTCAGGGCTGTTTCCATATATCGATATTGCTCTTTAGAGTGTCCCCTTTTAAATGTATGCCAACAGTTAGGTTGTATTCAATGCATAACTGTGTTGCTATGGCAAATATCACAAAAAAAAAAAAGAGTGTTTTTTCGGAAACTACTGGTGCATTGTAAATTTCGCAGAACTATTCCTTCTTTGTTCATCTAACAAGTGTTCTCAAGCTGGTGCAACACCTCCAAAAACAAAACTTTGGAGTTGGGGCTTGTTTTTTCCCAGTGATATAGTGCTATAGAAACATCTCCTTGTCTGAAAACAGTAACTGCTTTTAAAACAATTTGGCACAAATGTTCCTTTGTTGGACCCTCAGTCGAGTATGTTCTAGCAGTTGCTATTTGCAGGGGGTCCAAGCATGGTTCCTTTTGTCTTATTTAAATGATTTTTCGTTTATTTGCAAGTGTATGCCTATGTGCTCTCATGTGGTTCTCTTGTATTAATTCGTTCACAATGTGCTGTTAATCGTTATCAATAATGTTCTTCTTTTTTTATGTTCATCACTTCCGCATCGCAACGCATTGCCCCGACTATATAGCGTGTAATTTCACAACAGCTAACTTCATTCCTCGACCCGCTGTGGACAATTGCACGCATTGACACGCCTTGTGACGCACCGTCGGCAGTGTTCGCGCCGAATTCGCGCAGTGTTCACGCATTGACACGCATTGAAACGCATTGACACGCACCGTCGGCAGTGTTCGCGCCGAGTTCACGCGTGGTTCACGCGAGTGGCACGCACATGATACGAAGTTGATGCGTGCCGAATTTTTGAAAGCAATTCTCTCTACGACATGGCAGGCATCCCCGCACCCTTGACAAACTCTTCACGCTCGTTCACGAAGACTTTAGTCATTGGCACGACGCATTGCGTGGCATTGCGAGGACACCATTCGTGCCAGTGTCAGGGTGGCTATATATATATACTCCAAATAGTAAATTTATGAATGGAAACTAAAATAATGAATCAAATATCCAAGTCACACTCACGAATACATCATACGATTCCAAGAATGAATGTGCAGTATGCAAATTAGCAAGTGACCCAAATTTTACCATTGACTACGTACCATTACATGCTCTAAAAATAGCATGACTATA
Organism: Serripes groenlandicus; assembly: GCA_031761405.1. Taxonomy (NCBI): domain Eukaryota; kingdom Metazoa; phylum Mollusca; class Bivalvia; order Cardiida; family Cardiidae; genus Serripes; species Serripes groenlandicus. The sequence continues at coordinate 353,086 of JASEVX010000074.1, forward strand.
TTTTGTAAACAATATAGCTATTTATCACATATATATAGAATATTTAACTCATGTTAACACATTTAATCATAAACACAATTTAATATTTATATTGCACCTCATGAGAAACAGAGAACAATGTGGACTGATAAAAGTGTGCATATTGCCACAGTCTGATCTGTGTCCACACAGTAATCATACTATCCGGTATTTTCAAAAAGTACAATCTCTCTCTCTCTCTCTCTCTCTCTCTCTCTCTCTCTCTCTCTCAGCCTCACTCCATCATGTCTCGTGACAATTGCATGTTTACTGTTTATTGGTTTTTTCGTGTACCATAATAATAAAGGTCGTGTTCTATTCTGTTCTAATCTAGGTTGGTCTTGGGGGCATTGTTAAATTGGAGGAGGTGCCTACAAGTGGTTTATTTTTTACAGTTTGTATTGGAACGTCACAATCCTTACAATTTACATTAAATTCAAAAGTGGACTTTTGGACGACGTTTACCCCTGTTTGGGCTCTTTATACATAGTTTACATCTGCGTACAGATAATACTAATACAAGCTTGTGCATGTGTACAGTCGTACCAGAGTATGCCCCGTCCGTGTATATTATAAAATCCTGTGTGCATTCTTACAAATACCTGGAATAATGGCCCAACTAGTTTCATGTTAATACGTCTTTAAATTAAATTCAATTTATTTCTTCAAGTATTTTAAGGCCTTTGGCTCATATACATTTATATTTACAAATGTAACAATAAGAATGGTTCAATTGGAATGAGATAAATTACAGAAACAGTTTAGTTAAAAGAGATATTCTTAACGTTTGAAAGAAATTATTGAACTTTAGCCATCCAATGCTTGATTATATCAATCGGGCAGAATCTGAAAAGGTTTTAAATTTTCGATACACTGAGATCAAATTATTTCTGTTTACATATTCAACCATTCATTAAAGAAGTCTACGACGGTCCGTATTTAGTTTGCAACTTTATTAAGCTCTCTTTAAATATATAAATGGAGGCGAATAATTCTGTTGCAGAATTTCCACCATCAAATATTTGTATTATTGCATGCCAAATGATGTCCAGTAAAGTGGTAATTAAGACTCTATATCGATAGGCACGACTGAAATGTGGGTCAACAGTGTGTAGTCACGTACACTGTAAACTAACGTCATCGATTACAATATATGATGACGGTATGATCTAGACTAGAAGTTATATTAGTCAACCCTCATTCATCAGAGGAGACCAAATTCGGTAACAAAAATAAAGACGCCACAAAGGAAATAAAATATGTTTGTAGTTTATGTCGGGTTTAATGAGTGAAATTGAAATGTATACACAAGAAGTGAAAGATGCTTGGGATAGCCTTCTACAACGGTAATCTACGATATAGATCCTAAAGGCTACACCCTTCTCAATGTTTTGGTTGCGTTTCGGTTAAGCTTTTAGTTTTTGCAACTTTCCGAGTTGTTACCTCTTTGATGGTTTCTGGGCTCAGAAGTAAGAAGGAATCTACCTTTATAACACATTTTCTTCAGTACGGTTTCTGATACTGTGTATCTTGGCAACCTAAAGCGGTCGTCAACGGTTGAATGGAGACAATCCCGGGTGGTAAATCTCACCTATCCACCGGGTCAAGGTTATGGTTGCGATCTAACCGTGACATGGAGTTGAATATAAGTGCACCCCGTATTTACAAATTTAAGATAAGGAATAATTTGGGAAGTTGAATTAAACACTTATATTATGCTTTTTTCTTGTCTATATTATGAAATACGCAAGAAATATTTAAAAAGATATTATTGTCATTGGCCAAGTATACTTAATTAAATGCATTAATGCCTTCAATTTGTACGAAAATTATAAATAGTTTATCTAAATATGTATTCGTTGCAATGAAACATAGAGAACAGTAGCAATGCTGGATTATTACACCTAATGAAGTGATGGTCCAGCTTTGATAACCGTTCTAATACCAAAGTTTTAACGAAATGTATACATCATATTTCTATAAAAGAGCAATTTTAGCATGAACATTAATGTTAAATTATTGCAAATTCTTCTTAAAAATCCATTTCTCCGTTTGTACTTTTTATAATTTCTTTATTTGCTATAAACATACTGTTTGTTGTCTTATGCAATAAAATATATTGAATTGAATTGGATTGTGTTAGCTCTTCCGAACACAAAGTGCTCTGGGTGAACTAATGTAATCACGCTGTGTCCAGTGTCCATCCTCGTCAACATTACATATGTATACAATCAAGATCTCTTAAACCGCTGGGTTAATTGCAACAACATGTCAAATTGATTTAAACTTTTGGTAAACAGTTGTTATAGTTATATGTGTAATATGTTTAATGAAAGAAACTCGTATAGGGTTTTATATCAAGTATTTTGACTATCATTATATGAAATGTATACGCTGTAATAACTACACTAGCATTTTGTCACACATTTTTTCAGTTTGATTTAATCAAATGAGCCATAATCTACCCCTAAAAAATAATGCTTTTAAAAAGAACCAATTATTGCATTGTTTTTTCGACTGGCCTCCGAGAAAATGACCATATTGTAAAAAGAATGGAAGGATAGGATATATTTTCGTTACCATTGATATGTATGTCTCATACATTATTTTCCAATTTCACCATTTGAATGTTTTAGCAAAATTGAAATGATACATACATTCAAGAAAAGACATTTCTTATTATATTTTATGAAACCGTTTTCTATAATGCATTGTATATAAAATGTAATAACATTCGTTACGATTAAATATAACATTAGAGATCATCCCATTCCCAATCAGTCGGAAGAAAGTCATCATTAGAGTAATTTTGACTATCAGCATCATGAAATATTTCATGTTATTACATGAATATGTGTCATCATCACTATCATTCTCATCATCAAACACAGCATCAAGCACATTTATTTCGGCTCATAATCGTTTTCATTGCTTGAGTCATAGTTTGTTCTCGAAAGTATTTGGGCCTCTTGATTTTGAATGATTTTGTGCACACATGTCTGGCGAGCCCCGGCAGTCGGTAGTGACGCGGGCTGTCAATCCAGGGCTTGTGAGTTCAACATTCAACCAACATTCTTTCCAACGTTTGACAAAAGTCATTATGACAAGCGTCATTAGCATTCCACGAAGCAAGTTGCTTGGAAAAAGCAGCAAGTTGCTTGGAAATAATGTTTTATGAAATACTGGTGTGAGAAAGCCAAGACACATATGATTAGGTGATATGACTGAACAATTGTTGAAAACGGCGTTAAACCCCAATCAATCAATCAATCAATCAAGCACACAAGTGAATTTTGATTGGCTTGATTATCTAAGTAATGATGAGTTTAGTGAATATTATAATCTGCTGGTGAAACTGAATTGTAAAAGCTGATTAAACGATAGTTGGTTAGTCCAAATATCATGGATATAACTATTCTGATGAAGTAAAACATGATAGTATAGATTACTTCCCTTACCATAGAGTTCAATTCATTATAATGTTGATCAGGCTAGAAAATCTAGTTTTGCTCTAGTCACTCTAGTTTGAAAAGTGAATCTTCCTATTTAGTTTGTTTTAATTGTATGATGTACGATGGTATTACCTGACGGTTCGGAGTTCTAGGGATTTGATCAGCAAATCGAAAAGAAATTTTGTAAAAAGAAAAGAAAATGGTGTTTGTCTGTGAAACCTGTTTTAATGCATATTAAATCTAGAATATCAAAACACTGTGTAAAGATAATTGAATCAAAGGAGAATACGATTTGTAAGATATTATATAACATTTCAGACATATTACATGACTTATTCATGAACATTCCATGTCAAATCGTATATCAGTATATCAGACCGTTTTACAAGTTTATGTGTGGGACGTATCAGCCTTTTCAAAACATCAAGTAAGTCTAGACTGTCTTGAAAAAAATATGTACACAAATGTAGTAAACATGTACATGTACTACAATCGTATGACGCACATAGTGGTTTCATTATTCATAAAAAACACTAATACCACTATAGAATTACCGTACTATTTGTAAAAAAAGAGAAGTTAATGTAGGTAAAAACATTGTACCTTCGTAGTAAGTTTACATACTGTACGAAAATCACCCTGTTTTGTCTGCTAGCAATCACCCTGTGTCCATTTCTATCCATAAGATCTAGTACTAGCCAGCACATTTAAAATGGTCGCCATTTTAATATACATGTAAATAGCATTCAGGGGGTATGTCATTTATGTACTGATTATTTTGGTGTGGTGTTGGCTTAATAGCTTTTTCTATCGCGCATATTTCCATGTTTCTTTTTTTCTGCATCAGTTATAACCAATTATCCAATGCTTATGTCATGTGTATAAATGCTCAGTGCCGTCCCTTTATATAGAATTAATGGGTTCTTTCCTTATCCAACAATAATGTAGCAAGTTAATTGGTTTTTAGAAATTGTGTAACTTCCTACGGTACAACAATTGATCCATTATCTACCTTTCAAAACTAAAATATCTGGAGAAAAATAGTTATCAGATTCTTAAGTAAAGAACATAAAGCTGCACTTTTTGAGCTCTATATTGAACTCTGGAATTATACCTCATTAGAAAGTCAATAAGAACAGATTAAATAGTAGACATTGCTTTTTTGCCACTAAAGGAGTTCTCAGTCTTGTAAATTCTAGAAATTGAAAAAAAAACCACTTGTTGACCTAGAAATAAACTTGCTTTTATTAATTATTTGCTTAACTGATGATAAATGAAATCAAACGGTGTAGGCCAAACTTAGACTGAACAAGTAATTACAGCCTACGTTGGGTCTAAGTTGTTTGCAAAAATGATTTACCAACAGTCCGATTAATGCCCAATTAATAAACACTGATGTATTCCTAGTCCATGCATGAACACATCTAATGTATAAAAATATCCTTTAATTTCAACTTGAAAAATAATTGAGAACCCTGCGACAAGTATTCATTGTAAACTTAGAAAATATATGTTTGATTATCATACTCATGTAACATGCAATGATTGAAATAAAATCTCAAATATTGCCCCTTTAAGAATTCATATTTCAATTTCAACCAGATACGTAAAATAGAATATTCGTCTTTACTTCAACATGCGGGTACGTAGTTATGCCTGTAAGTTACTTAGTCTGATCTAGCTCACAATTGTTCGATTTATAGAATGTCACAGACACTAAGAACTCTCTCGCGGACAATCTGATGCAATTGCACCATGCTGACAATAAACATGTGTACCATCGTTTAGATGTTTCTAAAGTCAAACGAGTGCTAAAGACCACCTTCGAAGATCGATTCCTTGTCTATAGAAACGAAAGTTTTAATTTCCCAAGTATTCAGTTTCTGCATAAATGACCCTGCAATTAAAGACAACCTGAAGGAAAACCATATTAGTGTTCTCATTGATGGTCTTAATACATAGGTTCCACTGTATTTAATTATTGACCTGTGCTCAACGAAATGGTTTAGAGACAAGTGAGGAAAACGATTAAGTTGCGCATCAATACTATGTGATCCATGTGTACATATTATACTGCATCAGCATATCCTTAAAGTTATACAGTGCAAATTCAGATCATACTGCGTGGTTATACTCTAATCGTAATTGCCATGTTGTGTGTTTCCTTAACCGCCTCTAAAATGTTTACACCTACAAAGGTTGCCAAATTGCAATTAATCAGTATTTACCTCAACACGAGTACAGTCTCTATTTCCTTGATATAAACAATATAAACGTTACCGGCTAAATGCATCTCCCGTAATATTTAATGTATCACCCTTATAGATGGGATGATTCCGTGCTTTGACAATTTGTTCTAATTGAAGCAAAAATTTAATGGCAAGCCTCAGACAGGTCTCATAGTTTTGGATAATCTGTGTGTGTTTTTTATTTAAGCATAAAAAAGCCATCCTCATCAGACGCTTTTATGTCACTATCCATTTGCCTTGTGATGTCTGTTTAGAGAATATTGAAGAAAAATGACATAGAATGCAGTGCATTTTGCAGCAGGTGACCTTTGCAAACATACTTGTTGTGGTGTAAGAAGAAGGGCATTTTCTCTTTATATCAGAATATGTTCAACTCTGTCCAATTTAATGATATATATTTGTAGACATTTTGATTGCTTTTCTAAATATTTCCAAATTTTCGAGGTCAGATGTGCTTTATAAGCTGTGTCCTCACTAGCTGTATACATGTACCTGTTTGTGTATTTACCTAACAAATTACATTGAACATTAAACGTTTTCTTTCATAATGAGCAGTTTCTCCTTTTGCCTCTATGTTTTCAACTTCAAAATAATTGTTATTCTATATTCAATATATATAAATATGAAATTTGAATATAAAAAAACTAGCTTGCATACTTGCTCTATGTCCGATTTACATCAGTTAATTGGTTAATGTTGTCACAACAATGTCAATGAGTATAGAGGTATGTTCAAGTATGGCAATTGAAGATGCTAAAACCTCTGAATGTCCTAGTGTCAGCTGATAAGCTTTCATTAGTTAATTCATGTCTTTGATAAGAACACCAGTTGCCTTATTATTTCTCTTGTTGGATGCAGGAGAGAGCTCTATGTTTTTCTTTGGTTACGAACCTGTTCATTTTAAAACAACATTGAATATTGTACCTGTCAGGAGCTTCCCAATGATCCTATACTATTGGTATTTCTTTCATTTAATGTAAGATTCCTTCCTTTTGCGACATCAATGTCTCCTCGACTTGACTCAATACCGTTTCTTATCTTCTGCATGTTGTCTTTACATTATCTCATTAAGTGGTGTCTGTTAAGAACATCAGTTAGTCGAAGTCGAACTTTCGAATCTACCCGGTTTAGAAAGACCCTTTACATTTCTAAAACGCATTATCACGAGATCAATGTCTGCTGTGATTATCAAAATGATTTTTTACGCTTCCAAAAAAAGTCCAAAAGACTGGCCAAGTTTAAAATCGTCGTGTTAAAAATGTTTCGCTGTGAAATAGTGTCTTGTACGTAAGTAAGTCATCCGATGCTTTTTTAAGCTCATCATTGGCGTTTCGTGTTCAAGTGAACTAAAATTATTCTTTCCACAATATTATGATCTTAAAGGAAAGGGCTTTCAATAAGTTGGAAATACATGTCTTTTTACAGATGTATGCTTTTAACACATCTATACTTATAAATGAAGGTGGACAGAATTGATGTAGCTCTTTGGAATTGTCACATGAGAGGTGACGTTAAAATACATTCAGCGCTTCTTTAGATACAAATATGTTACTAGTGAGACTTCAAGTAAGCATATGTTCAAGCCTAAAGTCCAGTTGTACGCAAGCGTTAACCATGCTGAACTCAAAGCAAACTGCCAAATTGCAAATATTCTTATAAAGGACAATGGAATTGAAGAGGTCGGTAAGGGTTCATGATAGTTGACCTTTGTCCAATTTATCACATATGTTTAGTAATCATTATATTCCATGACTGCTTGAACAATTTAGAAGGTTACTTAAGGGACACTCGTGTGCCATTCTGATGAAATTGGACCCGTACTTTCACAAGGTTCATAAATATCGTGTACAGCAGGATAAGCGCTTATGTCGGTATTTCATCAGAAATACTGTCGACTGTTTACTCTTTGAAAACTGCGAGGTGGGGGTTTATACTGCACCCCATGAAAGTCCGGTTATAAGTCGTTGACGTCCTTTTATCGCCAGAGTGAATTTTAAGTACCAAGTATGAAGAGTGGACATATCAATAATAGGAGAGAGAGAGAGAGAGAGAGAGAGAGAGAGAGAGAGAGAGAGAGAGAGAGAGAGAGAGAGAAAATTGTCGTTAGATACTCGTATTGATGAATGAGTCGTTTATATATTAATGTTCTGTGTTATACAGACAGGTATATGACTGAAGTAAATCACAGCTTTACTTGTATCCTCAAAGTCTGAAGCGTTTCTATTTGTCTTCATACTGTGTCTTACGAATTGGGTCGTGCGTAATGCCAGTAATTGTATTCTTCTATATACTTTTATCCGAAATTTAAATTTATTTGGAAACAAGTTCTTACATAATGTAAACTCGTACACCAATACTCTCTGATATGGCGTACACAAAGACCATACATAAACACTAGCTGTATAAAGTCCTCAAGTTATTCAACAAATGTTGACAAAGATTTTCATCACTGTACAGTCTTTGAATAAACAAATCCTTCTTTGTATACACAACAAAGTCACATCGGTTGTCCTTGTACTTGGTAGTGGAAAGAATGACATGTCTTATATTGTGGTTTGCCGTCTATCATTTTCCATTGCTTCTTTAATAGTCTTGTCCCTAGATGAATTATGGCATTTTACTTCTAAGATCCCAATTTTTCAAACAGTATCATCGCATATTTTGCCATCTGGTGAAGCTTCAACGACTTTGAAATGGCCTTTTCTTCTCTCGTTGTTTTCCAAGTAATGTTTGGGCAGATTGAAAGGAGTTGGTTGTCCTCGATAATTTGACACAGAAAAGTTTCTGTTACCGTTTACTTCAATGTGAAATAACATATGTAAGCCCTCAATTATAACAGATTAACAAATCCAATACAAATTGGATTCAATTTATTATATAAGAAATAACTTGTCGCTTAAAGGCTGAAACCCCTTTTAACAACCTGTCTCAAAACGGTTCAATTTGGATCACCATTTCTCACTTTCCCTTTTTCTAGCAAGGTAAAGTTCGCAAACATCTTTAATTCAGACTTTTTCACGACAAATGTTAACACAGTAGATTAATATTCGCATATGCAATACGGACATCTTGGGATACAGCATAATTTCAAGTAAATTACAATTTATTTCCTACGGATCATTTGAATGAACAAAACCGCGGATGCATTTGATTCTGTTCCTACAAAATACAACTGTATTGTAACTGTTAATTTGTAGAAAACTGTGACATAAAATAAAGTCAACCGACTAAAGAGTAGTGCCACATGAAATCTTATCCAGGCGACTAATCAAACTGGAATTCAGTACTTCTACAGGATTGGAAGACCACGAATCTACCTCGGTTTGGGCAACAAGAAATGTGTCAAATGGTATTACGGATTTCCATCTTGCCACAAAAGATTCATTGGAAAGCACAGAAGCTGACGCACCAAATTGAATTATAAACCTATTGATGGAACTGGTTTATAATCCAGGAAGCGATATGGTGTTGACTGAAATACTGTTGAAAACGATATTCATCGCTTTTAAAAAAGAGAAGAAACACTTTATGGAAGATCCGTTTCTACACACAATTATAAATAGTATTCTTATTCTAACTTCGCAAAGTAATGCAATATCATATTGGCTGAACCAATTTGATGAGCCAATCAGACATTGTGCTTTTTTTACATTTAAACTTTTCTACAAATTTAGAATTAGTTATTCCGAATCAAAATTTCAACTCAACTTTCTCTTGAAGCTTAGTGTCAATTGCAGGAAATACTGTTTTTCGAATTTATGCTATTTACCAACAATGTGCACGCGGCTTTTTAAGCAACTTAGTAGTGAAGTGCACCTCGAAAACGCTTGAGTGGTTCAGTAGTTAGAACGTCCACCTCGACATGTTGGAACTCGGGGTTCGATTCTCGGTCGGTTCATAACCAATGAATTGTTGTGATAGCAAAACAACTGATTCACAGAACTTTACCTGCATAACTGTTCATTTACCAAGCAAACCACGTGATGTATCTTTGACACTGTTGCAAGCGGCGTACAACAACATTCAAACGTCCCTTGTATTATTACGAAAATAGTAGGCGTCGAGAATAACCAAGCGCCGTGTACAAGACGCAATTCATCAACGCAGTGTCAACGATTCTTTACTCCGCATGACTTGTATTTATGTGGATCGTTTCAAACTAAAATAAGGGACCCTTTTTTTACCGCATCACATGTCCGGAACTCGGTTCACCTTCTAAAATTAAGAATATTCAGTAAAGAGTGCTGGTCTACATCGAGTTGACCAAATTGTCCGGATTGTCTGTTACCTTGAATTCGAAACCGGGTACAACTTCCATAGACCGGAACTGGTCATGATAAACGTCGTGATATTGAAATGAGCCCGCCAATGCGCGAAGGTACAAGTTGGCATTTCTTGATAGTGTTGGTTCAGATCAGTTCGTCCATCTGCTCGGGGCGAACCCTAGTAGCTCAGACAGTAACGATGTTGGATGTCAATACATTTGTTGTGAGTTCGAATCCCAGCTCGGCCAGCAGTCTTTCTGATTTACTATGTGGAAAAGGAGCAAGTTGAAAGGAAAGACTGTTGTACGGAGTACTGCTTTTATATGAGTAGTTGAAATGACCGTCGTGATATGACTGAAAAATTGTTGAAACGGCGTTAAATCAATCAATCAACCATCTGCTCGGTCTGATCAGAATCTTCTAACAAGCTTATGCACGTAACATGTGATCAGCGTAGATCTTGATCAGACTGCGGATGTACATACTTTTATGGATCTACACTTCACAGAAGCCAACTCGAACCTTTTCCCATAGACGGCCTCAAGTATGCTTGGAAATGGATTAAACAACAAACAGTGAGAGCTCTGCTCTCTGAAATCCAACTTTAGAGTATTTTGAGAAGTGTAAACACGATCCATTTTCAAATTCATGTCATGTGATTTAAATGCACATCGAATGTATGTCTGTTACATATTCAATGCTTCTTTTACTCTTAAAGGAGCAGTGCAGATCAAAGATCAGACTGCGCAGGGTTATCTTGATCTACACTGGTCGCAATTGTTCTAAGGTTGGTTATTCAATAACGCCGCTCTTGTATACATAAACATAAATCAATACTTCGTGCAAAATGGGAGATGAGTTTACTTTGTGATTTTATTGAAACAATTTTATATGAGACGGCGTCATGGTTAAATACAAAATGAACTGATCTTTAAAGAAAAGTGGGTTGAAATAAATTGATAACAGTTATAACCAAGGCTTACCGTCTGATCAGATTCAACATAACGTTCAGTTACTCGAAAGAAGAGATATAGGTATTCTTTTACCGTAAAGAGTTAGTTAAACGCTTCCGTGCTTAAGACGACCACTGGCTACTGTGCAGCTTAACTATTTTTGAAAAATGAAGCAATTACTTACTCTTGATTCGACAATATTTTCAGCTTTGTATAAAATTAATTTTCAGACTATAATAGTTTGATATAGATTTGATTTTTAGAAGTTTTCGAATATGAGCCGAGATGGAGACAATTGGGCGTTTGGTAGATTGCTAGAACAGTTAGGCTGGTCTTAAACGGCACGGAATCTGATTGTCAAGGGCCTATTTCAATTATTCATATCATAATAGGGAATACCATGTTAAAGGAAAAGACTGATCAGCGGACGTGTCGAAATCATGCCGGCTAGCCTGGTTCTATTATGTTTGAATTCAGTCTAACCCCTCCTTCTCAGTGAACAGGCCAAATCAGCATGTACACACTTTTACAATAGAAATAGGTTGATTAATGTCCAAACAAACTCGATCTGTATCCAGGTATAACGCTGTATATCTGTTTAGCTTAGGATTCTTTTACACCAGGACATCTTTGTAATTACTTTGCCATGAGTTCTCGCGATATATAAGTGCATCAGGGTAGAGGTTTATAGTTGAAATTTTCAATTAACAAAATGCTCAATGAGGTACTTAACCAGAAATGTGTTCACTAGACAATACATTGTACAAGCCCCAAACAAAGTCGGTTATCACTGAAGAAATATACTTCGCTTTCGTTGACAATGTTTTGCCTTGTTTTACTATGTTTAACCACGTTTTACTATGTATAACTATCTTTTGCCATGTTTTACCATGTTTTTTTCTTTTCAGTGTCTATTGAATGCATGGCAGGTTTATGTCTTTAACCGGCAAGACACTCTTTCGGGTTATCCAAAGTTCAGGTGTTCTTCTTTAGCTCCTTAAGGTCAATGCAAAACGGAGCTTTGCATGCCCGGGTTAGACACTTACACATATCCGGGTATCTATGTCGATCAGCTAACTTCTGAACAGTCTGGTTTGAGTTTATTCAGTAAATAGAATTTGGTGAAATTGATTTATGTTTAGTGTCGATTTTATTTTCGATTTGAGCATTTCTCACTTTGAACAAACAAGTCAACGTGTTTATTATTTGAAAGTACTTGAACCATTATCACATTCGAGGTCTTGAATTTTGACAATTTCTCGCAAAATTGTGATAAGTCGTTTGATGATGATTATTTTGAGAGGCGTTCTGCGAAAACCATCCGTTAGGTATTTGAAACTGTTGCAGATCCAGATGAGCCATCGCATCCGCAATGTCTGTTCTGGTTCTGCTCTGTTTACAAGTTAGTCATTGGTCCAATTCGACCATTATTATGGATGCAAACGCAGATCATTTTCCACGTAGGTAATAATTATGTTATGGTTGATTTTCACAGAGCACCGCTTATTTTATTTGTAAACAAATGCACGATGTTTACACATTTTGTCCTATTTCACTACCCTCTTTATACAATATAACTATGTCAGAATTATGAAGATTGTTCGTCATCTAAACGTTTTCCCAGTCGAAGCAGACGAAGTGCTCGTTTTTCATCATCATTATAACCTCTTCCTAATCGGAGCATGCCGTATGGACGCTTTCCGAGTCTAAGTAATCTAAGTGCTCGCTTTTCAGCCTCGCTTTCAACTTCTTCTTGGTCTTCTGGACGTTTTCCTAATCTGAGCATTCTCATTCCTCTACCTAGTCGCAACATTCTCATGGCGCGTTTATCTTGCTGGTTCATGTCTAAATCACCCTGTTCTCCAGTTTCTTGTTTACCGTATCTTGATAGGGGAGGGATACGTTTGGCATATACGTCAACCATGTTAGAATCAGACATATCTGATCCAGTTTCAGCCCCAGGCATATCAGCCGATCGTCTGTATCTACCGGGTCTAGGTATGGGTCTGATTTGCCTTTCTGGCATTCCACCAAGATCGTATTCAAAGCCTGGCATTGTATTCTCGGACTCGCTATTATACAACTGACTCTGTTGCTCAGCGTTTATTAGCGCGTTCATAAGCATGTATTGCATGTCTAAGTCTTTTCCGTATCTGGGTAAGGGCACCTGTCTCCCGCCCCTCATCAGTGACAGCAGGTACTGGACGTCGTCATTGGATAGTGCCTCCCCCGCGGCGGACCGCCCTAGTCTCAGCATAGGTAGCGCTCTTTTACCGAGTCTCAGCATCTGTAAACCCCGACCGAGCCGGAGCATGCTTAGCCCTCGCCTAACCCTGTGTAAAGAGCCGTCGCCCGTTTCTTCGTTCGCGAACTCTTCATTGTTTACCTCTTCGGACCCTGAAAATATAAATGAATACGAAACGTTAACCTTTGACATTAAAACTTAAAACAAATATTCTGTAACGCCTCTCCCATCACATGTCAGGTTAATGATACAACTGAGTCGTTGGTGTCAGTTTGAATAGACCAGTAGTGCTGGTGACAGGCGCAGGACACATCGGGGTACTTCTTTAACTTGTTGAGCGCGGCGTAAAACACCTTACATCAAATCGGCCTTAAAAATATCTAAGGAAAGGGTAATTCACCTGCATAATTCAACTACATATCGAGGGCTTGGCGTGAAGCGGTTGTAACTAAAAACCTATTTTGAAAACCCTGGTTTAGGGGCAATTTTGAACCCTTTTAAATTGTAAACAATGCATATTTAGGTGCCATTGCTCAGAACGAGCAATGGCAACTAAATTTCCATTGTTTACCAAGAAAAATGATTTAACGCTTTTAAAGACGTTATGGCGAGGTGATTAACCTTGGTAAACACATACCAATTTTAGTTACAACCGTTTCACGCCAAGCCCTCGATATATAGACTATTTGCATCTTGTCAGGAAAAATGACATATTAGCCGAATTACGAGAAAACTAACATTGTGGATTCCGCGTAAAGTATAGACCTGGATCAGCCTAAGCATGTCGCAAAGGCTTACCCGGACAGACACTTTTCGCCTCTTGTGGATTTTCTATTTCAGGAATCATTACTCTATATCTATATGCCCCTGAGACGGAATATGTCGGCCGGGATCAGCCTGCACGGAATGCGCAGGCTGATCTGGTTCGAAACATTACGCAGAGACCATCATGTTGTTTTTCTCGTGGCACGGCTCATATATACACAGCAAAACCATAATGCAGAATAGGGAAATCATATTTAATTTTAGCAATTTTTTTATCCTACAATATTTTCCAAAATCGTCTGAGGCGTTAAAATGATGTAAAAGCATTGAACTCGAAATGAGGAAATATGCGTATCAAAGTACAAATAAAGACACAGTTTTCACCTCGAAAATGTCGTGTTGGATTTCAGCTAGTGGTGATTTCGTTCATATTTTGAAATAAAACTCATTAAGATTTTGTAATATCCCTTGTTTATTAAATAATCCGGCAGAATCCTTCATCTTTTAACGATAATAGGTTTTCAATCCGAATCCACCGTTGTCATTTGTCTGCAATTTCCATTGAAAATACCCTTTCCAATGTAATTCCGAATTTTGACATCGGACGGCCTTAACCCACATGCAAAAAAAATCAGTAACAGACGAGTTTGAAAACATCTAGGCAATAACATAAAAAAATCCCCATAAATGTATGTATAATAACCGAAAAAAAATGAAAACATTGTGACAAAAGGAGAAATTGCTCGTTTTTAGCAATTTCTTCTTTTGTCACATTGTTTTCAAATGTCATCTGCTGCAGAGGCGTGTATACGAGGGAAAGGGTTAAAGAGATTCGGGATTATTTTATATATACATGTACAATAGTTATAAAGAATATGATTACATAAGGAGTTCATGTAACCTTTATGATTGTATTTGCAGAAATCCTGAAGTATGTAACCTAAATCCTAAAATAGTTCATATTCTAGCGTGTGTGAGATATTCACGTTTTTGAACAAATGACGATGCTACAGAAAAAGCCAATTCAGCGTTTAAATGAAAGCCAGCCTGCACAACCATTTCACCCTATTCATATGAATAATTGATACTAGAAGAGTATTTAAGCCTTCTGTTACTCTATGGCGACCAGATCGGATTGCCCGGATGCGAGAGGCCAGACTTGATCCGTCATTGCTCGCAAAGACATTTAAGCTGTTTATGTGTAGAACAATGGTGAAGTATATAGTGCTTATTAAGAAATCAAATCAGCGATTTCTCTTTCACTCATTAATCAAGATTCTTAGACTGTTTTAGAAATATTCGAGTTTCCGTATAAGACCATTTTGAACTGAAGTTTTCATTAAGATGAAAAGGGATTTCTTTTTAAACGAGCATGCAGGGTTGAAAATATGGAAGACGGTGCAATGAAATAGTATTCACTCATGTAATCTGACTTTTATTATTTTCATAAAAAATTACGTCTGGTGAGATAATATTCAGTGCAACACGCCACTGTAAAGTGTCATTTCTAAAGTGACCGAATACTTAATAGAGGTGTATGCTGCTTTACGACGTTTTCAACAGTTTGTCAGTTCTTTTAAGCTGTTTCCCGAGTAAGTTACCAGTATAACTGGTCCATTTGTTCTGTCACCAGCGAAACAGTCGTAACAAATCCCTGAACGCGAAGGAAGGAGATTCATTAATACCGTTTTTTAAAAAGAATTGGTTTGACTCGGACGAGGATCGAACTCGCGACCTCTCGAACAAAGGCGATGGAAACTTATTATACTGTATGCTCAGTCACAGTAGTGGTTATTGTCCGTACATATTCATTATGTATACATGTGTGCTTTGTCTGGTTGATTGATTGGTTAGAGTTTAACGCCGTTTTCAACAAATGTTTCAGTCATATCACGGCGGCCAGTTCACCTACTCATAAGTTTCCTGTTTTTCTCACACCAGTACTCCACACAGCATACTTTCCAAGCAACGGGCTACTTTTCCACATAGACTGTTAGCCCATTGGTGAAAAACCAATGACGCTTGTCATGGTGACTTTTGTCAATCGTCGGAAAAAATGTTGGCCGAGCTGGGGTTCGAACTCACAACCCCTTGATTGACAGCAGAGCTACCGGGGCTCGGCTGCTTTGTCTTGTGATTAAGGGTCGTACTGACTCTCCGGTTCGGCATCATTGAAGGGTACATTGACGTATGACTAATGGTGATATACTAGAGCCGTCCCGCGAGAAAACCAACATTGTGGATTCTGCGTAAAGTATCGACTCGGATCAGCCTAAGCATGCCGCACAGGCTAATCCGGACAGACACGTTCCGCCTACTGTGGGTTTTCTGTTTCATGAATCATTACTCTATACCTCTATTCCCCTAAGACGGAATGTGTCGGTCAGGATCAGTCTGCGCGGACTGCGCAGGCTGATCTGGGTCGATACATTACGCAGAGGCCATAATGTTAGACATACGGCCGTTAACCCGGGTCGTCTTCTTATTAATAATGTTATTAATCTAATTATTATAGAGACTAACTGCACTGATTAAGCATATGCTTTTTAGCTCCTTTATGCCCATTTGATAATGTACAAGCATCTGACAGGTGTAGATAAATTCGAGAAACAAGTGAGTCCAAGTGCGATACCCTCGCTCTATCCGAAAAGACCCATTGGTGCTCAGTGTATAGCGATGTAGTTTTTAATAAACAGGACCAGTACTGGCTCTCTTGTTAAAGTGGGAGACACTTTAAAGCACCTCATAAAAACCCAGAGCCTTGAAAGTAGCATAGGAAATATTTTCTCAGTCAACTCTAAAACATACCCTGTTAGTTCAACACAATATTTAGATTTTTTGGGAAAATGAATGTCTTCATCATAATGATAGCTTTCTGTTCACAAAGATCAGAATCAAGTCAATATTATCGAGTAATACTTATTGTTCTCAAAATGTAGGAATAAACTGTACAATAACCGTCCCTCTTGCAGGTAAACCAGTTGATCACGATAACTCTAACGGACAGAATGATTGACTTCTGTGACATTGTTATGTAGGGTGTCAAAGTGGTTATAATTGGTTTAATTTCCGACTGTTTTTTATCGACATGGGGCATTCCTTATCAACGTTGTATAGCCCCCTACTTTGATATTGTTATAAATGATGTACGACATGAAAAAATAAGGTCGTTAACCCGCTGTCTAATACACTGGAAATGACTCGTTATTTTGTGGCTGTGATTGATCGGGGTTTCACGGCCGTTTTAAACAGGGTTTTTTTTTCAGTCATATCACGGCGGCCAGTTCACCTACTCGTGTGTTTATTGGCCTTCCCAAACGAATACTCCACACAACACACTGTCCAAGCAACTGGCTACTTTTCCGCAGAGATTCGTTATAACACGAATTGAACGTGACCAAGCAATTGACTCAGGATATCGACGCTTTATTGTCAAGCTCAAAGTCCTTGTATATACTGACGTGTTTTATTATATAAAGGCAAGTCAGTGCTAAAATCATATCAAAATACAGAGCTTACGAGCAAATTCAATTAAAATGTTTGACCTGTCAATAATACTAAAAGTTATTCACTCGAACTTATTCGAGTCCACACAAGTTAACTGGGTTTTTTGGACTCTTTTATTTGATTAACTTTCGTCCCAGTTGAGAACGTCATATGTCGTCCGGAAAATTATTCAAGGTATATTTTTGATATTCCCACCTGCAGACGCAATTTGCAGCAGACGATTTTAATTATGGGCAAGTTCAGATTTTGCCACAATGTTTTCACCTTTTTCCAGTCATGCATCGTTCATTTATAGCGATATTGCATATTAATACCTATACCTGTTAAAAGACTTCTGCTGCAGATTTATTGTATGTGGGAAAAGATTAAGACTCTAGGTAAGACAGGAGCAATTCTCGTTTGAGCAATATTTTAATTCTCTCCTTTGACTCTTTCCCTCATATAGACGCTTTCTGAGGCCTCTTCAGCAGACGGCTTTTTAAAAACATGGTGACAAAAGAAGAAATTGCTAAAAACGAGCAATTTCTCCTTTTGTCACCATGTTTTCAACTCTATTTAATAATTATTGCACCTTCATTTAAAGAGAGTTTCCAAAACATTTCGGTATGTTTCTAAAGTCGTCTGCTGCAGATTTGTTGTATGTGGGAAAGGGCTAAAATGTTTTCGACAGCCGCCGTCTGCTGAAAAAAACGTCTAAACCCGTCTGTACCGTGGAAGTATTGGAATTTGAGACGTGTTTCGCAATGAAATCAAAAACTTGGAAGGGACGAATACCAATATAGGAGTGGAGTTACAAGATTGGACCACTAATTAGACACACTACATGAAGCCTAATCTTAATTTGAGGGTCGCAGTCTGATCGGGATCTTTGCTGGTCGGGAAACCAGTAAAGGTTGACGAGATCTAAATAATCTCGCATGTCCTCTTTGAGGCTGATAAACATCCAAGTGGCTCAGGGATTGTTTTGGTTTAGCAAACAAATGTATTCCGTTAATTCCGAAATTTAGAATATTTTACAAATGAATTGTATTTTATTGAATTGTCTTGCCTGTCTGAGCTTCATTTAAGCTGGCCCGAAGGACCGAACAGTCTGTGTTCCCTAACGCATTCGCTGTTAACCCTTGCAATGCTGTTCTTTATAATGGATTTGTCCAGCTTTGCAAAGGCAAGATCCCATAACCAATAGATGGGACATAAATAGAAATAAAGAAATTTAATTGGAAAAAAAATAATAGATCCGGGTCAGACAACACGCATGTGCTGGCTTGCTTGGCCACCATAGTGACGACACAACACAAGCTTCACTAAATCTTACCCGGCAGTCAAATAGTTTTCTCTGTCGGGTACTGTCAAGCAATTAATTACGTCAGATTTGATTGTTCAGTGAAAAATTTAATTACAAAAAGTACCACGTTACGACAGAGGTATGGTATTGGCGGTTACTAGATTTAACAAAACAAATTGTGTTGATCCACTGCCATACGCCATGACGTTGTGTGCAAAGGCTTATTTACTAATCGATATATTATGAGTAATGTATTTGCTTCCAGCAACATATTTACAATATAAAAGATGCTTGTACATAACGGGTATTTATTGTTCTTTGTACTGCTGGATTCCTGCAAGCGGTACCGCTACCTAGTTGTCAAACTGTTGATATATACCAGATATTATTATAAAAGTCGTACAAAACATTACTGGCAATCTATGTATCCATTAACCCTTTCCCTGATACGACAATTTTGCAGCAGACGACTTTAAACATATTTTGTCAATAAAATAGAAAATCTCTTTAATTGAATGGATAACCTATGACTAAAAGTGGAAAACATTGTGGCAAAAGGAGAAATTGCACGTTTTGTGCAATTTCTTCTTTTGTCACTATGTTTTCAAAAAGCCGTCTGCTGCAGAGGCGTCATAAAGCGTCTTTATGAGGGAAAGGGTTAAGAGATTTGACTCCCTTTTAATTTTAAATGCGTTTGTATATTTTTTATTCGTTTTGGGAAGATATTTGACTCCCTTTTGAATCTTAAATGCGTTTGTATATTTTGTATTCATTTTGGGAAGAGCAACGTGATTTAGAAAGTGTTGCTTACAAGTGCGAAAAGTGAATAAATAAGGGGATAGGCTGTGAATTCACACAGTCTCACTGTCCGCCTACATGTAATAGTAGTATTTATATGTAATAAACAAACATAGTCAAAGATACCCCACAGTGAAATTTGAGCACCATCAGCAGTTAACGTCAGTGTGGCAATAACACTCATATCGTATTTAACCACATACATGTAGTGTGGAAAACAGTCACTAGTTTAGATTCCCCACAACACGTCATTGTTAGAATTGAACTCTTTCAGCGCCGAATTGTTTAAAGTAGACTCTTCCGTGTTCAAAATCGGGCGTTTCCATTTCGCATATAATTCAATTTTGGACTATTTTGATAACTAAAAGGCAAACAATGCTGATTTCAGGTGAGACAGCTCGTTAACGTCAGTGTGACAATAACACTCATATCGTATTCAACCACATAGTGTAAAAAACAGTCACTAGTTTAGATACCCCCACAACACGTCATTGTTAGAATTGAACTCTTTCAGCGCCGAATTGTTTAAAGTAGACTCTTCCGTGTTCAAAATCGGGCGTTTCCATTTCGCATATAATTCAATTTTGGACTATTTTGATAACTAAAAGGCAAACAATGCTGATTTCAGGTGAGACAGCTCGTTACGAGCTGACTCGCCTGAATCAGTATTGTTTGCAAAAATCCGAATATTGTCTTTGGCGCTGAAAGAGTTAATTCACACTCACTTTAACCGTTGTTGTGCTTTTTAAAAAATGGATTTGAGCCGTCCCGCGAGAAAACCAACATTATTGGCCTCTGCCAAGAAAGAGGTATAGAGAAATGATTCCTGAAATAGAAAATCAACAGTAGGCGAGAAGTGTCTATCAGGATTAGCCTGCGCGGCATCCGTAGGCTGATCCGGGTCGATACTTTACGGAAAGTCCACAATGTTGGTATACTCGTGAGACGGCTCATTTATGCCGATTTGCACGTGCAGCCAACACAGTATGCTGGCATGGCTCTATACTGCTTGCAAAGGCTGCTGATGATCGGTTCAAGCAGTCAAAGCGTTCACTTAATTATTAACAGTTAAACAGGAAACACTTTTTTAAAACCGGTTAATTTTTCCTAACCCTTGTTCACAATATCTCATAATAATTTACCTGAACCTGTTTGTCAACCTAATTTGTGGAAATACTTTCCTACTATTATTATTTTCATATTTGCTTTATAATTATTATTTAGTTTTTTATTTCCTTCTATTTTTGAATGATAAACATTAATTTTTGTGTATATTTCATGTAATTGTAATTAATAATATGTTTATTTTGGTATTGTATATAGTAATATGATGTGTTGTTTGACTAGAAACTATGTAGTTTACGTCATTAAAATTATCTATCTATCTAACCTGTTTGTCAACACAATGATTATGACGGATTTTTATTTGCACCAAGTTTGTTATTCATCTGATAAAATAAACATTGTACACTAATTGGTACACACTTTAAATTTAATTCAATTACAAATGCGTGACAATGCATATGATTCACGTCTGACGATTTGGGACTTAATGTACCAGTACTACTGGTCCATTTATCTTTACAACAACCAGTCAGTCGAAATGCTAACCCCGTAACCCTGAGTATCAAAGAGGGCAGCCATTTCTAACATTGTTATGGTCTTTGGTACCACCAAGTCGGGGATTGAACCCGCGACCTCTCGACGGACACTCTATCACTACACCAGCGAGGCGAGTTCAGGATCATATAAGGGTAGATTGGCGTATTTCTAATCGGTTTTCAGTTCTTGAATTTTGTCAAAACAAAACATATTGGTTACACTGACATTTAGACGGACAGTGAAGAGTTATGCAGCAGACGACTTTTGAAATTATTGTGACAAAAGGACAAATTGCTCAAAACGAGTAATTTCTCCTTTTGACACAATGTTTTCATTTTTTTCCAGTAATTATACTTCATTTCTAGAGATTGTCCATGTATTGAGTTGATGTTTACAAAGTTGTCTGCCGCTGATGTGTTGTATGTGGGATGTATGTTCAGACCCCAAATCGCTAGAAGTGGCTCATACCTTTGTTAGAAGGTCGGCGGGATCAGTACGATGCTGTCAGCTAATACCGTGTCAAGCCAACATTTTTTTATTATATGTTTTACGAGATTTTTTGTAAAAAAATTGGGTCGGTAGGGCGAAATAAAAATAAAAACAAAAGTCTCTTTAATGAGCACTCTGCTATAAAAATAAAAATAAAAAGGCAACATTTTTTTTCCGTACTACAACTACATAATACTGATAGAAAAAGCAGTTTTATCATCTTACAAGATGAACGTTAGTATTCAAAATGCCTGTATTCTGCATTGGATATAGCCTACCAGTTGTTGCATTGCAGAAGGGGGAGAGGTACCTCACTTCTTCCACCAACCCCGACAGTGTGTTTAACAAACTTTGGGGAAACCTTCAACCAAGTGCTTAGAATGTTGGAAATACAGAATAACACGCTTTATCTAAACCTCTGACAGACCATGATTATCTCTTTTTCCCTCAAATATATTGTCAATTTTATTTCTGTTCAACTCAAATAATGAGGTCGGCGAAAAATTAAAAAAATAAAATGAACTGTTTTATTTTTATTTCATTTTTGGAAAAAATTGAGCAGGCATTCTCGTAAAACAGAAAAATAAAAAGATGTTGGTCTGATAGAAGCGAGTTTTAACAAATCACCGTGGTATAAAAGACGCAGTCCATTTTACCATGGACCCGCGGAGCAATTTTATGGCATATTATTCATATCAATAAAGTAATTACTGTTATAATTGGCTATTCTAAACATCACACGGACAATCTAAATTGACAGGCATGGCAGCCTATCTAGTGTACGCAGTATCAGTCAGTACAGAGAGGGTTTTAACACCAATCTGACTGCAATCAATGACATTTTGTAACCCTTTCCCACTTACAACAGCTCTGCAACTGACGACTCTGATAAGAAAAAAAAATCTAGTTTAAAAAAGATGGAAATGCCTATAAATGAAATTATGTCCTGAAATGATCGCTATAAAAGAGTAATTACTTTGTTTTGCAAATGATTATTGTATCACGATGTTATGAAAGGACGTCAGCTGCAACATGCAAGTGTGAAAAGATGTATCAGTTACCCCATAGTAGCTAGAGGTCTAGATAAGGAGGCGTATAAAGCTCTTTTCCCCACAATATCTCTCTTATCATCCAAGCAAACCCTATGATGCGGGTACTCAAAAAGAATCGTCTCAATGAGACGATTCTTTTGAGTACCCACAACATAGGGTTATACGGTCAAATAAGGATTTTAGAACATGCAAAACGCCCCCATAGTAAGACGTTTGAAATGAAAAAGAAAATATGTAGAGAAAATAATGGAAAATCGTAACAAATGAAAACATAGTTTAATTGGGGAGATGGAATTGGCTTGTTTTGTGATGTTTTACTCGATTAGCGACAAGTTTATGATTATAAATGTCATCTAACACAGAGGTGTCAAAAGTCGGTTCAATCAGGGTTAAGAGTTGCTGTCATTTCTTTCATCATTAAAATGCGACAGCGGACGTCGATTCTAATCATTGTAACCCCGATTAGTTGTTTAACCCTTTTCCCCCCCTACAGGCGCATGTTGAGGGTGTGTCCCCCCGAACGCTTACTGCACTTACTATTTATCTGGCTTTTAACCCTTTCCCTCATATAGACGCTTTCTAACGCCTCTGCAGCAGACGGCTTTTTGAAAACATAGTGACAAAAAGAAGAAATTGCACAAAACGTGCAATTTCTCCTTTTGCCACAATGTTTTCCACTTTTTGTCATAGGTTATCCATTCAGTTATAGAGATATTCTATTTTTTGACAAAATATGTTTAAAGTCGTCTGCTGCAGAATTGTCGTATGAGGGAAAGGGTTAAGGAAAGAGATTAGCTGTAAAAGATACTGCAATATAGATATATACATGTACCCTATGATATAAAATATGTTTTTTTGTTCTTCTGGTAAATAATTCATGTCAATACCACTTTGTATAAGTTTGTATGGCTATAAATATTGTTAATGTTTAATGACAATACATTTTATGTTATGTTATGTTATGTTAATATGAATTAGGGGATTAGGAGGCCTTATAAAGGGTAAATTAAACATTTCTTTTGTAGATGACTTTGGAAAAGTTTATTATAAACGTTCATATTGATAAAAATGAGTCTTTATCACATCATTATTTTAAAATAAACCGTTTTTGTCAAAATGTTTTCAACTCTATTCAATAAATAATCTAAATTATGGAGGGTTTCTATAGTTTTGCCTAGATCTTTTCAAAGTCGAGCCCCAGTAGCTCAGTCGGTAGCGACGCGGGCTGTCAATCCAGGGGTTGTGAGTTCGAATCCCGGCTCGGCCAACTTTCTTTCCGACGATTGACAAAAGTCAATGCGACATGCGTCATTCGTCTTCCACCACTGGGCTAAGTCTATGTGGAAAAGCAGCCAGTTGCTTGGGAAGATTGTTGTGTGGAGTACTGGTGTTAGAAAACTAGGAAATGCATGAGTAGGCCGCCGTGATATAACTAAGAAATTGTTTAAAACGGCGTTAAACCCCAAACAATCAATCAATCAAAGTCGTCAGGTTCGCGCATATTTGTTGTATGTGGCAACGGGTTTCTAGCAATTCCTCGTTTTACGATTCTTATACACAATTTGTTTATGCCTTTTTTTTGTAAATATGTCTGATTAGCTTTAACCCTTTCCCTCATACGACAATATTGCAGTAGACGACTTTGAACGTAATTTGTCAAAAAGTAGAAAATCTCCATAATTGAATGGATAACCTTTGACAAAGAGCGGAAAACATTGTGGCAACAGGAGAAATTGCACGTTTTGTGCAATTTCTTCTTTTGTCACTATGTTTTCAAAAAGCCGTCTGCTGCAGAGGCGTCAGAAAGCGTATGTATGAGGGAAAGGGTTAACAACGTTTATTAACCGTTCCCACATACAACACAATCTATAGCAGACGACTTTTGAAATCATCAACGCAAAACAAAAAAAATACTAAAAACATCTCACTAAATCAGAATATGTTTTATTGACTATAGGGTCGAAACATGGTTAAATCATTCCAACAAACAGGAAATCTGCAGCAGACGATTTTGAAGCCATATCAGCAAACATATTAAAAATCTCCATTAGTGCAGAGACAAATAAACACTTGTATTTAGTTGTCTCTGATTAATGGTACACTTGTTTAATAGAGTTATAAACATTGTTGCAAACTTGAAACATTGTTCATGATGAGCTCTTTTTTAAAAGTTGTATGCTGCAGCTGCGTGAAAATGCATTATGCAAGCGGGATAGAGTTGAAGCACTGAAAAGCGCGATTCTTCATCTGTTATAAGGGTGATAAACCGCGTTCCCGGAAGCCGTTTCACGATCATTGCCTTTTAAGCTATCTCCAGAACGATAACCGTTTATAGCCACTCTCTGCTCTTTAACACTGTTTATGTACATGATAAAACATTATTTTTTATAATTAACCATTTACCACATACAGCAGAGACATATAAATACAGATATTTTAATCACCGCGAAATCTCGCATTCTATCGCGGGTACGGCGAGAGTCTCACGAATCATAATCCTTGTCCTGCACACGCACATAAAAAGCGTTTGACCACGTCGATTACTCAATCGACATACATCAATAAACTTGGATGATAAAAGGATGGCGAATATTATATAAAAATGTTAGCGAAAGCTTATTTGTCCCTTTATATTTATATTTCTTGGACAGATAAATAAATAAATTGCGAGTAAAACATCTTGCTTTTTATGTTTTTTATTTCATACAAAGGATTAACTCATACAAATCACAGACATATAAAAACATAATGCATACAGCAAACACCAATGCAAAAATATGGAAAACCTCTTAAGATATGAATCGTTTCTTTATGATAGGAACATTTTTATATTTTATCACAATGTTTGCAAAAGTCGTCTGCTTCTATGTAGTGTTATTCAAATTGTTGTCGTCCTGTACAAAGAAGTTATTGCCGAATTAAAATTCCCTTTATATTAAAAGGTCATACTATAAGGAGAATAAACCAACTTATTGTACATGTAAGGTCAAATGTTAGTACTTTTGACTTTTAATAATTCGTGAATAAAAGTGCGAATTGCCGTTTATACACATATAGATTAATAAATAAATAATGTCAAATTTCACGAGTAGTGCATGGTCAATCATTGTGTATGTATGTTGTATAGCCAGTGAGGTGCCGACTTGCCTATCTTAATTATTTTAACAGTCCAACTTTAAAAACTTCAAGCACAATTGACGTTGCTTTAAACCATTAATTAAACTCTATCCACATATGACGTTTACAGTTCGGCAGTATCTCATACTTTAACCGTTGATATTGACGTGTGTCTTTAAACTTCAAGCAAACAGGACATTTTAATTACTATAAACGTTCCTAATTATTTTCCATCGACACTGTACATTTCACGAACCTTATGCCTAATATGTTAAAGCATAATCCATTTTAATTTCAAAATTGAATCGTTGATCTTCAAATAGGAATTTGACCTTAAGGCAAAAAGAAAAAGATGAAAAAGGTGAAGTATCCTATATTCTATGACTATTACATAGACGATATTATGAAAGCAAATGTAATAGGTCGTCCGCCGAACGAGCAAACTATCGTTGTTTGTTGATCATTTCGAAATATCTCCAATTACTATTACGTTCCTAGGGCAAAAATTAATTGTTTTGTTTGAAATACAGTCCTTTGATTTTCTCGAAATAGAATTACATATTTTTAACTATAATCAACAACCCATGTTGGCTTGGAATTAACTCATTTAAACAGTTGTCTATTGTTCTACGACATATTGGTTTACAAGTACAGGAAAAAGCAATTGGAAAGCAGTATATGTGCGAAAGAAGCCAGCTGCTCTGAAAGACTGTTCTGTGGAGAACTGGTGTGAGAAAGTCAGGGGAAACATGGGTAGGTGAACTGGCCATCATATGATCACAACTGTTACAAAAAACAATTGGAAACAGAATATGTGCGAAAGAAGCCAGTTGCTCGGAAAGATTGTTTTGTGGAGAACTGGTGTGAGAAAGTAAAGGAACACATGGGTAGGTGAACTGGCTGTCATATGATCGCAACTGTTACAAACGGCACTAATACCCCAATCAATCAATTAAAAGTACCTGCCCTATATTAAAAGTGCACAGTGGCATGGAGTATTTAAGATGTTGATGTATTGTTTAGCAATGCGGATTTCAACCTGAATAGAACTATCGCATTTCAAAGCCCGAAAACAACTTGATACGGATTTAGCAGGTTTATTCTACTCTGATAACATCGGCTGTTGACTTATTTATTATTGTTTACTTAAAACAAATATGCAGTAGACGACTTGAGAAACGCACAGGCAAAAGCATAGAAACTTTCTATACACAATAATTTAATCATTGGCTAAGTGTTAAAAACAGTGTGGCAAATGGGGAAATCGCGAATCTCAAGCAATTTCTCCCTTTGCTACATTTCTTTTAAAATCCGTAAGCTACAGTAAAATTATATCTGCAAGTGGGATAGAGTTTTTCTAAACGATTATGAAAAAAGGTTTGAAGGTCGCAGATGTCTCAGCAATTTTAAAGATATGTCACGACGTTTTCTGGGTAAGTTACAAATTCTTCTGGTCCATTTATCCTGATTCAGTCGCAATGTTGACCCTCACGACCCCGAGAGCCAAGGAGGGAAGGCCATTACTACCACTTTCAGGGGCGTAGCTCCCTTTAGGCACTGTAGGCACGTGCCTACACATATTTTCTAAAAATGCCCCAAAATGCAGCTGCGGCGATACACCTCTGCGTAATGTATCGACCAGATCAGCCTGCGCGCAGACTGATCCGGCCGACACATTCCGTCTAAGGGGGGGATAGATAGAGTAGTTATTCCTGAAACAGAATCAAAGCACTGCAAGTGCTCACAGCAAGGGGCTAACTGCAGATAACATTTGGACATGGATTTACCGATCCCAAAAGTCTAACTTGAACACTTTACACTAGCAATTTGTTACATGCGCATCTCTGCTATCTGGATAGTTTCTGCTTAGCACACCTCCTGGTTTACAATGGATTTTAGTCGTGTCTTTTTTTAATGCAATTAACACATATACATTTCATATCAAAATCACAATAACCTAACAATGATAATTATATTGAGAGTCCAATTTTACTTTCAAAGCAGAAATAAAATCCCGTGTTATCTACATTTTCTTCAGCGTGCAATGACTGAAATATTGTTAAAAGCGACGTAAAACATCATACACACGATTTTAATCATTTCTTAGTGTTTCACACCGCATAGGTGAATAGTTTTAAATGCATTGCTTTTGAATTCATTTTAAATCCAAACATTATGAAAGAGTTTATTGCAGCGGTGTTAAATGACAATTGCACCACTGATATCGGCAATTTATAAGACAAAAAATATTATATTTTTCTTACAAAACAAAGTATCTGCCCAGAGCGGGAATCGAACTCAAGTCTCCCGTTTCACAGCCAAACATGCCAACCACTACGTTACGCTGCCACTTCGATAGAGTTTATTTATAACATAATTATAAACCAATATACGAGTTAGCGAAATATTTAGTATGAAACGTTTTATCTTGATAAAAAACAAATGTCATTGACTTGACTTGACTATCTTATTCCGTCTGCTGAGGTTGTTCAGGTTAATTTTGGTTGAACATTTGATGTATTTACCTAGGAATCTAAAATGAAATACTCTAGTACTTAGATTCCAGATTAACGTTTCCGCTGATAATACATTTTATTCGAAAGTATTTTTGGAAATTACGACGCCTAGGCTCACTTGCACATGTATCGTATATATGTTATATTTTGTCATCTGTTTATTTTATTATCATTTAAATAATTTGAATGTTTGAGTATATATGTTATCATTGGAACTCATTTATCTTAATTTGTTTTTGAGTCGGAATCGAAAAGTTACCTTTACTCCATTCGATTTACAATATTTAGGAATTACCAATGAACTTTACGCGCGATCAAGTATGTTGAAAGCGTAGAAATACATTTTAATTATTAATCATGTAATTCATATGTTTTAACATAAAAATTCTTTCGAGTTATTCCTTTTGGGTTAGTGATGTCGAATCAAATCAATTTTCGGCTTCATATGTCAACAAGTTACCGCATTTTGATTTTTAGACAGGAACTATTGGCAGTTCAAGATGACCAACATGGAAATTAGCTGGCAACAGTCATTTCATTTTTAACAAAATATTCCATAAATCATCCACTTTCATTGACATTATGTACGATCTGCAACCACCAATACATCTATATGAAGTCGAGATGGTGTTCAGAAACGGAGAGCTGATGTAGAAAGACAGATGTGAAGTAATTCCATGCCGATATCGTAAAACGCCTGTCTAGATTCCAGTCTCAAAATGATGCGTCGTTTCGAAAATTAGCTACTATAGCAATTGGCTCTAAAGAGCCCCTTGCTAAAAACCACAGGAGGCGAAAAGTGTATATCCGGGTACGCCTGTGTGGCATGCTTAGGCTGATTCGGGTCGATACTTTACGCAGAGTCCACACTGTTGATTTTCTCACGAGACGGCCGACACATTGATTATTGACAAGCTACGCCCTGACTTTTAAGCGAAGAAACAGAGCAAGAGACACAGCAACCTCGTTATAGATCTACCATTTTCTCATAATAGTTCATTCAAGGAGTAATAATAAATATGTCTGTACGAAACGTTTGTTTATAGAGATTAACTTACGCCGTTACTATTAAATGACAAGAAATATTAGATTTGTTCAAATTTGACCTGGGTAAATATCAGCATATGTTTTACTACCGCGCTCTCCCACTTGACGAACATTTCACTTTTTATAAGCAATTAATCTGATATGATATTTGTAGAGTCGGCTTTTCTTTCGGAAAAGCTGTAGATTATAGGAACTTGTTGTGTTCTTAAATCCTCATCTTACCCTCAAACCCTATGATGTGGATACTCAAAAATGTCTCTGTGAGACGATTATTGTGTGTACGAACACCAAATGGTTTGGTTGAATAATAAGAGAGATATTGTGGGGGAAAATTAAATTTACTCCCCTTTATTTAGTACTGTGACTCGATAATCCAATCGAACCCCACTCGCGGTGGTTCCCTTACGAAGTGCCCTTGGGCAAAGCACATTTCCCAGCCAAGTACTGGTTTGTTTACCCAGGGAGCAAGACTGAGTGATCTATTGTCGTTATATAAATGAAATAATGTTGACAACGACGTAAACCCCATTAAAACAATTTGGTTACCCATTTTAGATCCCCTGTCGTATCGTTCGATGTGTTTACTGCTATCAATTAAAGCCACCACATATCTTTACCCATTGCTGGAATATGAATGGCATAGATCCCAATAAAGTTTGTCGATTTTGATAGCCGAACGATTTATTCGGAATTCAATTTCACAATCTCTTGAATCTACAGCCATTGTCGTTACCAACTGACTAATTGATGCTTACAAGTTGACAAAGTACGAGTCAAGCTTTATATGAATTGCTACAAATGCTCATAAAGATTATCCACTCTGTAATTATAAATGGTACACGCTGAGACTCGCCGTGACCAGAAATGCCAACTGTGGAAGTTATTGGGAACACATTGGCCTCGTCTCGCGATTTGGGGTCTAAATGACATACCCCTTTGGCATCATTCAAAGGCACATTGGGATACAACTACAGGAGCTACACTTCCAGTTTGTTGTCAGAAAATGTGTTGACGTCTTTATAACATACGGGTGGACACGCTCGACTGACACTTCACTGTATGGTACGCAGATGCATTGAGACCCTTAATCACTAGACGCCGCTCGATTGATTAAGACGATATGAACTGTGCTTTACGATAGCAACATGTGTGTGCATGTGTCAATTGTATATTCAGAGCTGTCCATGCATCCCAATCTAACTTTACGACCACCTGTCTTAAAGTTCTAGAAGGTTTATTTGTCTTATGGGCAAACCGTGCATATAAATCAGACTGCATGAATGTTCAGTGTGATATGGTTCCCCACTGGTCGCACATGCCCTGTGATTGGTTTTCCTGCAGTGCCAGTTGATAAACATGTATAATATGTACCAAATACATGAGGAATAGAACCTTTAAAGTGCAACACTGACCTTTTGATCGATTGCCAATTTGGCTAACCGCAACCTATGAACTTGGCACAAAAACAGTCCCATCAAATTATTCACATGCAATACATCACCGGCTAAATTGGTTTTCATCTAAGAAGAATTCCAAGTGTTAAAACATCTAAAATGTAGTAGTTCAGTCGGTAGCGACGAGGCCGTTAAATCGAGAAGACCTGAGTTTAAATCTGATCCCGGTCAACAGTCTCGGCGACAATAGCCTTATTGTAAGACCATTGCGACAATCAGTGTACGTTTTCGATTAACTGATGCAATCAGCGTTAAAGGTACTGAACTCCAGATTATAGATAGTCATAGTTTTAAAACTGTTCAAAAGTTATTTTGAAATATTACCTATTACTTACTTTGTTGTCACTTTTAGCAATGCTCGCCAAATGGCTATATTGCCTGTGCGAGGGTAAACAGCTATGAGCAATATTTGCAGATTTTGTTTACATTTAAAAATGTTGATCTTCATCTGGAGTTCAGCACCTCTAAGCCAAACAGACTTGGGGGGGGGGGGGGGGGGGGGGGGGGGGGGGGGGGGGGGAAGCTATCCATGTAACATACACCTTGGTATTGATTACAATGTTAACGCTTTCTTTTTAAAATTGAGTACCGCGAACATACATTTCCTGAATCAGACTTTCCGATGACATGTTTGAAACTGGAGAACTTATTATTCAATCAGATTTTCACCTATTTTTACAATCTGTATCAATCTAATATAAGCAATTTCTTTCCTGATATTTTGTTCTTCGACGTGTTCAATGAAAATGGTATAAACTGAAGTTCGCAACAGCTATCAATAGTTTCGTGTGTTCGTTTTCTGGCGTTGCTTATCGCACTCGGCTATATAGTGATTTGGCGAGCAATATTTTCGAAGCATATTATGTATGCATGGCTTTAAAAACCCCACAATACATCATTTTCTCGCAGTCTAATCTCGGTCTACAATGTTCGAAACTCATTTATCAATTACTTTGTCAAAATTCGTGAGTGACGATACCAATTACTGGATTTTAGCGCGATAAATGTTAAAATAAGATAAACGGCTAAAACAAGAAAACGACTCTTACAATACAGCGAAAACAACCTTAAAGTTATGACATGATTTCGTTAATTGAAGCTTAAAACGACACCATTGACACCAAAGGCTTAAACAACGCTTCGAAACTCAAGAACTGTTATATTTAAACTGATAAATATGAATAGAAAGTACGGGCTTTTTTCTGCAGTGAACGTTTCCACGTGCCCACATAGTCCATTCCAATTTAACATATTCGATTTCTCTATTTCCGTAACACTTCAAATGTACCAAAACGTTCTCCGTTCTGGCAATACATAATCCGAGCTTCTGTAAAAATCAAGTTGCGATACAATTCCAACTTTTTGCATTATGTTGTATCTGGCGCTATGTTAATTATGTCAGAACGTAAAACTCTCTGGTATCGCCTGAAGCATCACTGTTTGTAAAACCAGCTAATCGAGGCATAGCTATACCCTTCACGGTTGACAACTGCGTCTCTTTTATATAAAGGATAAGGATTCGTACCCCCATTATCTGCTTAAGGAAGTCTCGGTTTTAAGGCACTAATTGCTAATCAAATTAAGACTGCTGCTTGATATAAAGATTGACAGAATACGAGAGTTCGTTAGGCCTACGCTTACATGTAGGTTGTTCCCAAAGTTCGCAATAGTGCACAGTACTTTGTACAAGACTGGTTTGTACGGGAATTATCAATTTAACGGCGCTTTGCGAAAACAACCGTAGGCCATAAGCGACCTGGGTAGATCTAGGTCAGTCAGAACACCCGTGCAGTATGATCTTGCTCTGCAAGATTCGCCAGTTATTCTTATAAAGTTTCCAGTAACTTTTGTAAATCAATTTTCTTTTGAATCCTTCATTTTTGATGCGCAGGAAGGTATTTTTCCATTTTTGTAATAATTACGATAAAGTTGGTTTTCGCAGAACACCGCTGGGATATCCTCATGACGTCATGACTTGGTGAATTACTTTTTTGTATTCATTGTGGTTAAATAAGTCAGGGACGTAGACTCGGCGTAGATAACAGCGATTTTTTATTAAATTATGTCCTGAAATATCACTTGTTCCAACATGTATAGCAAGTTAAACATTAGATAACAAATATTTAAATTCATTACAATTTGTTATAATCTTTGATCCTTTTGAACAGTGTCAGTCTCTGAAAACAATTGGGGTCTCTAAAATTACGAAATCACAATAACTTTCGTTTTTAAACCAGTCTTAATTAAATAGACATTACCATTGTTGATGTATCTCTTACAAAAGTTGAAAGTTTTAGCTATCAGAACATGTAGGATTTATTTTCTATCAAATGTGAAATTTTGGACACTTTCATTTCTCCACGTGATATCTTAACCAAGAGAGTTGCTTATCCCTATTATCTACGTTCCTGAATAAGTGTATCATATATAGTGAACGTAATAGTTATCTGAACAAAGCCTACCATTTTAAGCTTTATCAATGGCGTATTGTTCGGTAAACATACACCGGACAAATCATATATTGGCTGTTATTAAAGTCTACCAGTACGATGTACGTATTTAATGTATACAAAAATACTTTGGCAAAACACGTTGGAAATCTATATAAATGAAAGTGTAAGTTTTAATGTGGAAAACGGGTAAGGATGTTTCGATACAAGAAGTCTTACACTCAGATTGCTGTTATAAATATTAAAAAAATAACGAAGTAAGTCAAAATACGACCTTTACGTTAAATAATGGATATATATTTTTTCTCCAAAACGACTGAAAAATGTGTGTCAATGTTGAACATGTTGTAATTGAAATGTGTCGCGTTCAGTCGTAATGGGTTCTTGATCAACTTGCGCATAGTGAAGTATTGAATAAGTCTCCACATGGTCACATAAGTCTTCATTGCCCTTCTTATATTTTTTTCATAAAGACCTTGATGTATCGTGTGATAAAAAAAAGCTAGAACTGTGGCCCAGTTATGTATAATTATATAACGCCAATACGGCGAGACAATAAGACACCTGCTAGCTAGACGCGGCTTTAATATAATAACTGTGTTGACAGCCGTAAAATTAAAAACCCCACATCAATATTAGGGTCACACCTTTGGTGGATATTGGCACAAGTTATAGATATGTTCTTTTATTTTTGTCTAGACGTTTTCAAAAATAGTCTAGAGCAGATTCGTCGTATGTGGAAGCACATTGATAACATATTAATGGCAGTCACTAAGATTATCAAGATTTATTGTCTGTCTGATAGCATGTAACGTAAGATGCAGTTTAGTAGATTATTTGTGTGTATGGTGATTTACGCTGTTTTCAACAGTATTTCAATTATGTCAAGGCGGTTCCTGGGTAAATATTTCAGTCCCGCCGATAAGCTAATCCTGGCGTCAATGCTATCCAGGCAACCTTGACAGCCAAGGACTAAAAACAATTCAACCTTTTTGTATGAATCGACCGGAGATTGAACATAGTCTCGCGTTCTTCAGGCGGACGATATAACCACTACCTCCACCGAAATGGTCTGGCAATTTTGGGTCTTGTTGCATACGCACAATCTCGCTAAAGTATTCACTGTGTTTCCTGATTGATTAAAAGCCACAGCCGTAAGTGTGCTTCCTCGTCTCTTTCATTCACCTACCACTGTGTGTGATATAAACATCGGTACAATACATGTATCACCTTACTCAGTTTTGTCATGAATCAGAATATATACTCATACACTACGTTAAAGTTAAACAGATCAAGTTGTATTGATGTTTCAAAAAAGATTAATTAAAATTGTTGCTTTAATTTTAAATAGCTTGAGTGATGAACAACAAATTGAACACTATGTCTAAATCCGTTGTCAGACACACGCAACTCACAATTGTTTATACTGAAACACCACATACACCGTTCATGGAGTGTGTAGCCGACTCAACAATAGTTTAATCTTTTATTTGAATCACAGAGAAAAGCCATAGCATTTTCGAAAAACCCTGTACGTGTGTCGACTGAAAGTTTTGATTCTAACATTGAAATAGATCTACAACATACCTAATTTCCTTTTATCACCCTGCACATAATACGTGTGCGATTCACGACAGTTTAAGTGATCAAATAGTAACCAATCGAACGCATAAGGTAAACAGAAACACATAAAATATTCACAGAAAGATTAAAGATTAAAGATCAGACTGGGGATGTGGTTGTTCGTTGCACCATCACGCTTAGCAACGCAATTGTGTAATCATTTACAGGGTAAAAACTGTCTTCGATGGAAGAATCACTATGAAGGAGCGTGTTGCTATGGTAACTCGGGGTTGTATCGTAAGAAATTGACTTTCGAATTTGATTAAAAGCTTAATGCAATTATGGTACAGCAACGTTTTAATTTCTTCGGCATACATTCCTATGTAAATGCATTCATTGCAATTTCCGCTACTGAAATCAATTGAATACAAGAGAGTCATATAAGCAAGAGGTTGTATAAAAATGATCATAGGTTGTCTATATTCTGTACCCAAGAGACATGAATTCCGTATGGCATCTGCGATCAGAAAAAATCCTGATCAAACCACTCAATTCTGCAGTTATTTTTTATTTTATTTTGTTAAGGTTTCTGTTCTCCATTGTGTCATTCTATTATTTTTTTCAGAATAAAATATATTAATATAATTCGTCATTCATTGCGTAATCTATTGTATGTTAAATTGTAAAACTCGTCTAGACAAGGGGCTGTAATTACATCATCATAAAAAAAAGGCATTGGTCAAGCTGCAACTCAAACACCAAACCCTTTGATTACCGGTTACCGACCAATGTATCACCATGCAATCCCATATTGAAGGCAATGGAAAGCAGAACTAGTAGAACGAACGAACAGGTGCATATATATAAATAACAAAGAGAAAACTTGTATACACTTTCCATTCAGGATATTATGTTCACACAATACTTACTTCCACTATATGAATGTATGTGCCTATGTTTTAATTTAAACCGAGTCTAGCACAAACGTGGTCTTGTCTAATCTTGACAGCGACACAATATCGACCTACATTTACATTTAACATAACTCCAAAGTACTAGAGCTGTCGACCGAAAGTGATGTCGTAATATTGTAACTGTGTGTGGTGTCGTAAAGGAGATTGCAACAAGACAACTGGCCAACTGACGGGGTTCTTTACGGTAGTTGATGATATGAACATTAAAAACGCTGAATGGACTAAATAAATTGATGAATAGTTCAAATTAGTTATAATTGTATATTTAAACGTTACACTTTGACCGCGTTTAGCACTTTGGAGACTTCATGACACAAACTGACGAACTGACTCACCTGCATCTACATTGTTTGCAACAACCTCTATATTGCCTTTGGCGCCAAAAGAGTTAAACCTCTGGCGCTATAGTTCTATTACTAAATTTCATGTAAAATGGACAATGGAGGCTCGTGTTAGACTGCGTAATTGCACATGCTCTCCGGGTTCTTCACTGTACGCAAATGCACCAGGACCCCAAATCGCTGCAAGCGGCTCCTATATGCTTCGTAGCGATGTATCAGAAAGTATAAGTTTCTTCCATCGACATTATAAAGATTTATGTTGGGGACTTTACGATACGCAGTTGTATGAAAGTGATGGGAGTAAAGACACAACCAGCGTAAACCGCAATATGTCGTTTGCGTTATTATCACGCAATGTCTGGCTAAATTGCACAAACGTCGCATATACATATGGACATGTATTCAATGATTAGTTAGTGATGACGAGCTTTTATTGTTCCCAAATTTAACTCTGTCCGTCTTATCCCAATTGCATACGTGGTCAGCGAAACTTTTTTTTTTAAATGACAACGCACTTTGTTAGAGTACATGTACTCAATGCTCGTTTAATGCAATTATGTTTTTCTAAAAAAAATTAACTTTCTCCCAAAACCATAATATCATGTATGCAAGCCCTAACGTGCGAGTTTATTGTTTCATAATTTTTTTAATTTCCTGCCACCTCAAAGGCCCGGACAAATTAACACAGTTCTCGTCTCCCCATCGTCATAAAAATGACATAATTTTGTCAAATAAACATCATGGTAATATTTAGTGAGGACCGCCATAAGTTGTTCCGTTCACACACATTCTTTATAGTTCCAGGACGTCGATAGAATGTTCTTTCCTATTGACATAAATGGATTAAAAGTACGGACGACCATTATGACTGAATCCCCTGACTTCAGAAGATACCAACCAGTAGCTCCTTTAAAGTGTTGTAATTCAATTCCATTCAGAGAGTTTAGACAAATATCGTAAACTCACATAAATCATTCGCATATAACATAAATAGTTCACATTGAAACACGATGACTTTACTTGATATGTTGTACATGTATGCGAGCGTTAAGTTATATGTTGCTTTTGTCTATAATTAGAGGTTCTTTACCAAGTTGTAAGGTTTGCATATTTTAGATAAGGATTCATTTGGAATACTGCAGTCCTTCCCCTATGTCGACTTATTCCTGTTAGAATTACATGTATTTTTACTTAAACTTTATATTTCGTAATTTTACAAATTCCTGTTAGGATTACATGTATTTTACTTAATCTCTATATTTCGTAATTTCACAAAGGCTGCATTAAAGCCTTTATCGTTTCTTTCTACGTACAATTGGATCAGTTAAAAGCGGTCCAGGAGTATATTTGTTTACGGTATCTGATGTATTAAACGTACCACTATGGAGGCAAATTCAACGATCAAAATATGTAATCGTAAGTTAGGATCGCATCAACAATAATTTCGAAATTCATCAATTCTGTAAACGGTCAATGTAAAAGGACTTAAGTAGTGTATTCTTGTTGAATAAAAGTGCAAATCAAGAAACAAAGGTACTTAACTATTTGAAATTCAACTCTTTTGAAAATAGTTCAATAAAAGGAAACCTTGCTTAACATGAACACTCTCTCCTTTCTGCACAACTTTATATAAGATACGGGCTTAA
This sequence comes from Serripes groenlandicus, assembly GCA_031761405.1. Lineage (NCBI taxonomy): Eukaryota > Metazoa > Mollusca > Bivalvia > Cardiida > Cardiidae > Serripes > Serripes groenlandicus. The sequence continues at coordinate 390,874 of JASEVX010000074.1, forward strand.
TTTTTGTATCCAGATTAAATGACTGAGTTCTAACGTTCGATCTGTTGGTAAACGGTTAACCCTTTCCTCCATTCAACAGATCTGCAGAATATACCATAGTATAAAAATGTTCTTAACCCTTTCAGCGCCGAATTGTTTAAAGTAGACTCTTCCATGTTCAAACTCGGACGAAACTATTTTCATGTTATAGGATTTTTGGAATATCTTTATAACCTACAGCCAAACAATGCAGATTTCAGGTGAGACAGCTCGTTACGAGCTGCCTCACCTGAATCTGTATTGTTTGCAAAAAGCTCAATATTGCCTATGGCGCTGAAAGAGTTAAAATGAAAGTAGTATATCTATGCAATACAATGTTTTAAAACGTCATCTGTTGCAGATACATAAGCATGCTCCTATATGTGGGAAAGGGTTACACGCAGTGGTCAGACATTCTAAGATAAAGGGGTCTGAAGTATTGATTTAGCTTCATGAGAATGATAATTGGTCCACGACATACAAATACAAAACCACAGTTGGCTATGAACTAGTGCCATAACCGCTATAAGCTTGAACCTGCAACAGTTTCGTTGAGGACGTCGGCTGTTCCTAGAGGTTATAGTCATTGTTTGAATGATACGATAGCAAACAATAATGGCCCTGTTCGGACTGTGCGAAAACGCGAGTCTGATCTGGAATTCCGTTGATCACAATTTTAGCAGCGAGGGTCACTTTTGTTCCAGCACGGGACTCAAATTAACGACTGTCTGCATGGTAATTCCACAAAATTCATAACGGTAATTTGATTAATAAAACGTTTCCCTATAGTCATAATTTGTTTTTAATTTAACCCTTTCTCTGATACAGACGATATTTGGTGCATATTCAGCAGACGACGTCTAAAGACCAGGTAGGAATCAATCCTTTAAACTGGGAATGTTCTAGTTTTTCCACGATGTTTTCATCTTTTCATTAAAACGTTTCCAGTTTTTAGGATGTAACACGTTTCGTACTCATATATTCTCAGAACAGAATATTTTTAGAATAACATATGCGGAGATCGGTTCAACTGCGAATGACCCACTATCCAAAACTGTACTGGAATACAAATGTGAGGCTATCTTCCAGTATGAAACCGATGCCGTATTCGGCCAACAGTCGTCAGCCTTCTTCCATCGATGGGTTAATTCGATTAACTATGAACTTAATAGTTTATACGGAAAAGCAGCGAATATTTCTTTTGTGTGGAGCATTTGTGTTAGAAAGTCAGGAAACATATACTTGTGTAGATTATCAAACCTTCGTGATTTAAAAGCAAAATGGTTGAAAACCGAATTAAATCCCAATCAATTTAATCGCTATCAGTAAAAAATGCTCCTGGTATGCGTACTGATGTATTATTAAGCTGTTAAAAATGGCATTGAAAACATTGTGATAAATGGAGAAAATATTCATAAAGAGCAATAATTATTACTCCTTTTGTCATAATGTTCTCCACCCTATTCAATAAGTACAGTTATATTTATATAGTCACTTTACCATATTTTTGTCTGCGTGCTTTCAAATTCATCTGCAGCAGATTTGATGCATGTGGGAAAGGGTTTATACAGTGTAGACCTTGCGCACATGCAGTGTTAGAAAACAGGTAGGCTGTATGTCTTAATTGATAGGTTTTGAACTGCATGCAGATAAGTTGTTATGGTAATCAGTGTGGTATTGCTGCGTACACTAATCCAATTATGTTCTTCAGCTAATAGGGAAATCGTGCACAAAATTCGTCATTAGATCTGATTGCGTTTATATATGAGCCATCCCACGAGAAAACCAACGTTATTGACTCCGCGTAAAGTATCGAACCGGATAAGCCTAAGCATGCCGCGCAGGCTAACCTGGACAGACACTTTTCGGCTTCTGTGGATTTTCTGTTTCAGGAATCATTACTTTACACCTCTATCCACCTGAGACGGAATGTGTCGGCCCGGATTAGCCTGCGCGGATTGCGCAGGCTGATCTGGGTCGATATATTACGCAGATCCAATACTGTTGGTTTTCTCGTGGAACGACTCATATTAATATTGTCCCTAATATGACAATCAGCAGCAGACGACTTTGAAAATATCTAGACAACAATTTGAAAATCTCATTACATTAAAGCATAATTGTTGAAAAAGATGAAATCATTTCTAGAAAAAGAGATGTTGTTCATTATGATCAATTGCTCCTTTAACAATAAGTTAATGCTTTCAACTGCGTCTTTATGTGGAAACGGGTAAAACTTATGACATTGGAATAAGCTAAACGATAAGTTTAAACGATGAAGATCCCAAGATTACAGATATATTTAATGTACAGATACATGCTTTATAATTATGTGCTGAAGCAAACCCAACCAAAGGCGCATTTTGATCTTGTTTCATTCGTATGTAATTGGAATCCTGTAATGTTTTGTCTGCATAAGGAAAAGGTCAAAGAACGGTATGCCATCTTTGCACCAACGTTTACAAATATTTCCCATATAGCAGAAGCCATTTATGTAAATTATAAAACATATTGTAGTAAAACACATTGTATATATGTTTTGGTTTTTAAATCCACTTCGACAAAAAAACAGTGTAGACACTGATCAGACAGCGTATTAGATCACGGTAACTGATTGCGTGCAACACAGAGAGAATCACAGTAAGTCTCATTTTCGGGAAGAAAATCCCTTGGTTAATTCGATTATGATTTTTCGCTGTACGTTATTATTCCATCAAACGATCTTTCGAAAATTGGCCGATCCATACGAATTTCCCAGAAGTATCCGAAAAGACATATTTCATGTCTTTGTGCAGTCTTTCGGGACGGAGGTCAGACACGATGGCTTAGCGCTTTTCTTGGTACAAACGAATTTTGAACCATCTGGAGAACGATACATTGCTCGGGTTCTGCCTTTTTTCACAATGATTTTAAATTTAGATTTGATATACAATTGAAACAATTATTACGAAAACGAAATTAAGAAAATAACGAATCGTCTTCATGGGATGCATTTTAGATACACAACTCGTATATTTGACTATTCACTAATACCATAGCTCAAAGACATTCTACGGCAACTGGCTGCACTGAAGACATGCTATTTGACTCTTAGGAGATACACATGTGTATGCCACTAGTGATAATGTATTATGTTGTCTTAGAATGTCATTAAACTATGGTGCTAGTAAATCAGCCAACGTATAGATAGGTGAATTGGGTCGGATCATTTCATTGTAATAGTGTTGAACAGGCAACCACACATACTCCTTACTTGTCAACAAACAACCAAATATGTGCCAAAATGACGAGTTGTGTATCTATCTATAAACTACTAAGACAGAACTTGTCCTGTTGGATCACAACGAATAAAAGCGAAACCAGATCGACAAGCATATCAGATATCCCTGGGTAACGGCTGAAGTAAGAGGCCAAATTACGCCAAATACATCCGCAGTCTGGCTGATCTACAAAAAGTCCCTAAAAACCTTTGTGTGCGAAGAAATCAGTGTATACCATCCCCAGAATGCATTGTATATGACATTGAGTTTGAATGCATTGTAAATGTGTATAGGATGCACTGGAAATGATTGATTTGATCATTTTGAATAGTTCGACCTTGTTTGAAAGTGAAAGTAGAAATCGTGACAAACCAGTTTCGCTCCAGCCTGATTTCGTCCAAAATTAAGCTGGGTGAGTTCTTTCTTGCATATTGCATGACCTTAATTTTCTTTGGATTATTTTAAAGCTTAGAGGTAACTCTTTCCAATGATATAGGCTGTTCTGCATGATATATGCTTAAGTGTAAGAATAGAGAGTTGAAACCCGTTTATTTACATGAAAACCAATCAGGAATTTATTTGGTGTATTGTAATCAAGAGGCTAGACATTGCCTTACTTTCCTATCTCTAAACTCTAGGGTCGCTCTCGCTTCTGATGGGGATTTTGACCTAATTATTTGAAGGAACGCAATATGACGTAATCCCATCAATCTTAGGGATCAATTACTTTGCCTGATAAATATGTTCTTCACTCCTAAGGGACGTCGAAACAAGCGTCATAGAAATGCAAGCGATATGATATACGCACTTACATATTGATAATATTACATATTAAACGCTACTTCGCTTACAAGGAAAACTATTCAGCGTATACCTGGTCATTCTGTTTTTTACATGACCGTCCGCACTAAGGAGGGAAGCTACTTCGACGACATACTTTGATGTGTCTGGGAATTGAACTTGGTCTCCAGCTCTCGTTTAGCTCAAGAAAAGTTCTCCATATGTATATGCCAATAAAACAGATTGAAATGACTGTTAAGAACCAGAAGAAAGTGGCATATTCGGGCATCGAACCCATGATAGGACAACCAATGTTGTGTAATGACCATATGGGAATCGACTCACCCATATTAAGACTGTAGCGTCAACAGCACATATAACACCACTAATATATTTAAAGGAAATACTTTCATTAAAGAGGATATCAAAAATCCCATTAGTGTAACTATAATGTGTAGACATATATATGGTACGTAGAAGCAATAGGTTATCATCAGGTTGTATTCGATTCAATTAGGTCTGTACTACACGTATTTCTAATCGAATCCGTTCACCCAGACTGTGTCGTGAAAGTATGATTTCTAATCGAATCCGTCACCCAGACTGTGTCGTAAAAGTATTACAAAGGTACAGGAAATCATCTGACAGATAGAGGAAGCGCTATATAAGCCTGGTGACAGTAGATGGGTCGTTGTATACGGTTAGAAATGCCACTGGACAACTGTGAAGAAACAGTCGAATATCTACATCTGTACAATTTCGCCGAAGTTTTTACATTTTACATGAATTTTCAAGAGATGTTGGTGAACCTTCTTATAAAGAAAACCCTTTTGTGATTTTTAGAATGCGTGTCAATGAGATAACACAATGAAAACTCTCTTTTGGCGCGACACAGTTTTTACCCTTTCGAAACAGCATATAAAGGAAAACATTCAGCAGACGACTTTGCCAACATTTATGGAAAATCTATATCAATGAATGTATAGATTTTAAGCATTTTGGCAAATGGAGACATTGCTCATTTTGAGCAATTTCCCCTTTGGTACCAATATTTTGAAAAGTTGTCTGCTGTAGAGACATCAGAAAGCGTCTGCATGTTGGGGGAAGGGTTAATACAAGCCTATTACTGCAGATCTAACGCCTGATTAATCCAGCCAGACCATTTATGTTCGATCATTTTTATAAATCGATTTTGTGACAGTACTATAGAGTGACAGCCATTTGTGCATTCAACTTAGTAACACGTTAAGAAAGCGATTACTCATGTGTCTATCCCAAAATGTATAGCTGGTCGGTAATGACGAACAATATAAATGCAGGAACAATGCGTTTGAATCTCAATCAATTCATGAATTGATTGAGAAACATATGTCTTAAACATTGAAGACATGTTTCACTTCATAAACTTCGTATGCCATGCTGACGAACCAACCAACAAACCGACCTAGTGATTCCAGTTACCCAACGAAAAACTGTGTTTACATTGAGGAGTGGCACTGTTGATTATCTTTGTTATTATTGATTTATTTAAGATTGATTTGAAACATTTGGCCAAAAGGAAATATAATGGTCAATGGTTGTGCCTGTCAACAAGACAGAAATGTCCATTCAATAATCATGTAATTATCACTTCAGAAATCGATCAGCAAAAGTGTAACAAGCCTGTTCGACAAGCGATACATACAAACTCCATAAAAGTCTAACCTATTTGATTGGTTAATTGTAAATGACGGAAACACTGTCTGTCCACTCATTGAAAGCGTTACATAACAGTCTGCGCTCCCGCGCCGTTTGAACAGGTTCTATACTGTGTGTTGACTGGTCAGGCATGCAATGGCATTGGTAACGCCGCAAACGTTGTGTCTAGATCGTGTTTAAGTTTGATCACCAGCTTAGTTCGTAAAAAAATACAGTAAAACTTGGTTAAAGCAGCCACCTAGGGGATACTTTAATTGTGACTGCCAAAGACAAGTAGATGCATGCTTCAAGTCAAAATTGTTATTAGAAAGTGTTCTTTTTGTGTTTAACTCTTTCAGCGCCAAAGGCAATATTGAGCTTTTTGCAAATAATGCAGATTCAGGTGAGTCAGCTCGTAACGAGCTGTCTCACATGAAATCTGCATTGTTTAGCTGTGAGTTATAAAATTATTCCAAAAATCCTATAACATGAAAATAGAGTTGTCCGAGTTTGAACATGGAAGAGTCGACTTTAAACAATTCGGCGCTGAAAAGGTTAACATTAATTGTCCGTCGCCAGTTTAGTCAAACTTTATTCATTTTACATCGATTGCGAAACAAGCTTTCGGCTCGTATAAATCACGTTCGGTAATATTCAAACCCGGATTCACTTTTTGATTGGATCAATACAGTGGTCCGCGGTCCGACCGATATCTTGGGTTTCGTATCCCGTTGAGTCAAATGTGTGGGTGTTACCGCACCCGTTTTGAGAGTACAGGTTACGAATCCAGAAAGCAGACATCGAGACTGATACCCTGCTTCTCAAATGATATACCATAATACCATTAAGTATAAATCAAAATTTATGAAAAGAATTATGGATATCAAATTAACTCTTTTCCACATATGCCATGTCTGCAGCAGACGACTTGGAAAACATCTATGCAAATATATATGAATAATTTCCATTAGTGAAGGTTTTAATAATGATTTGAAAACATTGTGACAACAGGAGCTATTGCTCATGACGAGCAATTTCTTCTTTTGCCAATATGTTTTCAAAAATTGTTTGCTGCAGATGGGAAAGGGTAACACAATACCAGTCATCTTTTATATATAGAGGTGTTTTATCAAATCTGTCATAAATATGCGAAAATGCGGTTAGAGAAATACGATCAGCGACCAATCTTTCAATTTAACAGGTTTTCATAATTATGGTCGATTATTTTGGCGCCGCGTTTATCCCGCCATTTTGTCGAGATAGATATTGTGTTTCCTAATCGAATTGCACACCAATCGTTTCTTGTGGTGTGAAATTGTACGTCGTGATTTTCATTTAGGCTGTTATCAAAAACAAGTTACCCATTTCAGAGAAAAAAACGTTTTAATCCTATCACTACTGCGCAGTCGATTTGAGAGACCTCTTAATCTCGGAGTATGTATTGAACTAGGCAATCTTTTCTTTTTTAAATGCATGCTCAAAGATTAGCCGAGTCGGCCAGCAATGAAAAGTGAAGACACAGGAGAGCATGCGAAAAGGAAGTAATTTACGAGAGCAATCACGTCCAATCTGATTAAAACATTTAAAGAATGCAACATTTGATGAAAAGCTAGATGTTCAACCACCCCTTAATGCGATTCTGTCCTTTATACTTTGAATAAGTACCCCTCGTCATACTTATAAACCCTTTAAGACTGAATGTTTAAATAAGATTATATATTCTGAAGACATCATAGCCAATTTTAGAAATTACAAGACAAAACTGTTGTTTTGGACAGCCAACCGTATATAACATTGCCAGCCGGCGGGGAAGACTAACGTCGGTTCCAACATGATATTGTCATTTCGACATAAGAACGATTTTCATTCGGATATCATATTTGAATAATAGAGAATATATTAACAATATCTTTAGATATACATGGCGTTTTCATGTTGTAAACTCCTTGTTTACCTTAAAACCGAATCTCCTATTTGTCAGAAAAAGTATTGCCTACTAAGACAATTCATTTGAGTACTCATAGAAAATGATTCTTTGGGTTATAAACGTGATAAGCCCACGAGGCGTAGTTGGTTTTCACTAAAAATTACTTAAAAATACTAGGGTTTTCACTAAAATGAAATTCGGTTTTAGTGACTATTGAACGCAAAATGGTTATTTAATCTTCAGGTATACATTGTGTAATGCCTATTGAGCGTAGATGTTTGAATTCTTGTCCTCTACTTAATGTCGCATCTATTTTTACCTTCCGCGCAAAGAAATAGTCCGCAGACAGAATGATGTTCACAACCTATGGAATATGGGCCGGCATTGATTCGTTGGTCGCTATCTTCAAAGACAAATACATTTTAATTACCTCGATTACACCATAAATTGTCTTATCATTCAGATGCTATTGGAAAACTGTCGTTAATATTATTTGGACCGTGTCTCGCAATTTGGTGTCTAAGCTACTCTCCGTAACTGGATTACAAAAAAAGAGACATTGACGTCAAGATAAAAGGGCTACAACTCTAGTTTTTTAACAAAAGATGTATATAGGTCTAACTAACATCTAGATGTAAGGTGAAGGCTCTGGTGCAACTGTACCAAAGCACAGGATCATCATAGACTTCACAGTACGCAGATGCACTAGGACCCCAACTCGCTAGGCGCAGCTCCTATAGAACCTGTCACCTTCCTATCTCCTCCAGTGCCCGTAAGGTCACCTGTATAACGCGTTTATGATAACCCATTAACCCTTATCCTGCTGAATTCCTGTGACCGATCTCTTCATCATTACATTTTTCCCGAAACATTCCCTTGTAACATAACAACATGGATATTCATGTATCGCAAAGTGTAAAGCATCGAGAGACGCAAGGTCATTTTTCCTGGAAAGGACTAGTACTACTTGACCTCTAGGTGAATGGGAGACCCTTAGAAACATCTCAGAAATTTCCAGAACCCGGAGCGGGATTTGAACTCCGGACCTCTGGATTGACAGTCCAGTGTGTTAACCACTAGACCACCGGGCCACTCTGGTAATGTGTTCGATTCATGGTTCTCTCCTGAACCAGAACTAACCTCGACATTCTTCCAATATAAACTGGCAACCTTTCCACAGAGACGTTCATCCCGTTAATAGAGAATGAATGACGCTAATGCACATTGACATCTGTCCATAATTCGAGTGAATTCTTAGCATAAACAGGATTCTAACTAAGGACCACTCGGTCAATAGGCTCCGTTCTAAACGACTGAGTTTTAATAGTTCTGCTGGGGGGAAAAAGAGTTAAATAAAGCAACGGATTTAAGGAGCGGATTTTAGCATTATGTACTGTTGTATTGACAAGTACAGAAAGGATCAGTAGGAATGACTGATTGGTTACAAACGTAACATGTACACATATAGACCTTCATACTGCTCTAGATTGTTTTCATATAATTCAAAACATCATCAGAAAATAATAATCTTTATTTTGTTTAATTTAGCTATGTACAGTTCCGGTTGTTACAAGCCGGATTAAGGAAACCAAATTTGCATTTGACAAAGACATGCATGCACATATATAGCAGCAACAGTATTCAAATAACAGCAGTTTCGTCTAGAATTGTGTTAATGCGGTTTGCCATGAGAACATGGCATGAGCTGTCTCTCCATAAATCGTCATTGCTTGCCACTTAGACATTACATTTTATCAAATTCCTGTTTGATGTAAATAGAGAGGTCCAATATTCCCACATCAACAACATATAAGGATGATATAGTTATAACAGTTCAAATATGATGTCTTGTCCTGCTCCGTAAAAAATTGATCTTCGCTTTATTTTAAAACCGACATATTTTGTCAGCAAACAAAATAAATATATCAACTGATGCATGCACATCTTTGTTGATTGAAAATATACTCGATACCGATTCGTCAAATTATTATTATATTTATAATAGTTTGTCGTTGGAATGTTCCTAAGGGTTTTCTATGGTCAAATTGTAAAAGTGTGACTTTACTTGGAGTCGAAAATATCACCACAAAAGAAACCGAAGCACAAATGTAGCAAGAGTTTCACACTCACTTTTGTATGTAGACCATCTGTTTGATTGATTTATTGGGGTTAACACCGTTTTTAACAATTTCTCAGTTATATCACGGCGGCCAGTTCACCTGCTCATGCATTTCCTGGTTTTCTCACACCAGTACTCCACACAACAATCTTCCCAAGCAACTGGCTGCTTTTCCACATAGACTTAGCCCTTTGATGGAAGACGAATGACACATGTCGCATTGACTTTTGTCAATCGTCGGAAAGAAAAATGGCCGAGCCGGGATTCGAACTCACAACCACTGGATTGACAGCCCGCGTCGCTACCGACTGAGCTACCGGGGCTCGGCCCATCTGTTTGACCTATGTGGCGAGAACCTCCCCCTCCTCCTTTCATCATGATGCGTCTCGATCGATCGTTGGTCTCACTACTTAGGGGTAAGTGACCATAGCTCGCTTAAACTGACAGAACAAATAAGGGAATAATAAATTACCGGACAAGGGAATCCCTATCAGAAATAGATCGATGGGTTATTTCCAGACAAACGTACCTCCATATGTTCACGAGATGTCACTACATCTGTTTAGGGTTTAGTCAGTACACTGAAGTACAAGGCAATTTGTTTTTCATACAAACTATGATACAAATTACCTTCTCTGTGTGTCACTTTCCTTATTTGTTTTCATTTCCCGTTGTTTGTAGGACTTCGCAAATGCCAAGTTATTAGCGCGCGGAATTTGAAAAAAATCTACAAATATTACTACAAGTATCACCATCATACGTCTTTAATCCTACATTGCAACATGTAGACGCATATGAAACAGTGTGGCAAAAGTAGCATTTTTTCGTGATGACACTTATAGGAAAGTGAGTTTTATGCCAATCCTGATATAGATTACATGTCACACATCTACAGAAGACGACTTTGGAAAATATTGTAATAGCAGGGGAAATCTTGCTTTTTTAGCAATTTTAATTTCCCCGTAATGTTGGTTTAAGAAACAAAGGTTACTAAATTGATAGTTCAATTTATACAAGCGTAACATCTGCCCCCATTATTTACTTGTATAGCAAGTGAACACTTTTATATTTTCCCACAGTTGGTGCAACTCTAAAGCATAAACATTCTTTCACTTATCGACATGAAGCGTTACATTTTCCTCAGAAGTTTTCAAATCAGACAACACTAAAATACCACATGAAATACATTCGTATTACCAAACTGTCGTAACTATATCATATATTAAGTTACAGTTACATTCATTTGACGTTGAGCAAACAACAATGTCCCGGAATCTTCTTATGCATATCAATAAAAGTATTGGCCTCAACATCTGCCGAACGATTCATTAGCTGCTCAGTGTACCGTAAACGCTTTCAGGAACCACATCGTGCGGACCACTCGGACTTTTTCCGAGTAACACCATGATATATATGGGACGCGGCGACTCAGAGTTTTATTGACTGTCCGATTAAGCAATATTCAAAGTAACATATCGAGGGCTTGGCGTGAAACAGTTGTAACTAAAAACCTATTTTGAAAACCCTGGTTTAGGGTTTAATTTTGACTCTTTTGTAAACAATGCAAATTTATGTGCCATTGCTCAGAACGAGCAATGGCATCTAAATTTCCATTGTTTACCAAGAAAAATTATTTAACGCTTATAAAGACTTTATGGCGAGGTGATTAACCTTGGTGAAAAATTACCAATTTTAGTTACAACCGATTCACGCCAAGCCCTCGATATGAATATAACTAGTGTTCGAAACTTCAACTGTTTCGTCATAAGGTGCATTTTGTTTTTTATGACTAGGAGGTGGAAAGTGGAGGTTTTGATGAGACTGTGCGTATGCAGTGAGTCTTCACTGAACGCAGAAGTACCATGATCCCAGATCGTCAGCGCGATATGTATATTTATTTAGATTTGATATCAATTTATTCGGGTTTTATCATATCCGTCATATCATGGAGGTCAGTTCACCTACTCGTGTGTTTCTTGACTTTCATACACCAGTAATCCACACAACATTCTCGGTTTCCTGAAGGTCGCGAATACAATTCAAGGACAAGTAGTTCTAGTAGCCTAACAAGGAAAAGCCGTGGTATAACTAAAATTATGTTGAAAGTCGCGCAAAAGTACGGCTGCTCTATATGGACACACACATTTTTATAAATTACATACGATTTTTTTTTTAGTAGATTAAAAAAAATAGAGATACTATGTCGTGCGAACGAGATACAATCTCGTGCGCACGAGATACTAAGTCGTGCGAACGAGATACTATCTCGTGCGCACGAGATAAAATACAATTAGTGTGTATCCCTTTAGAGCTGCCGTACACAAGACTCTTATCAAACAAAATACTATATTAAACTCAGATGAAGTTACGGGGGGGGGGGGGGGGGGGGGCATTTTGTCATGTCTTGACCAACGGTGATGATTCACACAATCAATTTAGAGGATAAAGCAATGTTAAATAGTTAGGAAACCAAACTTTGGCGACATTGTGTCCACATGTAATGCATTTTTCTCACAAGTATGGTGCATTAAAGGGGAAAAATTGTACTTGATTCTTTCTTGTCAAAGTTTAAGGCTAGATGCAGTATGTTAACAAGTTGTCTGTGATTTAACTGCAGATGAAGGGACGACATATAACCGTTTTTGCAGTGAAAAGCTCAAATGAGCTGTTCCACGAGAAAACCAACATTGTGGAAAATATCGACCCGGCTCTGCCTAAGCATGCCGCGTAGGCTAACACGGACAGACACTTTTCGCCACCTGTGAATTTGATGTTTCATGAATCATTTCTCTATACCTCTATCCCCCCTGAGACGGAATGTGTCGGCCCTGATTAGCCTGCGCGGAGTGCGCAGGCTGGTCTGGGTCGATACATTACGCAGAGTCCATAATGTTGGTTTTCTCGTGGAACGACTCAAATATGTTCTCTTACACAACATTATTATATAACGCTTAAGTTAGCAGGTGTTAGGATTGGCAGATACCTTTGTCAATCGCTCAGTTCTACTAAACGGGAAAGAGCATTGTAAGACATTGACATCTAAATAAGGTTCAATGCAGTACACATCTCGTGTATATTTTCGAATCCGTATCGCAAGTCTATGTATACATCGTTTAGTATTCTGGAAATAGTTTTATGATCCCGGACATTTCTAGGAAAACACTGCACAATTATACTCCGATCTGAGGTTAAGTTTAAATAGGCAACATGGTACAAATGAAGAACAAGACTTTGCGCTTCTATATTGGTATTTCACGATTTTTTTGTTTTTTTCCGAGTATAACCAGGGTTTCATATTCTCGTCATGCAAAACCCGACTCATAGCGCTAGAAACTTCCACACAAACGGCGCGGATACTGTTTATGTTTCCAGTAAGCACGTGCGCTGTTTCATCTGGATCTACCTAGGTTGCCAACTAGGCGAATACACTTCCGACCAGATAGTGTTCTAGTAGATAGGATTACACGGATGAGCTAGCACATATTGATCGACACGTGTCATATAAACGCTACGAGTAACATTCATTGATTAGGGACAACACTAAATGAACCCGACAATTTGAAAAAAGTAAAAGTTTGCATTTGTGAAAAGTGTAGTTTTAGATCAGCATATACATCAGCACATTCTGATCAATATTTACACTGTTCACACATCACTTTAATAATAGTAATAAATAATAATATAATAATAATAATAATAATAAAGACTTTATTTAAAGAGGCAACATAGTTTGGTAAACCCGGTCTTCCATATGGGCCTTTTCTCAAAGAAGCTTTCTGCAAGAAGCTTTTGTCAAATTGCGTAGATTCTAATAAGTCGGAGCCGATATACATGTTGATGTGCCGAGCCCCGGTAGCTCAGTCGAATCCAGGCTCGGCCAACTTTCTTTCCGACGATTTAAAAAAAGTCAATGCGACATGCGTCATTCGTCTTTCAATAATGGGCTAAGTCTATGTGGAAAAGCAGCCAGTTGCTTGGAAAGATTGTTGTGTGGAGTACTGGTGTGGGAAATGCATGAGTAAGTGAACTGGTCGCCGTGATATAACTGAGAAATTGTTAAAAACGGCGTTAAACCCAAATCAATCAATATATGTTAATGTGAAGCTGCGAATTGGTACCTTTTTCTCATGGACGATCTCATATATTTATTATGTCAAGTACATCACAGATATTTAAATGTTCTTGCATTTTAAAGAAAAGCTTGCAAATTCAGCTAAAACAATAAAATGCCAACTTTTCCCCCCGGAAATGCCTTTAGACGTAGGGACTTAAAAAAAAAAACTTTAAAAAACCATTTACATCTTAATGATTAAACGATTCAATAACCTTTAAATGATATTTAATTGTTTGAATTGAATTTCTATTCAGAAAACGCGTCTCCAATATTGCAGTTACCATGCGAAAATCGTCTATACAATTTTATTTAACTCTTTCAGCGCCAAAGGCAAAATTGAGCTTTTTGCAAACAATACAGATTCAGGTGAGGCAGCTCGTAACGAGCTGTCTCACCTGAAATCTGCATTGTTTGGCTGTGAGTTATAAAAATATTCCAAAAATCCTATAACATGAAAATAGAGTCGTCCGAGTTTGAACATGGAAGAGTCTACTTTGAACAATTCGGTGCTGAAAGGGTTAACAGTTCCACTTCTGTACATTGGTATAGTATTACGCCTCCGCGGTAAAATAGTAAGGCTAGACGTTCAACATATTTAACTATTCCAGCGCCGAATTGTTTAAAGTAGACTCTTCCATGTTCAAACTCGGACGACTCTATTTTCATGTTATAGGATTTTTGGAATATTTTTATAACTCACAGCCAAACAATGCATATTTCAGGTGAGACAGCTCGTTACGAGCTGCCTCACCTGAATGTGCATTGTTTGCAAAAAGCTCAATATTGCCTTTGGCGGTGAAAGAGATAACATAGATTTATCTTATTTATACTTGGGCTGGGGGAAGGCTCTGTTTAGAGTGTGATGATTTGCGAGCTTCTAGTGTTCATAAATCGTCGTCAGTCCACCCTCTTTTCCCATAATTTTATATAAAACAATGACGACAGTTCAATGGTTTCTTCATTGAAGGATGCACGTCCGCACGAAGATATAATTACTCCAATTATTATTACGTTTCATATAACCATTTCCCATATAAAACAAATATGCAGCAAACGACTTCGAACTCGTCAATGCAAAGCTATAGAAATTGTCTATAAGTTAATAGTGTGATTATTGTACAGAGTTGAACAACATTATTGCAAAAGGAGATATTACTCATTATGGGCAAATTCTTCTTTTGCCACAATATTTTCAAACGTCGTATGCTGGAAATGCGTCAAAAATGCATCTGCAAATTCGAAAGGCTGAAATAATGTTCAGGTTATTGTCTCTTATGCAAGCTCCTTTGGGAAGAAAAGAGCCTTGTATACATTGAAGACAATGCACTTTAAGGATTCCGCGAGGTAAGTCATTTCAGAGGAAGAAATAAAGCCTCGCATACATAAGAACTGAGATCAGCGAAACTGTACGGTGGATTGGAAATCGTGAGCAACCAATCTGTTTCACTGGACGCTGTGCTTACTTCATGCGTATAAGGGGACGTTCAGCGAAACGTTACGGTGCAATGACAATCGTTAGCAACCAATCTGTTTCTCTGAACGCAGTGTTAACTTCATGCGTATCAGTGTGCGTTCAGCGAAATGGTACGGTGGGTTTTCAATCCAGAGCAACCAATCTGTTTCTATGAACGCAGTGTTAACGGCATGGGCATCAGTTGACGTTCAGCGAAACGGTACGGTAGTTGGTGAGCAACCAATATGTTTCACTGAATGCAGTGCCAACGCCATGCTTATCAGTGGACGTTAAGCGAAACGGTACTGTGGATTAGCAATCGTGAGCAGCCAATCTGTTTCTATGAACGCAGTGTTAACGGCATGGGCATCAGTTGACGTTCAGCGAAACGGTACGGTAGTTGGTGAGCAACCAATCTGTTTCTATGAACGCAGTGCCAACGCCATGCTTATCAGTGGACGTTAAGCGAAACGGTACGGTGGACTAGCAATCATGAGCAACCAATCTGTTTCACTGAATGCATTACTAACTTCATGCGTACTAATGGACGTTCAGCGAAACGGTACGGTGGATTCGCAATTAATGGCATGCCTCTCAGTGGACGTTCAGCGAAACGGTACGGAGGATTGGCAATTTAGAGCCACCAATATGTTTCACTGAACGCAGTACAAACTTTATGCGTACCAATGGACGTTCAGCGAAACGGTACGGTACAATGGCAATCCAGAGCAACCAATCTGTTTCATTGAGTGCAGTGTTATCTTCATGCGTACCAATGGACGTTAAGCGAAACGGTACGGTGGATTAGCAATCGTGAGCAACCAATCTGTTTCACTGAACGCAGTACTAACTTCATGCGTACCAATGGACGTTCAGCGAAACGGTACGGTGCAATGGCAGTCCAGAGCAACGAATCTGTTTCATTGAACGCAGTGGGAGTAAGTTTTATTCACTATAATTGTTATTATACAAACCAACTTTGTTTCTGCGTTAAGGGTAACATTAATTTAGGAGCCAAAATCCAAATATACGTCTACAAAATAAATCATGTTTTCCTTTTGTTCTTATGTAATAATTCCGTACTTTTATAACATACACTACAAGATAATAATGAGCAACATCTCCCTTTGCCGGAATGTTTTCAAATATATGTATCTTTCATCTATAGATAATAACACTGTTATCATATTTTTGATAAGATATTTTCGAAGTCTTCTAATGAAGATTAGTTGTATTAGAGAAATAGTGAAGGGAAAATCAATGTCCCAAATGTATCCTATTCACCGAAAGTATAGCTATTATGGCAATTATTTGTGTTAGGTCCTCAAGTTGATACCAGGTGCACGTAACTACATATTGTTCCAAATTGTAGTTACAGCTTTATTGCATTAAGCCATCATCTGACTTGTTGTCGTACACTTCCAATACGAGTCGGACTCAAGTAAACCAATCTAAGAGATTGTGTGATAAGTGTAGACCCAGATAAATCTGCACATTAGGTTGGATTTCTTGTAGCAAAGCTTATACAACTGGCGTTTAACATGAATGCAGCAAATGACTATGTGTTTACCTCGTGAGTGACACAAGTCTTGAATTATCTCTTATTCCGCTATACTATGCTTATCCCAATTATTATGTGTGAGCCGTTCCACGAGAAAACCAACGTTATAGAATCTGCATAATGTATCGACCCAGATCCGACTGTGTTGTCCGCGCAGGCTAATCCGGACAGACATATTCCGTCTCATGTGGATAGAGGTGTAGAGTAATGATTTCTGAAACAGAAAATCCACAGGAGGCGAACAATGTCTGTCCGGGTTAGCCTGCGCGGCATGCTTAGGGTGATCTGGGCCGATACTTTACGCACGGTTCACACTGTTGGGTTTCTTGTGGAACGGCTAATATATTCCTACATTTTCTGTAAATATTTTGTGTCTATCGTGCAACTGTTACTTGGATTATCTATTTCTCGGAAGTCTTCAGTTCTGAGAAATGGATTATATAAAAACGAATACCCTTTCATGTAGTCTATAAATAACGAATCGTATATCTAGTTGTTTTCTGTTTCAGACGAACCCACCATATCAGTTGTCTGGCTACACAGTCAAATTCTAATAGAATTATTAAATATTCCAGACCGTTCTAATAATTATAAGAATTATATTCTGTGCTTTTAGTGATATGTATATAAGTAAAAGTAATCAAACTATTCCAGGGACTTTATTTTTTATTTTGGATGTAAACAATATCTATCCTTATACCGCTACCACATACAAAATATATACAGCATACGACTCTTAACCCTTTCCCTCATACGACAATTCTGCATCAGACGACTTTGAACATAAATTATTTTGTCAAAGGATAGAATATCTCTATAATTGAATGGATAACCTATGACTAAAAAAGTGGGAAACATTGTGGCAAAAGTAGAAATTGCTCGTTTTGAGCAATTTCTTCTTTTGTCACTATGTTTTCAAAAAGCCGTCTGCTGCAGAGGCGTCAGAACGCGTCTATATGAGGGAAAGGGTTTAATAGATCTAGGTGAAAATATCTATGACTATGAGTTCAATCATTGAAAAGATGCGAAGAAACGTTGCAAATTGAGAAAAATGCCAATTATGAACACAAATGTTTTGAAAAGCCGTCCATCGCAGATCCACATGAGAGAAAGGGGTCAATATACATAACATAATGGTAAAAGTGAATATATTTGCAATAAATCAGGTTTAATTCATTGTGAAGTTATAATTATCACAGTCTGATCAAGACATACCGAGGGCTTGGCGTGAAACGGTTGTAACTAAAATTGGTAATTTTTTACCAAGGTTAATCACTTCGCCATAAAGTCTTTATAAGCGTTAAATCATTTTTCTTGGTAAACAATGGAAATTTAGGTGCCAATGCTCGTTCTGAGCAATGGCACCTAACTTTGCATTGTTTATAAAAGGGTCAAAATTGCCCCTAAACCAGGGTTTTCAAAATAGGTTTTTAGTTACAACTGTTTCACGCCAAGCCCTCGATACATTCGTGATACTTATGAAGGCCAGAGTAGTAAGGGTCGAGGTGGAAAAGAGACAATAGTTACAACGAGGTACTTTACCTGTTCCCAGATGACTGTCTGCTGTTAATAAACTAAATTACTTTATTATCTACGATTTTCAACCATTTCTACAACATAAGTTTTCGCTTTGGACTAGTGATATCTTAGAATACCCCGAGAAGGGGGAAACATTCATTACACAGAATCAAAATTTCTAAACTGTTGTAGTAAACCTAATGAATATGCGCAGGATACATTGTTTAGACGTAGCTTGGAGCAGAAATTAAACAACTAGTTCCATGCAGTCAATTACTTATATCACTCTTATAATAAATAAAAAAAAAAGGTTTATGTAATTAACTCTTTCAGCGCCAAAGGCAATTTTGAGGTTTTTGCAAACAATACAGATTCAGGTGAGTCAGCTCGTGACGAGCTGTCTCACCTGAAATCAGCATTGCTTGCCTTTTATTCATCAAAATAGTTCAAAACTTTATTACATGAGAAATGGAGACGCCAGATTTGGAACATGGAAGAGTCTACTTTAAACAATTCGGCGCTGAAAGAGTTAATTCTCCCTCATAATCTTCTATTGTCCATGTTAAGCCATTTCCCACTTGCAGACCCTGTTATACGAATCTATTGCAGATAAATGTCTATTTTTCTTTTATAACTCGGTGTTGAATATATTTACCGGTGTTTACGTGTTTTGTGAAGCCGCAATGCAGTATAGGAAAGATTGATGGAAAAGGAAACAATACTCATTATAAGGAATTATACCTTTTCCGAAAATTACTTTTCCTTCGATAAACTATTCCACTTTCTAACTAAAGTTTTCAATCGAGAAATCCAACATTATGGGCTCTGCTAATGTATCGACTCAGATCAGGCTGCGCAGTCCGCGCAGTCTAATCCGGGCCGACACATTTCGTCTCAAGGTGATAGAGGTATAGAGCAATGATTCCTGAAACAGAAAATCCACAGGAGGCGGAAAGTGTCTGTCCAGGTTAGCCTCCGCGGCTAGCTAAGGTTGATCCGGGTCGATACTTTATGCAGAGTACACAATGTTTTTTGTTTTTTTTCTAATGGAGCGGCTCATATATGCAAATATAACTTACATTTTAAAGGATCGAACTATACGATTGGACTTTCATGTTCGGGCTGTTTGCAGTTTGAAGAAGACTTTCTTGTGTCATGTGTCGAAACAACAATTATCAACATGTATTCTCTGAATCCCTGTAACTTGTCCCATCACAAAGGTGATTTTATAAATTCTTAAAAATATGTGTTGAATCTTCGATAACAACCTATTGATAGCTGCGAACAATATAGAAAAAAACAATATAATGTACAAGGTTATCTTTGTTGTACATTATTCGCAAATCTAATCTAAATTTATGAATTATGGCATACGTAAATTGTTGTTTAAAGTTGCCTATAGCACGATAAAGGATAATTTACCGATATTAAATTCTCCTAATTGCGAGATCATTCACGCGAGAATTAAGTTTTATTTCCGAGATTACGACACAGACCTAGGTGTTCCGAGTGGGACTTCCGTTATGGTGTTTAATATTCACTTCACGGCAGTTCGTTAAACAAAGATAAGCTGTGAGGGTCATTAATTCCAGGAAAGAACGAGTTTGAGATTTATTGTCGCTGTTATTAAACGCTGCACAGGTAAATGGTGGCTTATCCCGTTGATGCCTTAATGTTATTTGTGTACAGTGAATGAACTGTCGCAGTCACGTGACTAATGCATTACTAAACGCTTAACCCTTTCCCACTTGCAAACGCATTTCGACGCATCTGCAGCAGACGACTTTTGAAAACATTGGGACAAATCGAGAAATTGCTCATTATGAGCAACTCTTTTTCTCCATTTGTCACAATGTTTTCAACTCTATTTAATAATAATTCATTCATTGATCGATATATTCCATATTTCTGTCTATTTGCTTTCAAAGTCGTCCGCTGCAGATTTTTCATAAGTGGGAAAGGGTTAAAGAATAGCGCTACGAGGAAACAAACCACGTGGCATTAGCGACCAGTGTAGATCCAGGACCATACACATTAATCTAGCGGTGTCCAGTCTCGCAAACGGATTAATTGGAGTTTCAATAGTATTTTTTCAGGGCATCACAGAGGTCAGTTCACAGAACCATGTATTTCCTACCTGCTTTCTTTTAATTGCCTTTACACACAGTATGTTTAGGTCGTGGAGTTTGAACCCAACGCGGCTAATAATCTTTCCGACGGTTGCCAAAAGTCAAAGCAGACATGTCTTCGTGGAAGACAGTGGTGCAGAGGTAGAGCGTCGGCCTCTCACATCAAAGGTCCCTTGTTCGAGTCCCGTGATGAGCGGGTCCTGACTTTGGGATTTTTCCACACAATCGGCGCGAGTACTGGTTAAGTATCCAGGAAGCAGACATCGAGCGTGATTAATATAAGCTTAAAGCTTGTTTCGCAATCGATTTAAAATAAATAAGTTTAAACTAAAGCAGACATGCGTCATTCGTCTTAAACCAATTATTGGGCTTACATTCTATGTGGAAAATCAGCCAGTTCCTTGGAAGGACTGTTGTGTTGATTACTGGTGTGAGTAACCCACTTGAGGAACACGAAATACGTCAACAATCAACAATGGCATTAGTCAATCGTCGTTTTTTAAAATATTCGATGACAGAGAACCAGAATTCGAACCCTTGGTTGACAGCCCATGTAGGTACTGAGTAGCAATTGAGGTTAAACTACAGTCTAACAGAACCCCAAAGCAAGCGTTTAAATATTTGATTTCTAGTGAAATGGAGAACAAAACTCATCTCGTTAAAGGAGTTATTTGGATTGATGAATGAGTGCGTTCGTTAGCTGACGCAAATATCTGAAATGTCCGCATTCTCACAAGCCATTTTAATTGACTCTGAGCTATGCGGGAACTGTTAATAACTATTAGAAAACGTTAACCATTATTGAACAAGTCAGAACCTAGGAGATCCAATAAACCCGTATCCCGAAAATGGAGACTTCAATGTAAAACTGGCTCGGAGATTTCCGTACTAGGTTCGGGCATTCCCGACCAAATTCGTAAGAGATCAGTATTATTCGTTCACTATCTCGAACGATCTCAAACAGAAAACGCGAACGCATCCGGAATGCTCTACCTACAACTGCATTTGCCAATCGCGATATAAACGAATTTGCGAACGCTGTAGACCAAGATTAATTTGGACATTTGTGCAGTCCAATCTTTGTCTGCGTCGTCCTATGATTATTTTCTATATCTAGTAAAATGTTGTCCATTTCTTATGGATGGTCTTTTGAAGCATCAGGGATGATGATGCCGAAATGTAATAGATTACCCACCAAGCATTCTATATAGCATATACGGTTCAACCTGTATTTAAAGACCAGCCATGGGAAGAGAAAAATCTGGTATCCGTTCTGACACAGGCGGTGTTTAATTGTAGGGTAATTTATGCAGAAAATGATTAATTGAAAAATTAAAGATTTGGATGCTATACACATGGAATTGCAATACCAAGATGGTCTTTTTTAGCACAGGTTTGACTGTATATACAAATCTGTAACTTATTGGAGAACCGTGCATATTCAGAGCAGACTGCGCGAATGCGTATGTTTGTCTTGATCTATGAACTGGTAGCAAATGTTTGAGTTGCATCGAACACCGTTCAAATGTAAGACGTTTAGAGACATGGAGGAACGATTCATGAAACAAAAAGTACCATGACTGCGTTTTGACTTGGCATTTGGACGGCCAATATAACACTAATTCAGCAAACAAAACTGTTAATTCAAGTTATTTACCCTGAGTGTGTGGTATGATTTATAAACTACAGTTATGCGGTATTCAAATCTTCATTTGATGCACATACCAAAACACGACCAGTTTTCACCTGCACTTTTTTCTTCATTCAACAAATGTTCAACAGACAACTGTTAAAACATCGACAAAAAGCAAAACTATGGATATATATATAATCATTAAATTAGAGTTGAAAACAGTTAGACATAAAAGTAAAAGTGGTCATAATGATCAATTCCTCCTTTTGACACAATCTTTCCAAAAGGTATGCGTCGACATGCAAACGCATGAGAGAACTATACAGAAAGACCCGATTTCGGTCGACGTGCCACATCAAAGGAAATAGTGGAACTTTAACTTCTAATGAATCGTGACATGCCCCTAACTTGTGTCGATAATTAGAATGTCAAACACATTCTCTTAACACTTATCCTGTTGGATTCTTACACTAATATGTGGTTGTTAACCTTTTTCCAATGTTGACGCATCTGCAGCAGGCAATGTTTAAAACAATGTACCAAAATGTGCTTTTGCTCATATTGAGCATTTGCACCTGGTGTCAAAATAATTTACACTATATTCATTAAACATACTTTCAATAATAAAGATTGTACATAGCTTTATATTCATGTCTTTACAATCACCAAGGGGGCTGACAGTTTACGTGAAAAAGCAGCCAGTTGCTTGGAAAGTATATTATGTGGAGTATTGGTATGCGAAAGCCAGGAAACACATGATTAGGTGAAATTGCCGCCGCGATATGTAAATGGCGTTAAACACAAATCAATGTTTACAATCAAACGTGTTTGTGCTTGTCAATGAACACATACGGAACATTGGCAATTAGCTGTAAGAGAGTCAAAACCCACTGGTAAACAAGGACGAAAAATGTCTCTATAAAAGGTATTGACATTTTATTAACACCATCATTAGTGTGACCGTGTCAATTTAAACACTTTCACTAGTGAAATTTCAAAATGAACTTGTCCAGTCTTGCATTTGAAAGAATCCATTGGCAATACTATGAGTATCAAGAGTTAAGCAGCCAACAGTATAGATCCTGGACGGACAAGGCGGATGCATCGGCTGAGTTGCTGGTAACACAGGCATCACACAATTAGATATAGCAGTAAAAGGGTTAATGTTCATTTTAAATATAATTGCAATTTATTTACTTTAATTAAAGAATTGACAGGTATACAACAGGCCATACGAATCACGACATCATTCTATATTGTTGTGGGTAATTTGTATTCGAATGTTTCAAAACCTATTTGAATCATGCTCTAGAAAAAACAACCGTTACGTAATTATTTCGCATGTTGAAAAAGACCAGAAAACCAAACTTGAACGTAATTACTACGCGAATTGGTGGAAAAATACCAGAAAACTCAACTGTTAAGTAATTATTACACGTGTGGGCTGAAACATACCATTACACTCAACGGTTAAGCAGTTATTACACGTGTTGGTTGAAATATACCAGACAACTCAACGGTTAAGCAGTTATTACACGTGTTGGTTGAAATATACCAGACAACTCAACGGTTAAGCAGTTATTACACGTGTTGGTTGAAATATACCAGAAAACTCAACTGTTAAGTAATTATTACACGTGTGGGCTGAAACATACCATTACACTCAACGATTAAGCAGTTATTACACGTGTTGGTTGAAATATACCAGAAAAAACTCAACGGTTAAGTAAGTATTACACGTGTTGGTTGAAACATACAAGAAAACTCAACGGTTATTAAGTAATTAGTCCACGTGTTGAAAAAGACATGTTTGCACATTCATGATGCAATATCAAAATCTTCACTGCTTTACAGAAGTGTGTCTTGAAACATATTATGACAAGTTGGCAACAATTGGGCTATGTGTCAAAGCCGGTTCTAAATAGAGATTTGATTACTACTACACATGGTCCTGAAACAGCATCTAATATTGTTTGCATGCAGGCCAAAACATCGATTAAAGTCAACACACAAGATTTCAAACACAACTGCAGCGTTCAGCAAATATAATGCAATTGGGCTATGCTACGGCAAATGATTGATTGTAGTTTAAAACCGTTTTCAACCATTTTTGGCCCGGGGCTTTAGCCCTTGGTCATAGTAGTAATACCACATTTTCGGAGTTGGCAGCCTGCCAATTGCTGTTAGCACCAAACTGCGCGAGAAAGGTTGTTGGAACATCAATGAAAAACTTAAGGCGTGAGTACTCCAATACACGTTTAAGAAATGCTTTAGAAATGAATGCGCCATAAGGTCAAATATGGACGATTGTTAACATTATTAACATTCACGAAGAGAAAATGTAAAAAAGAAAGAAGACACGTGAAAAAAACAGTGGCAGATTAAGGGGGGCGGGGGTGGCGTAGAAAATTTCTAAAATACCCAAAAACTCATGGCAAAACAAAGAAAAAAAGGGGCAAATGTATTGGAGGATGTAGCGGGGGCCCATAGGTCCCGCGTCCGACTCCCCGACCCCACGAAAGAAGTCACGTGAACTATACAGTGGCGGATTAACCGGGGGGCCGTAAGACCCTTGCGTCGAAAGATCCAACCTTCCAGCAGCTCCCGGGCTATCAGCACTGCAGTGCTTTTATTATAAGAACTCAAGATCGATTCTCCAGTCGCCGACATAACTATCGTGGCTCGACTACATCTGTTGAAAAAATGTGAAAAGTACCGATGCAACTCATGTCAAGAAAATACATGTGCAGAGGTTCGTTCCGAAGGCGATATAATGGAATCTTTATATTTATATAAGATGTTAAATGTTTATTAAACTTAAGAAACTATTGAACCCTTTTTGCCAATGTGTTGTTACATAAACTCCCTAACAACTTTGAGAAACATTTTTAATTTTGGATTTGGACTTGGTAACCATGCCTTCGTTGGCAATCCTTGATCTACATTTGCCATGAACACCCTTTGGTTAGTGTTTCTGGAGCGGGACTCATTTATTATACTGACAATACGATCCTGACATTCAATTCCAATATAGTTGATGAATGTGCTACAAATGTACATGACAAAAACAATACGAATAACTCTAGAGGGCGTATTTGCCCCTTTTTCGGAAGAAAGTCTTACTATAAAAGCAGCGAGGATTACCAAATATTAAATCTTATGCCTATATATTTACGATTTAGCACAGGGTCTGAAACACGGTTATTTTATCGGCTTACACATTCATGGCATTCACTAGACATTTTCATTTCATCCTTTAATGTGTAAATAGGCATGTCATACAATATTATGAAGTTTTTGCCTGACTTCTATGGACCGGAGGCGGAAGCAAAAACAAAACCAAATATTAAGATGGATCAGAGAGGCCAACAAACTATAAGCTGCATATACTTTCCAACTATACCTTTACATGCACAAGTTATTGTTAGCCGTATCTAATCTTACGTGACCTTAACAACATTTTATATTACATTTGCGAAGAATGTGGATCAAGATCAGCCTGCACTTTCGTGAAATCTATTGTTTGACTATGTGTAAATTGCTCACTTTTTAAATGTATCCATATTTAGAAAACTGTTACAAAGTATTTATTTATTATAGCGTCACCCCCTATTTAACCCTTTCCCTCATACGACAATTCTGCAGCAGACGACTTTCAACATATGTTGTCAAAACATAGAAAATCTCCATAGTTGAATGGATAACCTATGACAAAAAGTGGAAAACATTGTGGCAAAAGGAGAAATTGCACGTTTTGTGCAATTTCTTCTTTTTTCACTATGTTTTCAAAAATGGTAAACTCGGTCTGAATTAAAAGACACCTTATCACACTTTCACCCCGACCGCTTTCCTTTTTGCCAGGAAACCAGGCAGGCAAACACTCGGTACTATAATTGAAGAAACTGGAGGTTCACCGTTCCACCATATCAGAACGGAACCCACTGTGGCCACACTGAGATTCGAACATTCGACCCAAGGCTCTCGTAGTGTATGTCTTAACCGCTGGGGATATGGGGAACGATTTATTTTTCATAATTATTTAGAAACTAAGTACGCTTTGTGACCAACACTTATCCATATCAGCCTGTACTACAGCACAGTCTGATCAAACTCACTCCTATTCGCAATCAGGTCGTTCAAGCCCTCTTCTCGAAGATTCTGAAGGACGGTCATTTCCGAGGGTCGATTTATCTATCTATGGAGTGACTCACGGTTTTCAGTAAAATTGAAACACTGGAATCAACAACGGTAGACAGATGGTTGGATGATGCCAACATTGGCGTTATCGGTGGCCTGTCGTCTTGAAAGCGGGACATTAAATAGAGTTAAATTAACATGTGTCATGTCGATTCAAGCTCTTATTTTCTATTTTTTTTAAATTTTAATGCTTAATTTAATTCTCATTTTTTTTATTATTTTTATTTAATTATTTTTAAATTTAAAAAAATTAAAAAATTAGAGATTAAAAAAAGTAGTTCCGAAAATCCGGCTAGTGAGCTATATCGCACACTTTAGGGCGATATTGCTCAGTAGACAAAAAGCATGTTATAGGTTTTCTCAAGTTGGGAAATCTCTATATTTTATCATTGAGTATATGATATTATGTAATATACACCCCTGTCTGACGCTCGTTGTAAAAAGATCTTGAGCACTGTGTGGTCGAAGTTTCAGTACATACAGTATACTTTAGTAACGGGTTTGCGTTCAATGTGTATAACGGTTTGGACTATCTAGCTGGATTCAACTTCCGACCTTCAAACTTACAGTTCATTTGGGTTGAAACAGGTTCTTAAAACCTATCAAATATGCACTCATAAATCTAGTTAACTCTTTCAGCGCCGAGTTGTTTAAAGTAGACTCTTCCATGTTCAAAATAGGGCGTCTCCATTTCTCATGTAATAAGAGTTCTGGAATATTTTAATAATTTAAAGGCAAACAATGCTGATTTCAGGTGAGACAGCTCGTTACGAGCTGACTCACCTGAATCAGTATTGTTTGCAAAAACCTAAATATTGCCTTTGGCGCTGAAAGAGTTAATGTCAACAGAAATGGGCGTGGTCATACGGGAATCGATCCTTAGACCAATGCAACAAGCGACAATCTAAACAAGACTATGTGAAGGCATTGGCTTGTTACGTTATTTCCTGGTCGCTATTAGTACTACAAGAAAACTTGAACGAAACATTTTTTTTTAAATTAATTGTGGATATAACTATTTATTTTTGTCATAATTTTCAGTAATACCATAGCACTCGAATGCCGTTTTTTTTGCGTGTTGTAACTATAAATGTAAACGTTGACATATAACAGCATTCCTGATGCAGAGGACCTCTGACGCATTTGCAGCAGACGTCATTTAAAAACTTGTGTATTAATTTCAGAAGACTTAAAACAGAAATTGAAGACGAAAGGACGAATGTATGAATTTAACATTAACCTCGCCCATACTCTCTACCATCCTCGGTACCCAGGCTATTCATAAAATATATGATACCCTGGGCAAATTGGCTAGCGAAATTTCGTAAAGCATGCGCCACGATTTCCTCCGTAACAACACTGTAATTCTAGTATCGCAAAAGGTTTGTGTCATGCGGCCAATCAAAAGGCTACATTTCACCTCATAAATGATTCATGAGTACGAGATTTGTACAGCCAGTTTGCCCAGGGTATCAAATATTTTATGAATAGCCTGGGTTACCGAGGATGACTCTCTACTAACAATTGAATGATCTACAATTACTTTGTACCAAGCGAAATAAAGTTTCGATTTATTTGAAAGCACTTATCTGTTTTTTTTCATTTACGTTCTCAAACGTTTTCTGGTTGCGTTTACGACAAAATGGCCAACAGCAAACAGACTGAACCAAATCTCCGCTATTTGTGAAACCCTGAAGACGATTTAATTGTGAAAAAAGGTTATTTTTATTGTTTTCATTCCTTTGTTCATTTTCATATAGATTGTTTCAATGTTTGCACTATATTTATCTACATAAAACGAGGAGAACATTTGAAAATTACAATCTCGAATGTTGGATATGCTTAACTCTTTCAGCGCCGAAGGTAATATTGAGGTTTTTTACAAACAATACAGATGGGTTAACGAGCTGTCTCACCTGAAATCGGCATTGTTTGCCTTTTATTTATAAAAATAGTCCAAAAGAGTTATTAAATGAGAAATGGAGAGGCCCGATTTTTAACATGGAAGAGTCTACTTTAAACAATTCGGCGCTGAAAGAGTTAAATACTTTCGAAAAACCAAACAATGACATTTGCGCAAAGGTATATGAAGACATCGATGTCCTCGATACTTAGAAAATTGCTGTGACTTCTAACCGAAACTATACATTTAGACTATTGTCTTGAACTTGCACTGGTTTAAAAAGCGTTAAGGTTTGTTTTCTTGTCGCATGGTCCCCACATAACATGGTGTATTTGACTATAAGTAGTCTTTCAATCGATTACAATTGAAATGCCTTTCACTCGTATTTATATATCGTTTAAACTTCTATCTTTCATTTAAACTTTTCCCGCGTACAGACGCTTTCCGACGCCTCTGCAGCAGAGGCCTTTTGGAAACATTGTGCCAAAGGGAGAAATTGTACATAATTAGCAATGCCACAATGATTTGAATTTAATACAATAATTGTTCTTTCATTTGTAGAGAGTTTTTACCATGTTAAGTCTGTGTTAAGGACCGACCGGGGAATTGACTACTGGTCTCCCTCGTTCGAGGCGAACGCTGTAAACGATTACAGAACTGCTTGTTTGATTATTTTTTTACTCCGCTTTTAAATTTGGGTTTACGCCGCTTTCAACATGATGTATGTTATATTACGACGGCAGTTCACGTACACATGATCCCTGGGTAAACAAACCAGTACTATGCTAGGAATTGTACCTTGTCAAAGGCCTTTTGTGCCATGTGTTCCAGGTTCAAATCTCGTGATGAGCGGGTTCTGCGTTTAGGGATGTTTCCACACAAACGGCGCGAGTACTGAATAAGTCGTCAGAAATCAGACATCTAGCGTGATTAATATAAGCTGAAAGCTTTTGTCGTCGCGATCGACGTTAAATAAGTTTAAACTTAACACTATGTTGGTTATTTCACTGCGTTTCTTAAGTAAGTTACCAATAATACTAGTCCCCCATATTAACCCTTTCCCTCATACGGCAATTCTGCAGCAGACGACTTTGAACGTATTTTGTCAAAACATAGCAAATCTCCATAATTGAATTGATAACCTATGACAAAAAGTGGAAAACATTGTGGCAAAAGGAGAAATTGCACGTTTTGTGCAATTTCTTCTTGTGTCACTATGTTTTCAAAAAGCCGTCTGCTTCAGAGGCGTCAGAAAGCGTCTGTATGAGGGAAAGGGTTAAGTCGCCACCTCCGTCGGTCGTAATGCTAACCCTACAACCTGAGGAGGCTAAGCAACTCTGCAGCCATTAATGTTACTTTCCGTGCAATGAAATATATAGTTACACCACCCATATACTTAACCTTATTTATACATAGGAAAATGCTGCAGCAGACGAATTTGAAATCATCTACCCAACACTCCCAAAGTTCTATAAATAAATGAGTAGTTATTGAAAAGAAGTTATAAACATTGTGGTGAAAGTACAACTGCTTATGATGAACAATTTCTTCTATTGCCACAATGTTTCCTAATAGTGTCGTATGCTTCAAATACGTCAAAAATGTGCTTGCAAGTGGGAAAGCGTTACGCTGGTTCAACGATCAAAGACGACGACTTTGATAAATTACAATCCCAATAATCTCAGTTCACTTAAATGAATTACTCGATCATTTTAACCTGATCCTGCTATTTGAAGTGTACTATAATAATAGTGCTTTCCGAATCTTTCAATGCCTACAATGCAGGCCTATAAGCAATGACTAGTTTTATGTAGATCTTTATCATTGTGTACAATTGTCTATAACTGCATTTTGATGTAATGAAATCGTATCTGTGTTTTTGTATGAATATTTAGCATTTTAAAGTACTTGATAGAATGTCATGCATTTAAAACACGTCTGGAAATTACAAGAACGTTCGATGACATTTCTAAAAATAATTCAATATTTATACATAGTTAACATGATTGTATATATCTTACATTAACACACAACAATAAAATTATAAACACATTATAAAATGGTTCTACAATAAATAGATAAAAAATATTAACTTACCTAAAACCACGTGATAAATCAGCATCAAAAATGTCAGAGGAATAAAGTAATTCATGTTTGATAAATATAAAGTCAGTTGTCGATTAGTATATCAGCTTTCTTTTACAAATCACGTTTAAACAAGCTCCCCGTTCTTAGAAGTGTATCTTCCAAAGTGTTAAGAGTAAAGTTGCTTCCAGAATTCGTCCGTCTTGTTGTAAGTAGAAAATGTTACAGAAGTCTCTCTCGTTGATCAGTTCTTGTGTCTTACAGATGTTCAGTTCTCCGTCATTTCCAGTGATCGGCTGCGTTTAAATCACGGGCGCTGATGACGTCGATGGCTACGGTTGCCCCCGCAAAAAAACAAGTCACGCCTTTTTCGCCAAAATTGACCGAAAACTTCGCTACTCTAAACAAACTGTTCATCTGCCGGAAATGGAAACAGTCAGCCGTTCCGTGCTTGATATCGAAATTTCGTCGTCCATGCAGATTGGTAAGTGAAAATTGATGAAAATTGAATGCAATTATTTCGGCAGGGTATTGAAATACGCAAATACGTGTAATTACCGTGCCGAGTTGATTACGCTAAGCTCCACCCCGCGTTTAGCCAATCAATCAATTTACCGCGCTGTGAGCGTCGCCTGTTGATTGACAGATGCTGAGAACCGTTTCGGAAACGAGGTTTTTGCTGTTTATAACAATGTCTATTGATATTATACCACTATTGGAAAATTTAAAGGGGAAGGGATACAAGAGACGCGTCGTTCAGAGAATGGGTCCAAGGTTTTTTTCCGGTTTCTTTTCTTTAATTACATTCAACTGCACTCAATTTGATTTGGCAAGTCGGCGCACTAATACAATTGACCATTGACCATTTACGCACTATTTAAACGACTTACAAACAAACTGGTTCAAAGACGTAACATGGTCAACTTTGTCTAGGTAAAGTGTGTCTTGTTGAATCTTGGGATCAACTTTTACATCTTCTCAGCCATGTTAATCATAATCTACGCCAGTTGAAAGAAGATGCAAACAAAGTCACACGTGAACAGTGTAGATCCGGATCTGACTGTGCGGATGCACACAAGCAAACATAGTACCTTTTTTGCACGGACGGGTTAAGTAAATGGTTGTTATATTTACAACAAACTAAGATTTGTTTGATAAATATAAGAAATTAGCAAATCACTCCTTG
Source organism: Serripes groenlandicus (assembly GCA_031761405.1). Lineage (NCBI taxonomy): Eukaryota > Metazoa > Mollusca > Bivalvia > Cardiida > Cardiidae > Serripes > Serripes groenlandicus. Next base: position 422,434 of record JASEVX010000074.1, read on the forward strand.
TTGTCATGTGGTACACCAAACTAGTGAAACCAAACACACCTCTTTTACAGAAGAATTCTAAATCAGCCTGCGGTATGTTAACGCCGCATACGGAAAGAAAGGCTAGGATTCCTTTCCTCAAAATGCACGGTCAGATCTTCTTCTGCCACGTGTCATATTTACTCTAAGGTTTTTTGCATTAGAGCCCCGCCCACATGCACTACTGTATAGGTTAATGCATCCACCTCTAGAGTACGGTCGTACCAAATAATTTAACAAAAGTATGGGTTTCCCTCCTTGACGCTAACGATTTCATTATAGCATTTCGTTACCAATGATAAGGATTGCAAGGTAAGCATTACGTTACCAAATATAAGGACTGCCAGGAAAGCATTACGTTACCAAAGATAAGTTTTGTCAGGATAGCATTACGTTACTAAAGATACGTATTGCAAGGATAGCATTACGTTACCAAAGATAAGAATCGACAGGATAGCATTACGTTACCAAAGATAAGAATCGACAGGATAGCATTACGTTACCAAATATAAGAATCGACAGGATAACATTACGTTACCAAAGATAAGTATTGCCAGGATAGCATTACTTTACCAAATATAAGAATTGCCAAGATAGCATTACGTTACCAAAGATAAGTATTGCAAGGATAGCATTACGTTACCAAAGATAAGGATCGCCAGGATAACATTACGTTACCAAAGATAAGTATTGCCATGATAGCATTACGTTACCAAATATAAGGATTACCATGATAGCATTACATTACTTAAGATTGTGATTGCCAGGATAGCATTACTTTACAAAAGATATTTATCGCCATGATAACATTAAGTTACCAAAGATAAGGATTGCCAGGATAGCATTCCGTTACCAAATATAAATATTGCCAAGATAGCATTACGTTACCAAAGATACCAGCAATATTCCGTTATATCTCACGAATACAGTAAACTTTTGAAGGTGGCATTATCCTTTCCCACATGTGACAAATCTACAGCAGACGACTTTGGAAACATTCCCGAAAATATTTGGAAACTCCCTTTTAATGAAATTACAATAATTGAATAGAGTTAAAAAACATTGTGACAAAAGGAGATATTCCTCGTTTTGAGCACTTTCTTCTTTTGTGACCATGTTTTCAAAAAGTCGTCTGCTGCAGAGTCGCAAGAAAGCGTCTATATGAGGGAAAGGGTTAAACACCATTTAGACACAACAAGTTCATTATGACGTCACTAATTAGGAACAGCAAGACCGCCCGATGAAAGCGATTCGATAACAAGTATCACTTTCCGTACCAAATCAAGTACTATTGCCGATACTTAGACTATTGGAAAATTGGGCAAATGACGAAAATCGTGATTCGGTTTAACCCTTTGCCCCAATTACAGACGCTTTTATGGCGCCTATGCAGCAGACGACTTCTGAAAACATAATGACACAAGGATAAATAAATATTGCTCATAATAATCCAACACTGTTTGCAACTCTATCATATAATTTAAACTTTTATATGAAGCAATTTTCCATATTTTTATCCTGATTATTTCAAAGCCGTATGCTGCAAATATGATTTATGTTGGAAAAGGGTTAAATGTGTGTTGTTGACCACATTTATTTCATATTAACTCTTTTGATACAGACTATTTCTGACGCCTTATGGAGAAGATAATTTAAGTTATGAAAACAAAATGTGAGAAAAGGAGAAATTACTTTAAGAAAACAGTTGTTCCTAAATACCCACAATGATTTAAACTTTCTTAATTTGTATCAACATTATACGTTCATTATACGGAATGTTTAACCATTTTACTCAGATGATGAAAAACACATGGATACGGCAGCTCTAAAGGGACACACACATTTTTATAAATTACATACGATTTTTTTGTTTGTCTCGTGTGCACGAGATAGTATCTCGTTCGCACGACTTAGTATCGCGTGCGCAATTAATACTAAGTCGTGCGAACGATATACTATCTCGTTCGCACGAGATAAAAATAAAAGAGATACTATGTCGTGCGAACGAGATACTATCTCGTGCGCACGAGATACTAAGTCGTGCGAACAAGATAACGAGAAATTCGTGTGTGTCCCTTTAGAGCTGCCGTACATGAACGATTGTATGAGTGAGGTATTTGTAGCTGAGTGAGTTTTCTTTCAAAATGATCTGAGGCGATATTTTCCGTTTAGGTGGAATTAAATGAAAATGTCCCTATCATGATGATGTTAAAGTAGGGCAATTTAGCTCACGCGATTAATTTGACAGTTAAAGGCCAACACCACGCCGCATAGGAAATCAGCGAACAATGTCATAACGAATAAAGATAAAAAACATCGCATCAGACGAAAAGAAGTCTTACATTAGATGTAGACAGAGAGACAGGCTCCGGTGAGGTCAGCGCATGCGCATAGTATCACAATAGCTTCCACGATCTCTCTATAAAAAGAAGAATGACTGGTGTTTTTCATGACGAAAAGCTGGAAGTATAGCCCGTCAGCATTTAATCCACTACTTAATCGTATGATGCCAAAAAGAGTGAAGAAATAAGCATTTTTCGCTCGTCGTGGCCCTTGTGATGACGTAATACAAAACATAAATGCAGTCAGTGCACCATGGGAAAATGATTCCTTTGATGCATGAATAGTATGAATGAACCGACGGTACAACGCCTATTCGAAATCTGTCACACCAATATATTCGGATATGGTTTTTTGCTACATCGTTATTTAAAACTGTATATATCATATATTACATGTTCAGCAATGTAGTTATCACTTGTATGGACTTCTTACAATTCATGATTGTCTTTTGGTATGAAGAATTATTTATAGTATTATCGGTTTTATTCCCCTCATTGCATTCTCGTAATTGTTGTCTTTATTCTTGTTCTTTTGGAAAGTTCGAACACGAAACGAAGATGTTGGGCCTTCTAATAATGAACGAGACGCCATCGGTGTAGACCAAGGTCTGACGCAAGTGATCAGACGTGTCTACAAAATGATTCTGATCTTCAATTGTGTGAAATTGCTGTTAAAAGTCGAACCTTGTTGGGCAAGAGTAAACCCTTTATACAGTGTACTCCACTGTTATACAACATAACCGTATATTGTTAAAGACGATTTTGTACCGCAATTAAGAACGATGCATCCCAAGATCAGCCTGAACATTAGTGCAAACCAATCTTGATTTGAATTGTTCGCTTCTCATTTATCAGTATTGATCGATTGTGGCTTTACGCCCTTTTCAACAATTGTTCAGTCATATCACCGCGGACAGTTCACCTACTGATTTGTTTCCTAGCCTGCTCACACCAGTATACCGCACAACATACTTACCAAGCAACTGGCTGCTTTAACACATAGACTGTTAGCCCATTGATGAAAGACGAATGACGCTTTTGTCAAACGTCGGAAAGTATGTTTGCCGAGCTGATATTCAAACTCACAACCCCTGGATTGACAGCCCGCGTCGATACCGACTGAGATACCGGGGCTTTTTATATAATCAAATAGCATGGATGTTAATGCTGGATATTGCAATTCTTGGGATGAAAGGGTTAATAGAATTACACGGAATCCTTATGACAAAACATTAATGTTTCATTGTACCGGTCAGTCTGGCTTTAGTGTCCATTTGGACTGATAAGTTGAGTTCGTTTTATTGTTATCACAAGAACTTTGTCCCTCTGTATCATTTATTTATTATTTATTATTGGCCATTAACCCTTTCCCACCAGCAGACGCATTGTGACGCAATAGCAGCAGACGACCTTTGAAAACAGTGTGGCCAAAGGTGAAATTGCTCATAATGAGCAATTTCTCCTTTGGCCACAATATTTTCAACTTTATTTAACAATTAAGTTATTTTGTATGAAGATTTTATTTAGGTATTTGTCACTATGTTTTCAAAGTCGTCTGCAGGAGATTTGTTGTATGTGGGAAAGGGTTAACAAACTGGTACTAGTCTTCGTCGTGAACATTATTGCAGTCTTTATCATTTACATTTCATCACAATTTCGTACGTGATCGCAAAATATTTCACAAAAGTCTCTAAATAGAATGAATAATTACTACGGCATGAAGGTTCAAGGTCTCAAGTGAAAAATTGTTGTTTTCATTTGAGACCTTGAACCTACATGCCGTAGTAATTATTCATTCTATTTAAAGACTTTGGTGAAATATTTTGCGATGAGAACATTTGCAAACGCGCATAACGACATTTGCTTGATTAGTCGTTTATGTGAATTATAGCATTGCATCACATTTTCTTTGAAGAAAGAAAAGGGAGTCCAGTCCGTAATCAAAGATCATTTAACTCTTTATTCCATGTCCGTGAAGTCTTGCAGTCTGGCAGCGTGAAGTTAGCAGTCTGGCAGTGTGAAGTTAGCAGTCTTGCAGTGTGAATTTAGCAGTCTGGCAGTCTGGCAGCGTGAAGTTAACAGTCTGGCAGTCTGGCTGCGTAAAGTTAATAGTCTTGCAGTCTAGCAGTCCGGCAGTCTGGTAGCGTGAAGTTAGCAGTCTGGCAACTATCCTGGCGCTTTTCAAACCGCCCGACGCTGTTAAATCTGCCAGAGCTGCTGGTCGTTGTTAAGATCAAAATGTCGGGTATACTATGATGCTTATGATATACCATGACGGAAATTCGCATTGTTTGCTGTGTTTCGCGCTGCTCCAGGTTTTTAGAACTGTTGGCGCTGTTAAAATCGTTCACGCCAGGCTGCCAGCCTGCCAGACTGCCAGATTGCTAACTTCACGCTCCTAGACTATGTCTTTATTCCGTTGTTTATCTTTATGAATTGATCAGATTAGTAACATTCTCTTAACTCTAATTTAAGTAAGTGGCATTGTAGTTTTGTTTATTAAATTGAAACAGATGTTAATTGAGTTATAGAGATGTTTTACATGCAAGACATTGTTCTACACAAATGTTTTATGTTTTAAGTATCGGCAGCGCTTCCACTTTTTTTGCATAGGGTGGGAACACAGAATTTTTGTTCAGTGCATACTTTCTCGAGGGCTTGGCGTGAAACGGTTGTAACTAAAAACCTATTTTGAAAACCCTGGTTTAGGGGCAATTTTGGACCCTTTGTAAACAATGCAAATTTAGATGCCATTGCTCAGAACGAGCAATGGCACCTAAATTTCCATTGTTTACCAAGAAAAATGATTTAATGCTTATAAAGACTTAATGGCGAGGTGATTAATCTTGGTAAAAAAATACCAATTTTAGATACAACCGTTTCACGCCAAGCCCTCGTTCTTATAGTTACCTATACTACTTTTCTTATGAAGAACATTTGTTCAGCATCCTATATATGATTTCTTTTATTAATAGCATAGATTATTTTTAAATGTCAGTGTTTTATTTTGCAGCGTATCCCGAGTCCAAGACTCACTTATTGTTCCAGGACTCATTAAAATGTAAATGATTTTTGCATTGAAGGACTTATTGTTCCAGGACTCATTAAAATGTAAATGATTTTTGCATTGAAGGACTTATTGTTCTGGGGAGAACGCACAAAAGGACTCACTGATAAAAATGTATAAATGAAAAACACTGGATGTATCTATTTCCTTACACAAATCGTCATGGTTCGTTTCGAAACTTGTCGAAATTGTCTGATCTATTACGCTTCCATACATATTTACTGCTGCAAATGACATAAACCGATGAGAAATTCCGCTATGTAACTATTACAAAAGAGAGCAGATTATAACAAGTAAAACAATGACATTGTCCTATTTTATAATCATTGAGTGATGGGTTGAAGTGTTCTAAAACGCTCATTGAACGCCTCTCTGACTAGTTAGCGAACAGTACATACCCAGATCAGTCTGCTTCAAAAATTATATATAACTCGAACGTTCTCCAAATAGAAGTATCCTGCCATAATTAAAATAATCAAACACTACAAACTGTTTAGATGACTACTAAAAATACCTTTACACCCAATGACAAATATAAATGTTCCATTACGCTCAATTATCACATATGTAGGTCAAACGCTATCGTTTCAAATGTTCTTTCTGATTTATTTTTTTGGTTTTGACAATATTTTATGATGTATCAGTTCTTCAAAAATAAATAAAAACATCCGAAAGGAACTGATATCAGAGAATTTGATGTTAATGACATCACTATTTCAGTTAATACTTTTGATCTAGATTGGAAACATTTTTTGATAAATAGGTCAAAATGCAAGAATAACATTGGTCGTCGTCTTTTCTCAATAATAAGACAAATATTTTGCAAAAGAAATATATTGTATAATATATATTGATAAACAGCAAATCATAAAAACCAAAAAAGTGTTCAAATATGTTATCTTTATCTAAATGGCAACATGGCACTTAACCCTTTGACTGCTGAAACCGATTTTTTTGTAAAGCCACATGTAAAGAACCAGACCTCTATAATTTCATCACATCAAAATCAGGAAAGACATAGACTTTTTAAATGATCGATATGATATAACTGACTGTTCACAAGCTCATGTTATTCATACCTTTTAAAATGCATGGTATATTTTTGTTTTATTATTTCACGTCTTAATATGGTTTCTTTCACTTTGATAGGATATCAAAACAATCTGTATACATTTCAAAGAGGACAACATGACACCCATGTTTGAAAACATTGTTTTGTAAACAAGAAATATCTTTAAAAAAGATAAACGGCGATCAATATGAGAAAACACTAAGAAATGGAACATGTGCATATTATTTGACTTGAGTATCAGAAAGGTACTATGTGTTTACCATCCAGCTTCAGTTTCTATAAATAAATTGAATACGCCACATGACTGGAGATTACGCGAGGCTCACAAGAGGTGTATAAGTTTCAATTGACGATAAATAACTGAAAACTTATCATGTTTCAAACATTATTAATATTTTGCTCTTAAACATTATATTTCATACGATTTCACTGAATTTTTTCACTGAAATTTATTTCTTAAGGAAAACAATTAAAAGTCAGTATGCAAATCATTTCATTTTAAAACTTCATCTTATTAGGGCCTCTCGTAGGATCGCCAACTTAACTATGAACCAATCAAAACGTTTCATTTCCTTTATTTCTTCGACATTATTAATTAAATACAACATTTGATTGGTCTACAATCTAGATCATTTGTTTAATATCTAGGTCAAAACTGAAATTAAACAGCTGTGCCGAAAAAAAAGATTGGGCCTTATTATTGGTTTAAATTCCCCCAAAACATAGATCCACCAGTGGTGAGCTTGTATCCACTCACAGGTTATTCTACTTCCTGGTGTATAAATGTAATCAGCGAAAAACGAAGGAACATATGAGATAACTGAATTTGACGTCTTTTAAATAAATATAGCATCTAACTCGAGTAATCTTCATATGGTTACTCCTAAAATAAAGATAATCAAACCCTACAGATTAATGATTGGCTGACTGGTAAATAAATGCCTTACATTAATACAAATACAAAGATAACTGTAACTCTATGCTCAATCATCACAGATATCATCACAGATATAGGAATAAGATGCCGCTTTGAATTACCTGAAATCAGTGAATTTGATATTAAAGATGTCATTATTACAGGTAGTAGTTTTGATCTATATTGGGAACATGTTTTGATAAATAGGTTATAAAGCAAGATTGTCATTATTCGTTGTCTCTTCGGTATAACGATATTGCATTTGAAAATTTTGAAGGCACGTTTCCTCAATATTAAGTAAAATATTTAGCAAAAGGAATGTAGTATAAAGAATGCATAAAAACACAAAAGCGCTGACAATTGTTATCTTTATCTACACGGAAACACGCTTAACCCTTTGACTGCTCGATCCTATGTGTTGAAGCCACCAGTACTGATCAAGACAAACTTAATGCATCCTAACAGTCTGCCAATGCTATTTACTTTTGACTTGCACCACTCACCATTTTTTATCTAGAAATTCAAATAATTAACCTCGACAAGTCCATATAAACTCCAGTTTAAATTCAGCATGGGAAGGATTTAAAATATATATCAGTAAAAGGTTGAACATTGGTACTACCTCTGGTACTATATCTATGCACTTAGCAAAATGGAGAGAGTTACATGCAAGATGCAAGCTAAATGTCATATTTTGACATTTAAAATAAAATTCCAATTTTACTCAACATACTTTTGTGGGGTGCATTTATGTCATACTAGTTCAACCGCTTCGGTAAGACTCACGAATCTTGACAAATGATAACATATGATACTTGCGATTTGACAGTTGGTCGTGCAAATAAAAAATAAATGCTTCAACCATCGGATATATCTATAAATCATCTAAAGGGTTCATCCATAAACTCCAGACAGGTTCAGAACTGGGTCACGTGAGGTATATATCTTGGTCACTAGGTCAAATGTTAGAAAACGGAAACACATTAGAGGCCACATTTTTCATCCAATGTTTAAGAGAAACAAGAAAAATCTTTAAAAAAGATAAATGGCGATCAATATGAGAAAACACTAAGAAATGGAACATGCACATATTATTTGACTTGAATATCAGAAAGGTTGCGTTAATAATCAAAACAATCCGTAATATTCCATGAATTATAACATTTGCGCAATAATGTTGTATATATCTAAGAATTCGACAGCTCCTTAAATTGGTAATGGCTTACAATCGTGAACCAGTTGGAACATTGTTCGATTAGAACATTGTTCTTTAAAATATATAGAATCGGTGCATAGCAATCATTTGATATATTTGATATTAATGGTTTATTTAAAGAAATATATTACTGCTGAAATGCCAGCCTACTTATCTGTGTGTTTGTCTGTCGTCCTTGGTTTGGCCAACCTCGGACAGTTATGCTTCTGTGTGAAAATCTGATTAGGCCACCTTGTCAGTATGTTGTATAGTTCTGTTTCCATTTCCAACTGGTTACCATTCTTTTAGATTTTTTTTGGACTGGATGTTGTATATCTAACAATTCGACAGCTCCTTGAATTGGTAAAGCATTATAATCGTGAACAAGTTATTGGAACATTGTAATCGAGTGTAGCTTGCGCGTTTTTTGTTTATCTTTTTCTTTTTAGAACCACATGTCAGCAAATATTATGTAAACTCTCAGAAATTATTAAATAGTAAACGGAAACGATGGAATCAACTTATAGTTATCTTAATCCCAGTATCAACTACTAAATCATAACAATAAACTATGTGTAAAGGCTAATCGGCCATCTCAATCCAGCTTCAATTTCTGTAAATAGATTATCAAGGCCGAGATTAATCCACATGACTGGAGATAACTCGAGGCTCCCAAGAGGTGTATAAGTTTCAATTGACGAAAAATAACTGAAAACCTATCAGATTATTTCTTAAGGAAAACAATTAAAAGTTAGTATGCAGAACATTTCATTTTAAAACTTCACCTTATTAGTGCCTCTCGTAGGATCGCCAACTTAACTATGAACCAATCGAAACGTTTCATTTTCTTTATTTCTTCGACATTATTCATTAAATTAACATTTGGTTGGTCTACAATCTAGATCATTTGTTTAACATCTAGGTCAAAACTTACGTTAATCAGCTATCGCCGAAAAAACTTGCAACTACACTAATTTAGTAACTTTGATTAGACCAAAGTGGTCTAGTCGTAACTGGGTAATCCAAAAATACCGAATTTCCTAACGTTGTAACAAATTATAGTGACTTGTGTCAATCATCGGTAAGAAATAAAGTCAATCTCAATCTATTACGATAAAAGTCTATATTTCAATGCAGTCCATTTTATAATCCAGAAGGTATAGGGTTCAATTCTCGGTCCGGGTTCTAGATTTTTCTGAGTTGCTTTAAGTGTCTCCCATTGAGGTCAATAACCGGTCCTTTCCAGGCAAAATAGCCTCCCGTGTATCGGTGTCATACACTGAGTACGAAATAGAACAAATGGACCTTTTTCGGAAAGAGCTAGGGTATCGCACCCGGACTTTCTTGTATCTAACTCTGTATCTTGAACGTACATGCACCTGTCAGATGATTGAACCTATCTAGGTCCCCAATAGGGGTTTTAAATTAGTAGAAAAAAGATATACAGAGGTATCAATACAATTTAAGTCAATAATTATTATGTTTCGTATTATGTCTTCATTTCCGTGTGAACAGAAAGAGGATAGTCCTATTTTGTTTGATGTATGTATTTCATACATTTTGTTGCACCATGTTTTATGCTCAAACATTTGTACTTTGTAAAGAAGATGAATTTAATTGTTTCTTAAGAAACATATTTACTTGCAAGATATACTGCATGCTTATTTATTTGCTCTAGAATAAATAGCAACCAGAAGTGTTGAAATATCCAAATGATTGGGAATGTATCAGTACTTTATGACGTAATTGATAAACATCGACCCTTCTGGCCATAACGAAGCTACAATGGATTAAGGTGGTATGTAAAAGGAATGAATAATAACTTCTCTATAAAACAACGGAAGTATAATCACCTACATCCAGAGGCGTGTCATTCAACTCTATAACTCATTATAGATTTATTCTGGCAAAGTCACCCTCAAAGGACCCCTATATCATCCCTAAAAAAACACGTTTTAAAGTTGCTGAAAAGATATATTGGAAAAGGGGATTACTTGCTTTTTTTCTGCATTTAAAAGCATACTTTCTTTTTTAGTGTTTAATAAAATTTCACTTTTGATTCTTTACAAGTTTTCAAAACGGGATAGAATTTTGACAGCGCAGTTTTCATTGCATGACACAGACTGTTATTTAATTGATGGTATACATATGGCTTGAATACTGTATACATATGTCTTGCTTAATGTATACATATAGCTTGAATACTGTCTGCATTTGGTTTGAATACTGTATACATATGGTTTGAATACTGTATACATATGAGTTGACTAATGTATACATATGTCTTGAATAGTGTATACATATGGCTTGAATACTGTATATATATATATGGCTTGAATACTGTATACATATGGCTTGAATACTGTTTACATATGGCTTGAATACGGTATACATATGGCTTGAATACTGTATACATATGGCTTGAATACTGTATTAATATGGCTTGAATACTGTTCACATATGGCTTGAATACTGTTTATATATGGCTTGAATACTGTTCACATATGGCTGGAATACTGTTCACATATGGCTTGAATACTGTATGCATAGTGCATGAATAGCGTATGCAGAAACCTTGATAAAGAGGAGTAAACTATTTTAATATCCCTTTTATTATTCAATCAGATCCTCTCAGTGCTTAGATTCGTTTAAATAACCAAACCATAGGGTTTGAAGGTTAAGTAAAGATGTTAGTACATGAAATAAACCCCTTATCTAGAACTTTGTACATAGTACTCATTTTATAAAAACAGTGCGAGTTTGGGGAACACTTTGTAGTTGCATATCGAGGGCTTGGCGTCAAACGGTTGTAACTATTGTTTTCTTTTTTACCAAGGTTAATCACCTCACCATAAAGCCTTTATAAGCTTTAAATCAATTTTTTTCTTTGCAAACAATGGAAATGTAGGTGCCATTGCTCGTTCTGAACAATGGAACCTAAATTTGCATTGTTTACAAAGGGGTCAAAATCCCTAAACCAGGGATTTCAAAATAGGTTTTTAGTAACAACTGTTTCACGACAAGCCCTCGAATATGACAGCAGTCTTCAAAGAAGATATAATGAGACTCCTTTTCTTATGACGCATGAAGTTTCATTTATTTGATAAGCTATCGCGTTTAAAAAGAGATACAAAGAACGCCTTCGTTCAAGTCCTGGTGTTTTGTCTCTATCTAACAAAAGAAAACAAATTGCCTTCAAGGGCTGTTTAGCTTTTCAAATATGTCTGTTCTTAACGTATTTTAATGAAAGTTTAACCCTTTCCGAGAGGAATTTCTTTTGTTTGGATGGCGATTGATGCCGCTTTCAACAGTATTTATTAACTTCTTTGGTAGATTACCAGTAGTTGATTCGATAGTGTTTATCATAAACACTGATGTATCAGTCATATCGCCATCCCCGCAACCCTGGCCGCCAAGGGGTTGCCAGTATTCCATGTTAAAGTACTCAGAATTAATAGGCCGGGGATCGAATTGGATCTCCCTTCTCCCAGGGCGCACGTTCTAAACACTACACCACGGATACCTTGGTTAACAAAAAGAACATCTGTATCATTTCGTCTCTAGTATCCATAGATATGAGTCGTTTCTCGAGAAAACCAACAGTATGGACTATGCGTAATATATCGACCCAGATAAGTCTCCCCAGTACGCGCAGGCTGATCCGGACCGACACTTTTTCTCTCAGAGGATTGGAGGTATAGAGTAATGATTCCTGAAACAGGAAATCCACAGCAGGCGAAAAATGTATGTTCGGTTTAGCTTGCGCGGAATGCTTAAACTGATCCGGGTCGATACATTACGCAGAGTTCATAATGTTGGTTTTCTCGTGGAACGGCTCATATATAAACTGCGCCACTGATCAGGTGTTGTTTACCAACATGTACAACAATCATTTTCTAGAATCGAAGAATTTTATTATGTGTAGTGATATGGTCATAATTTTATAATCCCCATTTTTTCTCGACCCGTCCAAAGTTGTGTAATATCCATTCAAATTTTATAGAATATTAGTGTATTGTAATATATTGCTTGTGTTTAGAACTACCACTGGTGCAATGGGCTTGCGCATGCGCTGTGTTAATCGTCTTGATCGCGCATGCGCCGTATTTTACCGTCAGCTTTCGGATATTTCCGTAGCAGTTCGTCACTAGTCTGGTTCTCGTTCGAGTTTGCAATAGAAGATTAGTATATGCGAGTAGTTTTTGGGATAGGGGCGTTTCGCGCCTATCCCATACTCATGCTGATTTCGAAAAGTCGGATTAAAGCTGCAACCACAGTCCACATGTGTATACCTACACCAAAATCGAGTTTTGATTGGTTATAATCTGCCTTTTCAACGATTTCATTGGTTCGACCGAATCACGAAAAACCATCCGCTTGCATTTATTAATGATCGGATACAAAATAGTTCAAACGAGTGAAACAAACTCTGAACTATGATTGACCTTAATGTCAGTGGTGTAAGGTATCGTCGACCGTGCTGTGACCCCATTAGTTTACAACAGTCGACTTACATAGAGAAATGTGCAAATCACTGTAAATAAAATTATTGAAAGGAGTTGAAACCATTGTGGCAAAAGTAGAAATTGCCTACGATAAGCAATTTCTCCTTTTGTCACAATGTTTCCGATTGTCGTCTGCTGCACATGCGTCTGTAAGCGGGAAATGGTTACATCCTCCCCATGGAAGCGGAACCCTTTCCGTCATAATATAACAGTTCGAATATTGAAATATTGTTGAAAATGGAGCTATTGCTGACAATGAACAATTTCTCCTTTTCACACAATGCTTTCAAACACGTTTCAAATTAATTCTTTTCATATTTAAACGTTTTACTGTGGACATTCTTTTACTCTATCTCCTTTCCGGACACATTTTGAATAACATGCTAGAGATTAATGATAACGAGCAATATCGCCCAAAAGGAAAAATATATAGTTTATACATAGCTTTGTGGAAAAAGAGGAAATGGGTCACGAATAACCATTCTGCAGCCGTCTGCTGCACATGCGTCAAAAAGCGACTTTAAACAGGAAAGGATTGAACCGTTTCCGTTATAGCAACTTAGTTACATACGAATGTTGAAAGTATATTTGCCTACGGAGCAACTGCTGACAATGAGCAATACCTCCTTTCCAAACAATGCTTTGAAACATGAATCAATTTTTTTCTATAACCTAGATAACGAAAATATTTGTCAACAGTTATTATTTTAACCTTTAAGACACATTTGACTAACCTTAACAGATACATGATAATCAGCAAGTTTGTCTTTTTCCACAATGTTTTAATTACTATTCAAAATAATACTTTCAGGCTTAGTTAAATGTTGTTTGCTGTATATTTAGTCTACGTGGTCAAGGGTAAGGAGTTGTTATTACATAGAGAGGTCCTACTGTGTATACATGCCATGAAAGAATGGTACTAACGGTCTCACCGCTACTGGAGAATTGTTGGTAAAACAGGTCGCGTGTTGTGTTGAATATTCTCACGTGTCGCTGTATGTCGACCCAACTAAGACATAGGAATTAAATCTACAAATTAGAGATAAGATTTCAACACTGATTGATTGTGGTTTAACGCCGTTTTTAACATTTTCTACGTTATATCACGGCGGCCAGTTCATCTACAAATATGTTTCCTGGTTTTCTCACACCAGTACTCCACACAACAATCTTCCCAACCAACTGGGTTCTTTTTCACATAGACTTAGCCCATTTGTGAAAGACGAATGACGCATGTCGCATTGACTTTTGTCAAACGTCGGAAAGAAAGTTGGCCGAAAATGTCAACATACACACGAGTTATAACCGCAAGGTCATTATTTATTTTATAATTGAGGCGCTTCTACCGATTTTGGGACTAAAATTATAATGTATATGCATTTGCGCTAATTGAAGATTCAACGTTCGTCAACGTGTAATCTAGTCCTAGACGTATCTGTTGACAAATAAACTAGAAGTATAGTCTAAATAGGTTTTTGTAAATTAACCTTATACGGTCCCATTTCGGAGATACAATTAATTTGCAAATACTTTACAAATACCATAATCTAAGCTTTCCTAAGCACAGACGTCTTCTGTAATCAATACTTTATAAGTTGTCTCTGTCTGTAAAGCTTGGAGGTATAATCCGGTGTCCGGCCGGCTGTCTGCCTGAATGTGCATTCGTCCGTCCGTCATGGATTGCATGTATTGGTCAAAACGTTGTTTCTGTATGGCAGAAATTTATTGGAAAGTGGTCACACTTATACCGTGTGATCAGGAGAACGGCAAAATACTAGGTACATAACTCTGGTCTGCTTATCTTAGTTATCTTCATTTTTCCTTATTTAGTTCAGCGATTGTCTCAATTAATTTCCATTGTATCCATTTCCAAACTTGGTTTGTAGGTAACTTATGAACTACACATTTGCAGTGCACTATTACCATAACTTTAGCATGCTGCGTTTGGAGTGTGTATATTTTTGTCTTTTCATGTTCTCACTTATTATATGACTTTCGCATGAAAAACACATGCCCTTGTTTCGTTAATGAGTGTTTCCCAAGCGTTGTACTTTGTCCAGAGCGACTGACTGTCTGTCCGTCTTTATGTTCATCCATCCGTCCGTCTGTCCGTTACGGTTTGCATTAATGGGTCAAAACTTTGTTTCTATTTCGCGGATCCATTTCAAAGTCGTCACACGTATACATTGGGATTAAGAGATTGATACAATATTTTGAACACAAATCTGATCTGGTTTTTTTAGGTGTAAAACTCATTTTTCATTTCTTCGGTTATTGTCTCAATAGATGTCCAATGTATCAATTTAAGACTTGTTGTATAGGAAACTCAGAGCTACAGATGTGCAGTGCAAAAGAAACATAACTCTAGCATGCTTTCGATTGTCTTTCATGTATCAGCATGATTACAATATACATTGTGAATCTTTAGTGATTTCTGAACTGGAAATATTTTAATTAAGGGTCGCTGCTCTGTTTTTTGTCAATCCTTTTATTTTGTTTATACAAGAAAAGGGTGAAACTTTGATAAATTAGGTATTTGTATTGTATAGGCAGGCAATATGTGTGCTTCGCACATTTTTGGTTTGGTTTGTTTAAAGGTCATTGGTTCAACAATGTTTGTCTATATTATCTATGCCATATTTTTTCAACTTACATACATGTATGCCCCTATACCACCAGCGCTTTCAGCGCTTTGATTTATGATTAAAATGTAAATTAAAACCATAGTGTAACGTGTATCGGCGTGAAGCCATCGCGGGTCATTCCTACCAGGCACGTACAGCGATGAACGTTGCTTAACTTTACGAAAAGGTCAACCACTCTGCTAACGTCGCTATAAAAGCCGGCTTCTACAGCAAGGCTGTAGAAGTGATATTTATACATATACCCCGTTCCCGTTACATTTCTCCCTCTTTTCTCTTGACTTCGACCCGAAGTCACACAACTGAACACAAGCAGTATACCAGAGCGGAGTCTATGTAACATCACTGGGAACCACCGGGGTTTTCATGACAGGAAAATGGTAATAATTTCATAAATGCGTTATTGTCCTAAATTTTGCGATTTTAAGAATATGTTAAGGGGAAAAAGGACGCGCATGCGCAGACAAACGTTTAACATATTTTTTGGAGATCGAGGTCAAAACCTTGAGGAAAGGTATTTTTTTTTTTCGTTTTACGTATTTTAAAACTAAAATATTATTATTATCATACATGTATATTTATATCATATATTTAAAAGCGAGTTTCGTGTTTTTCGAATCAAACAGTATTTCTTAAGCCATACAATACTGATTCCCGCGCTAACATTCAATTACTGCATCTTGCAGCAACTCTTGTCTAGGATATAGCTTGTCATGGAATTGGACTAGAATTGTTAATTTCTTTTAGAAGACACCCAAAGAACACGGTTTAATAACAAGAAATATGAAATTGAATGTTGTGAAATAAGCGTCATTAGTATATATGACTTTAAAAGTATTTATTCCTGAATGGCTTAACCATTCTTGAATTGTAATGCTCATCTTCGATGTCAACTTAGAATGATCAATACATAATGTTTATGTCCATATTTTTCTATGAATAGATCTAAACAGGGTGCGTTATCTTGTTAACTCTTTCAGCGCCGAATTGATTAAAGTAGACTTTGAAAAAATCGCAATATTGCCTTTAGCGCTGAAAGAGTTAATAACTAAAAACGATTTTAAATTCCACTTTTCACGATGATATTATTTGACATTACTTTAAAGCATTAAACAATTATATGCTCCTCTCAACTGTGGCAGCAACGTCAACACAAGATGACGGAAGTAAGTATATACGGGAAGTTTCCCGACGGTATATGAAGCGAAACTAAAACTAAGCATTGGAAGAAAATGATTGCAAAAAAACAACCTAAGTGCAACATGTGGAGGTGTTTACTCATTCGGGTTATATCTAAAGTGGTATTCGAATTATTTGAGGATTTGTTAAAGAATTGCCTTCGATAATTTGATATATGTCTAAACAATTTAATGTAACATAATTGTATTGCGATGTTTTTAAGTATTATATGGCAAAGGAGTCAAATGACATGTTCATCAGGGAGAAGTTTAAACCCTTTCCCACATATAGACGCTTTCTTACGCCTCTTGGCAGACAACCTTTAGAACATATTGTGACAAAAGAAGAAATGCCTCAAAACGAGCAATTTCTCCTTGTGGCACAATGTTTTCAACTTTTTTAAGTAATTATACTTTCATTTATAGAGATTTTCAATGTTTTTGCTTAGGTGTTTTAAAAGTCGTCTGCTGCAAATTGCAGTATGTGGGAAAGGGTTAAAGATAATTACCTATTCCCTAACACCACAGCTTTAACGAAAACCAAAGAATCTCCTGTATGGTGATCCCCATATCCGTTACGTTTTAACCATTCCCCACATACAACAAATCTGCAGCAGACGACTTTGAAAACATAGTGACAAAAACCTGAAAAATCTCCATAAAAGATAGCTTAATTGTTAAATAAAGTTGAAAACATTGTGGTCAAAGTAAACATTGCTCATCATGAGCAATTTAAACTTTGGCCAAAATGTGTTCAAATGTCGTCTGCTAACCCTTTCCCTCATATAGACACTTTCTGACGCCTCTGCAGCAGACGCCGTTTTGAAAACATTGTGACAAAAGAAGAAATTGCACAAAATGTGCAATTTCTACTTTTGCCACGATGTTTGTCACTTTTTGTCATAAGTTATCCATTCAACTATGGAGATTTTCTATGTTTTGACAAAATACGTTCAAAGTCGTCTGCTTCAGAATTGTCGTATGAGGGAAAGGGTTAAATGATTTATGCAATTCTTATTGGCTAGCGGTACGTGAGTTTCTCTTGGACACAGTTGTTGTGATTAAACCCTGTTTGAGATAAATCTTGTAATTTGAGACAGGCCTATGCGACGACAATTATATGAATATACGGTTTAGACGTCTTTTGATGAAACAAAACAGTTCCAACTATATCATTTTTACTATATACGTCCATCTGTGCACAAAATGGTTTTACTGTTTCAAAGGAAAAGTCCTAAAATTTTGATTGATTTGGCCAAATATATTAAATACGTTTTAGAAACAAGAAATAATTACATTAACAATTTGAAAAAATGATTAGTATAACCTTACCAGTATTTATATAAGTTATTGTTTATATATTATCAATCTTTCTTCCATAAACACTTTGCTTATTGTTTATTTGAAAGGTGACATGTCATGTAAATTATTGTTAAATTTGTAAAATGACTAGAAGCTGTATTAGCTTATGTCAATAAATAAAATTTATAATATGATGTATATATATATATATACCTGTATTGCGATTTCTGTTAGTCGGTTACTTTCTATGGATAAGTAAGTAAAGTAAATATGTTATTATATAACAAAATTGAATCATGAAAAAGCACTCGACCTCATTGGTGTATGTGTCAATGTAAAATCATATTTAATGAGTATATTTCACTGTTCAAACTGATAAATACGAATTTCTACATAAACACACTGCATAGAGTCGTTCATATAGTTGGCATATCACATAAATACGATATTCGTTTTAATGGGCGTCTCCTTTAAAACGTATTGGGCGAAAGAGTATAATGATTAGAAAACATTGTAAAAAAAAGGACACATTGATCACAGATAATTGTTGTGACTTTTGTGATTTAAGATTTTCAATGACAATATTTGCTCAAAAGTATCATCACATTTCGAAAGATGCATGTGTAATCCATCGCAGTTTCATCTCTAAGCTGCTTTGGGGTTCTTAAATAAAAAATTAGAAAAAGAAAAAAGTGTTTATTTTGAGTAATTTGGCCTTCTTATACTTAAACGTTGATCGAATATTTAAGCAATATCCTGTGAGTTTTACTAATTGTTTTGGCAGGTTTCTTGGTTGTCTTTAATGTGATGGGATTGGAATTTACGCTGTTTTCAACATTATTCCAGTTATACATATAGTTACAGAAAACATAATGAGTCGTCCCGCGAGAAAACCAACATTGTGGACGTTAAGCATGCCGCGCAGGTGAACCCGGACAGACACTGTTCGCCACCTGTGGATTTTCTGTATCAGGAGTCATACCTCTATACCTCTATCCACCTGAGACGGAATGTGTCGGCCTGGATATTAGCCTGCGCGGACTACGCTGATCTGAGTCGATACATTACGCAGAATCCATAATGTTGGTTTTCCTCGTTGGTTCATATTCATAATCCACGGGTAAACAAATAAATACTAGGCTAGGAAGTGTGACTTGTCTAAGGACACTCCAACATGACCGTCAGCTAGGAGCGGGCATCGCCCGGTTCCTCATTACCCACGATGACTACTCGGCCGCACTGGATTATTGATTCGTCATTGAATGATGAGCAAGACACAGCCTAGTCAGTGTTCACAGTCCAGAGGTCCAGATAAGGGGTAGCCTACAGCTCTTTTACCCACAATATATCTCATATCATCCACCAAACCCTATGCTGTGGGTACACAAAAGAATCGTCTCATTGAGACGATTCTTTCGAGTACCCACAACATAGGTTTAGAGGGTCAAATACGGATTTTAGAACATGCAAAACGCTCTGCTCCTTATTATTAAACTTATCTTAACGTTTTCCCACATGCAGATGTGGTCAACACATATGCACATGTAGCAGTACATTTTTGAAAACATTGTGACAAAAGGGTAAATTTTTCGTATGAGGAGCAATTTTTCTGTTTGCATCACTGTTTCTAGAGCTCTGACAGAGTCTTCAGGGATCAGACAGAGTCTTCAGGGATCAGACAGAGTCTTCAGGGATCACTTACTTCCGAAAGTTGACTATCCAATGATAGCGTAGAAATACTGTATAGAAGAGAATATCTTTCAAACTATGAGTAACAGTTTCATTCAAATAGTTTGAATGGGGATTGCTTAATTGTACTGAATAGCAAATTAGTAGCGGCGTCAATAATTCCATAGCACCCTTCTCCATCTGGAAACGGCATAGTTTCATCTAGTAAACGCGTTTATAATCAGTTTAGAAAAATTATCTAAATTGGATGATTTGAAACGGACATTTGGTCATCGTTCAGAAATATCCTCCTTTTTCCTGTTTATTCCATCTAATCGTTTAACGTGTAAAACATTACGGATAGTAGTGCATCGTTTTCATTGTTATCCAAATAGTGTGTGTAATAGCACAACAGGGACAGGGTTCTAATAGAAATTCCTTTCAGCTTTATAGCTATTTTGGAATATTCGTTATTAAACACGGCGGTTTATTGCGCTGTTGCCATTTCTGTCAAATACGCAACAGAGGCTCGCAATATGCCGTCTTTTGACGAATGTCGGGCAAAAAAAGGTCAATAGGCGTTGAATGTCGGGAAACACTAACCGCGCTGCGTATCAATTACAGGTATTGATTAAGGTTCTACCTGAACATTAAACTGATCCGAACCAGACAATGTTTTTGAACCGTCACTGCCTATGGGCGATAAGTGCAGTCAGATCAACCTGCATGAATAGTTACTCTACATTGATCGTAATCAGCCTGTGGCTGGTTTTCCTGGAGCACAGTTCGTACGTTAGTTTATTGTGGGAATAATGAAAACGTGAGACATTCTGTGTCTCGTGATTTAATTCGTTGATCGCGGAATTTATTTAAGATCAAACTGTATTTTCGCGTATTCTGATCAATAGCTATCCCTTATCCGTCATCCAGTCATACTAATGGTTTTATTAAGTCTTTAGAAATGCAATGACCAAAGGGAAACTGTAAACGGAATATGGTGTAAACTTTAAAAAGACATTTTTTTGAGTAAATTTGTATTTTCAGATGACGATGCCAAATTAACGATTCATGAATGAAGTCATAGTAGCAATTCAAAATTGTTTTTATGTTTCTTAGAATGTGTCTCGAAAGAACGGTTAGGTCCAGGCTTCAATACGAATGAACTGACGCACACAAATCAAAACATTTCAAAATCCATGCCGATGCGGTCAGAAGTATGATCAAGATACTATAATAACTTGAGCCGTTCCGCGACCAACGGTATGGCCTCTGCGTAATGTATCGATCCAGATCAGCCTGCGCAGTACGCGCAGACTGATCCGGGTCGACACATTCCGTCTTAGGGGGATAGAGGTATAAAGGAATGATTCCTGAAACAGAAAATCCACAGGAGGCGAAAAGTATATATCCGGGTAAGCCTGCGCGGCATGCTTAGGCTGATCCGGGTCGATACTTTACGCAAAGTCCTCAATGTTAGTTTTCTCGCGGGACGGCTCACTCGACAATGCATCTTTATACCTGGTCGCACCCTTTGTACCAAGAAACACCCGTTTTTCGCCGTTGTATTGAATGCAATCCCATTCTGAACAAATACAATAATAACGGACTTATTCGAATTGCAATAGGAACACAAAATAACCACAGAAGATCTCCACAACGCGCAATAAAATTACACAGATGTAACCATTAAACAAGAATCAGGCCTGAGTGACCAGACATCCAGACCAAAATCCAAGACACGCGACACAACTGGCTGATATGGGACTTCATTGACCTAAAAGATGTACGACTGCGCTTCACTAGACTGCGTCCATGATGTAGCGGTAGCGCGTTTCCGGGTGCAATACCAGATTGAATCAAATCAAAGACTTTCAGAATCGTAGTAGAGCGTTTCGTTGCCTACTCTAAAATATTGTAAATGTCCTGTAATCATTAGTTTTCACAATGTCGGTTAATTGCACAATTTTGTATCACCAAACTAGTGTTAAGATGGGCGCTCTGTACTCTTCTTTTAACCCACAAACAGACACTTTCTGCCGCTTCTAAAGCAGACGACTTTTGAAAACATTGCGCAAAATATAATTTCAATGCTTTTCATTTGTCGAGACTGAACTTTTCACGTTTTTGTATATAGGATGTCTAAGTCGTCTGCTGCAGATTTGCTGTATGTGGGAGAGGGTTAAGCGTAAAGGTCCTGATCGACCCGGATCAGCCTAAGCATGCCGTGCAGGCTAACCCGGGCAGAAACTTTTCGCCCCCTGTTGATTTTCTGTTTCAGGAATCATTACTCTATACCTCTATCCACGCTGACGGAATGTATCGGTCCGGATTAGCCAGGCTGATCTGGTTCGATACATTACGCAGAGGCTCATATGTGTTTTGCCTGACTCGTTTGCTATCCAGACAGATTATGGAGTCAACAGCATGTACACTCATTAACGACCCTGCCTTGAATATTCAGAATACCACCTTTGAAGTTTGAAAATCACTGCCTGCCAAGGACACACTGCGTTCTTGCCAATCGATCTGCCTCCATCAAAATTACAACGTAATTGATACTCAATTCCTCTTATTTCGTATCTGACTCGTGATCTGGAGGTCACGGGTTCGATACCCGGTTGCGGCGACATTCTTTCGGGCGATGTTTTCCATTGCCTCTCCCCTCTGATCTATGTGAGAAAGTAGTCAGTGGCTTCGAAAGAATGTTGTGTAAGTACTGGTGTAGGAAAGCCAGGAAAACATGGGTAGGTGCACTGACCGCCGTGATATGACCAAAGCTGTTGAAAGCGGCGTTAAACTCCAAACAAACAAACAAACAAACAAATCCTCTTATTTCAGTTGATACATACCGGCATCTCCTGTTTGAGATATCCAATTCCATTTCAAAGGAGTGTACCATAACATATCGTATGATTCCACAGAAGTAATATTCATGTAGCAGAAGAGTATTAATATCAATAGACAAATACCTCAATCGGTGATTTGCAGATTTCAAAAGCAGACATTCGAATAATTAAAGGCAGTCTTTTCATCTAAACGCACAATATGTAGAGCCTGCATGGACAACAAACGAATCAGACAATACATACAAAAAGGAGTTGGAAAAACAAAAAGTGTCATCAAAAAGCAACCAAGATCTTTAATATACGGTCCCATCCGAGCGAGCGTTGACTTAATTGTTCGACAAGATGACGAATTCGAGTGGTCCATGAGGCGTCTAGAGGAAGAACTCACGAGTTCTCTACATTCCTTCCAGCCCGATTTGATCTGGACACCATTATTTCAAGAATACAACGAATGCTGCTTGCCACACAATGGAGATAAAGATGGTACTGCAAAAACTCGAGATAAGATTGGTATCGCATGCTCTTAAATCAGTGTATGATCTTTAAACCCTATGTGGTTGGTACTCACATGCTTCATATTTTTGTTGTTTTAATAATAAGAGAAATAATTTGTGGGTTGATTGATTTATAAGGGTTTAACGCCGTTTTCAACAATTTTTCAGTCATATCTCGTCGGCGGCAGGTTTACCTACTCATGCGTTCTCACACCAGCACTCAACACAACATACATTCCAAGCAACTGGCTACTTTTCCACATAGACATGTTAGCCCATTGGTGAAAGACGAATGACTTTTGTCAAACGTCGGAAAGAATGTTGGCCGGGCCGGGAATCGAACTCACAATTCCTGGATTGACAGCCCGCGTCGCTATCGACTGGGCTTCCGGGAAATTCACCTGACTAGTCCTCCTTATCTAAACCTCTGCCAGGTAGGAGAATCTTGTTTTAGAGATCGACGGATAAAATGTCGTCCCAACATTTTAATATCAACTACAGGAGATGCAGTTTGTTCATCCCTAATGAAGATACAGGTATATTAAAACAGTTATCATCATACACACACCTTAAACATACACACACTGGGAAGAACTGTTATACATATCGATAATGTAAATGAAAAAAATACCAGTAGATTGACTTGAATAAAGATCAGACGACTTTAAATGTGGCAAAAGAAGAAATTGCTCGTTTGGAGCAATTTCTTCTGTTGTCACAATGTTTTAAAAAAAATACACAAAATCGTTTACGGTTTAAATTGATAGCGTGACGATGTTTACCTGTGTACGGTGGCATAGACATGACATGGTAGTTGTTGTTTTTTAGAGAAATTATATTGTGGGAACTAGAAAGTTTCTTGTGGAAACAAGAAACTATCTTTTGGGAACGAGAAACTTTTAGTTCTTGTGGGAACAAGAAACTATCTTGTGGGAACAAGAAACTATCTTGTGGGAACAAGAAACTATCTTGTGGAAACTAGAAACGTTCTTGTGGGGACAAAATCTATCTTGTGAGAACTAGAAACTTTCTTATGGGAACAAGAAACTATCTTGTGTGAACTAGAAACTATCTTGTGGGAACTAGAAACTATCTTGTGGGAACTAGAAACGTTCTTGTGGGAACAAGAAACTATCTTGTGGGAACAAGAAACTATCTTGTGGGAACTAGAAACTTTCTTGTGGGAACAAGAAACTATCTTCTGGGAACTAGAAACTATCTTGTGGAATTAGAAACTATCTAGTGGGAACTAGAAACTATCTTGTGGGAACTAGAAACAATCTTGTGGGAACAAGAAACAATATTGTGGGAACAAGAAACTATCTTGTGGGAACTAGAAACTATCTTGTGGGAACAAGAAACTATCGTGTGGGAACAAGAAACTATCTTTTTGGAATTAGAAACTATCTTTTTGGAATTAGAAACTAGAAACTACCTTGTGGGAACTAGAAACTATCTTGTGGGAACTAGAAACTTTCTAGTGCGAACGAGAAACTGTCTCGTTCCCACAAGATAGATTCCCTAAAAAAAAAGAATACCATGTCATGTCTATGCCACCATACCTGTGTCGTTTGGCTTTTTTTCCCTCCAGAAACGAATAAAAATAATGCTAATCAACCGTAAATGTGAGAGGATTCACAAGACAGCCAAAACATATGCTGGTTATATTATTTACTGTGTATTTATTGTTCGATTATAATTGTTAAGAACAATAAATGTCCTCTTTTTGCAGCACTATCGTGGTTTTTCATGTTCATTCCATAAAATTCAATGAAATATGAGCCGTCCCCGCGAGAAAACCAACATTGTGGACTCTGCGTAAAGTATCTTTTACACTAGTAGTGAGTCACTGTTAAATCTTTTACACTAGTAGAGAGTCACTGTTCAATCTTTAACACTAGTAGTGAGTCACTTTTCAATCTTTTACACTTGTAGTAAGTCACTGTTCAATCTTTTACACTAGTAGTGAGTCACTTTTCAATCTGTTATACTGGTAGTGAGTCACTGTTCAATCTGTTACACTAGTAGTGAGTCACTGTTCAATCTTTTACACTGGTAGTGAGTCACTGTTAAACCTTTTTAACAACCGTGATATCGGTTAGCCATCAATAAACCTTAACCGACCTGGAAAGCAAGGTAAATACAACTATACTTATTGAACAGAATTAAAACAGTCGTAGTAGCAAAAGGAGAAGTTGCTAAAATGGGGGAATTTCCTTCTTTTATTATACTGATTTCAAAAAACATCTGCTGCAATATCGACAAAATGTGTCTGAATTTGGAAAAGGATTAACGTTCAGGCAATCTCATTAAAAACCAGATCAAAATACTTCACCATAGGTATATCTGACAGTACCGCATGAAAAGGGCGTCTCTAATTGACCATAAATATATATGTATGGAATTGAATGGTGCAGTAGAGATACCGGGCTTTGTAATGCACTTCGAGACGAATATAGAAAGAGATGTAAATTTTCCCTCGTTCCGAAAAGCAACTTCAAAACCATGTTTCGCTACTGCAACACAATTTGAATTTATTATAATCATGTTATTATAAACCTAGTACAACGGAACGAATAAAGAAAATAACTATGCTTTCAATAACGAAATATCACAAAAGACGTATACAACACAATTTCTGAATGGTGTGTGAATCACGCCACACTACCGCATTTTGAATGACGTGAAGTTATAGTTCAATGACGTTTTATCATATTTCAGTGACGTTAAAGGGACTGAATCCCATATGAGAAAAAAGCGAAAATTGTTAAAAATTGCTATTACCTTGATGTTTTTGCATGTACGGCATTGAGATTTGCTGACTGATGTACTACAATATATGCACACTATTAATATTGCGGAGATTTTTCGTTATTTTGCATTGTAAAATCTACTTGGTTATTAACCCAGTAAATCTAAAAATATCGCTGTATATTTATCACGTGATCACTACAACCGAATTGACAATCTCCTTCCCAGAGTTGTCGTTCCTTACACTCACGCATACATGAATGTAATGAGTCGATAGTGTTAGAGAATGCCGAATTGAATCCACAAATTCAAATTAGCAAGAGGAAATTCCACGGTATTTTTAAACGGGAAATCACGGAGCGGACGTTTTTTTAACTGCTTATTTCCTATGGAATAATGAAAAACAAGACTTGTACGACCTTCTACAACATTCCATTACATATATATCGCGTATTTTAGATTAATTAGAATAAGTATAAAATATATAACAATTTTGGACCATTATGGTGTTCAGTCCCTTTAACGTATTTGACGAATCTGTAGTTTTAATTTTAGGCGCGACAATCTACAAGAATTTGCGGCGGAAAATATGAAAATATGCAGGTATATAAAAGATAAAATATTTATTTAATCGGAACATTTGAGAAATAACTGCCATCTATATGGGTCTCTCCCCTGTTGATACCTAACGATTTTGTTGGCGATAATTTGATTGGCTGTCGCAAATGTCAATCTGAGGAAACCTATAGTATGCAGTCATCAGCTCTATACAAGCCTTTGCTAATACGGTGAAGTTTAGGTCTTTGATTTAATGAGAGTATTTGGGTTATTTACAGATTTAACAAATATCAATGTAAGAGTATAACTCATCTAGCCTACTGTATTTAGGCCGTTTGGTTCAGGAGTTTGATGATCTTGCGTATAATTATGTTTTGATTGGCTTTCGGCTGTTCATCTGGAATTGAATACAAAGGAAGAAATTGCTAAGTTTGAACGAGATTTTCCTTGATTCACAATATTTTCAAACATCGTTTCCATCAAGCACATCAAATGTATAGTCAGTGCGAGTGAAACGATTATAATTAATCAAACCAATCCAATAGTTACATGCATCAGGATCAGCATAAGGCGGTCAATTTTTATCAAGAAATGACATCTCAAGAAGGATCGTAAAATAGATTAGCGAGTCCAAAGAGAATCGCTTCATATAAAAAGGGAACGCATAGAGCCTGCTTTTTGAATTCACTTTATTGCGCATGGGTTGGGCGACTTTTTCTGCAATTTCGACAAAAGCTTTTTAGATGACTAGAGAATAAAAAGTGAGTTAATTGTGAATACTCCGACGAGATTGTGCTGATGTACACACTCTTCTGTGTCACCACGGGACGCATACAGTTCTAAGAGCTGTGCAGCCCATAACTTTCTTATCGGATAATTGTTGTAATTATTCAGTTCCGTAGCTGTTTCTATAAAATAAAGGAGCGGTTTACATGTCATCAACATGGGTAGTAATGCCTTTCCCTCCCGGTCGCTCAGGATTGTGGGGTTAGCATTTGCGATTGGCCCGCTGGTGTCAGTATAAATGGACCAGTAGTACTGTTAACTTACCAAGGAAACGCCGTGTTATTTCTGAAAACGTGTTGAATGTTGGTAAACAAACGTGCGAATGAATGTATTTACACATTTTGATATAATTATGTACTAGTGAATACTAACTTTTGAAAACCGGTGGTTTTATAGGTTGCTTGCAATTCAATAAGTTCGTCCCTTAAGGCCGTGTAGCCTGAACAATGTTAAAAAAGGAATTGGCATGTAGAAATTCGGTTCAGGAAAAGGACAAAATAGCTATTTCTTTTTATCACAATGTTTTCCATATGTCGTCTGATTCTGAACAGAACAGATCAAAACTTTTGTTCACACAGGTTTGTACATACAACAAGGAAATATAACAGATACAGTTTACGTAAACCCAGATAGAACACTAAAGCATTGCTACTGTTTCATGAGTAGTTCAATATTCTCGGTGCAAGAGAGGGAAATGATTCAGATGTGTCAAAAGTCCTCTGTATGATAGAGAAGGTAGATTTAAAACACACGTAGTTCTATAATTGTTTGCTTTACATGCCACCTTGAGACCGTTTAGGTCTGTCCGTTTGGTGGTAAGGTGAAGTTGGTGTCTAGTGTCTAGTATCTAGTATCTTTTATCATAAACGATACTTGCAACCAGAATCTAGTTTTGTTTAAATCATAAACGATACTGGCAAACGAAACTAGATTATGGTTGCCAGTATCGTTTATGATAAACGATAATACATTCTGGTTGCCAGTATCGTTTATGATAAACAATACTATATTATGGTTGCCAGTATCGTTTATGATAAACGATGCTAGATTCCGGTTGCCAGTATCGTTTATGATAAACGATGCTAGATTCTGGTTGCCAGTATCGTTTATGATAAACGATACTACATTCTGGTTGTCAGTATCGTTTATGATAAACGATACTACATTCTGGTTGCCAGTATCGTTTATGATAAACGATACTATATTCTGGTTGCCAGTATCGTTTATGATAAACGATGCTAGATTCTGATTGCCAGTATCGTTTATGATAAACGATACTAGATACTAGACACTAGACACCAACTTCTCCTTACCACCACACAGACAGACCAACTTCTCCTTACCCCGTCTGGTTGGGTCATCTGTTTCTGATGTGGCTTATCCGCGTTGCCTAGTACAGACAACGTCAAGGGCCAGGGTCATCGGAGTATTGACGACGTCTCTTCGCCTTGAAAACATCGTTAGAAGTTATTAACCCTTGCCCTCATATAGACGCTTTTAGACGCCTCTGCAGCAGACGGCTTTTTGAAAATATAGTGACAAAAGAAGAAATTGTGCAATTTCTCCTTTTGCCAAAATGTTTTCCACATTTTGTCATAGGTTATCCATTCAATTATAGAGATTTTCTATGTTTTGACAAAATACGGTCAAAGTTGCAGAATTGTCGTATGAGGGAAAGGGTTAAACGTTGCCCACATATTGACACCTCTGTAGCAGACAACTTCTGAAAAAACAATGTCGCAAAAGGTGAATAATTAGTAATTTCTCCTTTTGCCACAACCTTTTAAAAAAAAAGTGAGAAAGCGTTTAATAGAAAGATATGTATGAATATGATGCTGTAAGTGATAAGCACTTTTATCCTGGCATTCATATCTTGCGGTGTTGTTGTTGTGGTTGTTGTTGTTGTTTTTTATGCAAAACTGTCGTCTCTTCGTAAGTAAATCGTACGTTATTCACGTTTCAGAATACGACCTTTTATTTATTTTTTATTCAAAAAAGAAGAAATTGTTCTAAACGAGCAATCTCTCCCTTTCCAATGATGATTTCGTGTTCGTACTAAAGTTAATTATTATTCCTTATTTTAGGATAACACTATTTTCCTCAGAACTTCCCAATCAAACGACTCTTTAAGACTTACGTCTAGGTTTACCGTTCACGTCAAAATTAGCAACAAAACTATTCAGACCCAAATGTTTTAATTCGTTGTTAATTCGTTATAGCTCAACAATAGAAATATTGATGAATGCGGAGTTAATTATATTTTTCATAGATTATTTGAGGCGACACGTGAAAAAGAGTCGTTGTAATTTAAAGACTCTTTTAAAGAAACGGAAAGGTATGGGTATGACTTGTGCAAAGAATTGATGACAAATATCAGTAACGAAAACGATATTTTGAAATATTGTTTGAAAGACACAAATATCAATGTGATCAATTTCTTCATTTAAAACAATGGTTCTAAATCAGGTATGCTTCCGGATCGTGTAATACCTGTTATATGTACTGAATGAATACTCATCTCCCGGCTGTCCTTACATAAGTGTGCTCTCAAATACAGGGCTGCACTGCTAGTATTGTATATACAGATATAATTGTTATATAAAGTGAATTTAAAGACTAGCATGTCTTGTCAAAATCTTCACGGTTTTTAAGAAGCCATCTCCGCATGACGCGGACAAATTAAAGTCACTGTTTTTTCTATGTTTAGGCTGTGACATTATTTCCTTCCGGAACGATTCTGATTACCGGTCCTAATCGGTCCAAATCGGTGAGGTTCGGTATTGTTCGGCCGTGCAGACTTCCGATTGTAATTGTGCGCATGTCTTATCGCTCGCGATAACAGTCCAAAAACAAATTTATGGTGTGTTCAAACTGCCACGGTTTCCATGCATTAAAATGATTTACGTAGTATCTTTTATATCATAATTTGTCTGCATTATTACGGTTCTTTTGTTGCATTCTTTGGGGGGGATTTTGTATTGAATTTAACCTTGATTTGACAATTGATTTAGTAGCTATGTAATTTCATCGATTACAACATATGAATTACTACTGTTGTACAACCTGTACATGTAGCGTCCGCCTCGGTAGAGGGAGGTCGTGGGTTCGGTCCCCTGCCGGGTCATATCATTGACTTTAAAAATGGTAGTAATGGCTGCCTTCCTTGGCGACCAGGGTTGCGGGGTTAGCATTACGACTGACTGGGTTGTGTCAGGGTGGACCAGTAGTACTGGTAACTTACCCAGGAAACGTCGTACTATAACTGATAACCTGTTGAAAGTGGTGTAAAACACCAAACAATCAACAACCTCTACAACCGAACGGCGATTGCTCAGTCGTTAAGGATGAGGGCTGTCGAATTCGAATTAAGTCTCGGCCTTTCAAATGTCCTGAGACGAGCCCCGGTAACTCAATCGGTAGCGACGCGGGCTGTCAAGCCAACATTCTTTCTGACATTTAATTAAAATCAATGCGACCAGCGTCAACAATTGGCTAACAGTCTATGTCGAAAGGTAGCCAGTTGTTTGGCAATACTGTTGTGTGGATGTACTGGTGTGGGAAAGCCAGGAAATAATGCGTATGTGAACTGGCAACCGTGATATGACTGAAAAATTGTTGAAACCTGCGTTAAATACCAATCAATAAATCGATTCAAATGTCCTTGTGGTGTCATGCGTAGTGCTACTCGTCTTCCGCTACTGGACTTAACTCTTTCAGCGCCACAGGCAATATTGAGGTTTCTGCAAACAATGCAGATTCAGGTGAGTCAGCTCGTAACGAGCTGTCTCACCTGAAATCAGCATTGTTTGCGTTTTAATTACCGAAATAGTCCAAACATTTCATAAATTGAGAAATGGACACACCCGATTTTGAACATGGAAGAGTCTATTTTAAAGAATTCGGCGCTGAAGGAGTTAACAGTCAAGTCAAGTCTGTAAAGTAATCAGTTGCCTGTCTACAAGCTTATGTGGAGCACCACTGGTGTGAGAAAGCCATAAAGCAGATGGGTACGTGAATTGGTCGCCGATATATAACTGGATACTGTCCAATTCATCAATTAGACGATTTGACTTCTCTGTTACTTGTTTCCCTACTCTTAGAATAGTACAGCTAATGATTCGGCTTGTCGATACAAAAGAGGTATTCGTCCATGGTTAACTATATTTGATGGACACAAAAATAAACGATGCGAGGGTCTGGTCCGCTTTACCCATTTCACATTCTAGTGTCGCATTGGGGATAAGTGAAAAGGTCAGTCTATATAGATAGAACGAGTAGCATGTCCGACCGTGAGCCGGGTACAAGTTGACCCTTCTAATAAGTGTAGATCCAGATAAGGTCATAACTCACCAAGTTAAATCCTTCTCTATTTCCACGCAAATCAACCAGTTTCAACCCTTAATTGTCACACTTTCTAAATCGTGTCTCATGTAGAACACACTACATCTTAGATGAAGTCTACCGAGGTTTCCGAATGACATCCGAGGTAAGATGTAGTCTGTCGATGTGTTCCGAATGGCTTATTATAGTGACGTCATCCGTCACGTGACAGAGCCAGTACGACGTTCAGGATGTATACGTAGTACCATTCGTGTTCTGCATACTTTCTACCCACTTTAACGTGAGTAAGGCCCGGTCACAACCCACCGTGCGTGTTTTTAGTCCTTACGTTTTTTGGGGAGGCCACGGCCGCCACGTTTTTCTGAAAACGTGGGTAGGGAGTGGCAAGAGCAGGGAGAGAGTACGTCAACGCACGTCACTCGCACGGTTGCGCAAGGTGTAAGTACGTGGCCCGCACGCCACGCCTGGCCGTGAGCGGTTGCGTGCATCGTACGTTGCACACATGGTAAGTGAGTTGTAAGTGCTTACAACTTGCTTACAACGTACGATCTCCGTGCGATTGCCACGTTATCGTACGGAGGCCGTACTTACACGTGCTGCTCACGTACGGTGTCTTTACTCACTCGCATGTTGTAAGTGCGTGGAAGTGCGACGAACGTGAGTTTTTCCGCCCAATGTTGGGGGGGAGGGGGATATATAGAACGACATTCCGAGGTTCTCCAGAAGTCCCAGCTGCTGCTGCCTCAAGATGCTGCCCATTTCATCGCAGAGACTCCGGGTTCTGATGCTGCAAGATGTTGGGCCTCTCTGGCCGTATCCGCTGCCCTTTGAGCTGCAGATGCAGCTGACCCCTTCTTCTGTGTCCTCTTATTAGTCGTCTTGGAGACGAAATGTTGGCACTCGTCCGTCGGCTGGGCTTTTATATATACTGCAGAAATCAGTGCGCACAACGTGCGTTGTAAGTGCGGAGCACGTGCTTACTCGGTACCGTTCACGTCAGTTCTGCGTGCTCATTGGACAGTAGAACTGGGGAAGTGCCGGGTAAGCACAGACCATGCACTTATCACGTGCGCAGCACGCACGTGCTAAGTGCGCCGTCCGTACAGCAATTGACCGTGGACAAAATTTAAAAGACTCACGGAGTTAGTGCGTTGTGCGCTCATTGGCTGTAGAAGACACGCGCGTCACCCGTACTGGGGTGAATCCGTAGCCCGACCGCATCCCGAACGCAGCGAAAGTTCCTCATGCACTAAAAGTGCTACGGCGTGTCTGCGTGCTCCCAAATCCGTACTGAGGCGGTACTCACCACGTACGGATCCCCAAATTTTGCCCACGTTTTTGCAAGTAGACAGCACGCACTTGCAAGTACGGCGGGTTGGGACCACGGCTTAGCTGCAGCGAGCCAATCAGTCGCTAGTTTGACCATTGTATATATGATTGGTACTTGTGACACATGTGTTATCTTTTTGCAATTTGTACTCCCATGCTATGTTCTCATAAGTGTCGATAGTACACGTGTACTTCCAGTTTTCTACACGTCACATTGTTTTCATCAAAGGTTTGTTTGAATCAAAATATGATGTAAAAGGCTTATAAATATAAATATAATTGTTTCTATTGTTATAGTCATTTGTTTTTATTGTCAGAAAAATTGTTTAATATTCATAATTTATTTTATCTTTGCTTCTCGTAAAGTGATTACGTTTTGAAAATTGTAAATACTTGTTTGTAATTTACTATAGGCAAATGTTCTTGAATGTAATAAAATGTATTATATTGTAAAAAAAAAAAAAAAAAAAAAAAGATACGGTTAAGTTCAGTCTTTTTTGTTCCCCGCCTTCGACTTCTTAGACTCCGTTATGATGGTCGTTGCTATGTATTCTAAGATTTTTTATGACCAACTTTGATCATCCTTTCCCAATAAAGGATCTAATAAAGATAACAATATTATTTGCTCACGTCTGTGTTTAATCATTTCTCCTTTCTGCAGATTCCCCCTTGATGCCATTCTCTATCGCTTGACCGATTATAGGGTACTTGTTCTTCCTTTTATACTTCTTCTTGTTGTTGTTTGGTGACGTTGTTTACCCTCGCGCTCGGCATTAATGCTATTCGGCGAGCATACTTCTTCTTTAGTTTGCTTTATGTATATGTATATGTATATTCGTTTGTGTTTCTAATTATATATTTACATATCTAATCAATGTCCGTGTCTCTTGATAACATGAGTCAGTTCAAATAAACAGTCATAGTGTTCCCCGGTATTCACTGATCTATCTTTTTCTTTTCTTTTTTTTTACGCCGTTTTCAACTATATTTCAGTTATATCAGGCGACATACTTATTCAAGATCCCTAGGTAAACAAAATGTTGTTCTAGGCTAGGAATTGCGCACTCAATCATAACCGGTGCGGCGCCGCTGGGGATCGAACCAGGGACTCCCGGTTCCAAATCCCCGACTGATATATCGGTCGAGTGACTGCTATAGTTCCATATACATGGATAATATATTTTAAAACTAATAAGACTGAAAGTAATTTAGACTATGGCAATTAATTCGCCCATCGCCTCTTTGGTGTAGTGGTAGTACGTTCGCCTAGGGTACGGGAGGTCGCAGGTTCGATTCAAGGTCGGGTCATACGAAAGGCTTTACAAATGGTAGTAATGTCTTTCGCTCCGCTCAGAATTGTGGGTTAAGCTTTATGACTGACTTTCTGTTGCCAAGGATGAGCCGTACTTGTAATTTACCAAGGAAACACCGGGATATGACTGACAAAAAAGAGAAACAAAATAATTCACCCTAGCGTTTGAAGATTAAATAAAACTACTAGTGAAAGTAGCTTCGTGCTTTAGCTCGCTGTTGGATATTTTTGCCATGATATTTTGTTCAACTTTATTCAAAATTTATACTTTTTGATTTCTAGAGAATTTCCATACATGTCTATATATATATTTCAGATAATAATGTCGAATGTGGGAAAGGCTGAACCAAATATTTTCGCAAGCAATACAGATTCAGGTGAGTCAGCTCGTAACGAGCTGTCTCACCTGAAATCAGCATTATTTGCTTTTGAGTGTATCAAAATAGTCCAAAAAATATTTAACATGAGAAATGGAGACGTCCGATTTTAAACATGGAAGAGTCTACTTTAAACAATTCGGCGCTAATTGAAGTTTAACTACTTAACTGGCGACCTTTCCATATACGCACATTGGCTGACAACGAATAACAATGGTCGCAATGACGTTTCTCGGTCATCGGAAAGATTGGCCGGGGTTCGAACTAGACGATAATAAGAAAAATGTACAACATCCCTCTGGAATTTGGGTTAACACTGACAACTGTTCTAATTATTACAAACATACCTTCTTAAAGGTATAACAGCCCTTTTTTTGGAACTTATCCTTTTGGTCTACTATTACCATGACCCAACTCAGGGAGTGTCTGACAGCAATGACGATCTTCAGATACCGGCCGATTCATACTAAAAGATGGCTCAGATATCACGAGGTCAAAGAGATGGACAAAGCGTTGACTTTCAAAATAGTTCAAATGTTGTGTCGGTATGATATAAATATAAAGCTGTATGATTTAAGGACAACATAACAGATAATTGTAATATGTAAGCAACATATATGTTTTGCATAATAGTTTCGTCTATATTTCTTATTATTTAACAATACATAACTCTCAAGTCGATATTTAAGTATTCCCCCCCCCCCCCCCCCCCCCCTCAAAAGTTCCTTTCTCTCCGCTACAGAACACTAAGATGAGGCTATAAACTAGTACACATTGAGCCGTCCCTCGAGACATTGTGGACTCTGCGTAAAGTATCGACCCGGATCGGCCTAAGCATGCCGCGCAGGCTTACCCGGATAGACACTTTTCGAATCCTGTTAATTTTTCTATTTCGGGAATCATAAATCTATACCTCTATCCCCATGAGACGGAATGTGTCGGCCCGGATCAGTCTGCGCGGACAGCGCAGGCTGATCTGGATCGATACATTACGCAGAGGCTTTTTCTCGCGGGACGGCTCCCATGATGACATATTGAATAAGACTCATTGTTTACTTTATCATGTCTCGTTAATCTTCATCTTAATATTCATTATTCCTGCGTTATCAAATAAATGTCACCACGAGCCATTCTTAAAACGGACTCACTCAGGGAGTGCCCCGGCGCCCGCGTATTCATATGCATAAATGAGCCCGTCCGTTAAAAAAAGGTATAAGTTGGCATTTATTTCGGTACAGTGTTGGTTCGGATCAACCTGTCCATCTGCTCAGCAGTATCAGGATCTACACAGTTTGACACGATCTGCTTCTTACAAGCTTGTGTGAGTAATATATGAACCGTGTATATCTTGATCAGAGTATGTGGATGCACATGCTGATCTGGATCTACACTGTTCACCTATAGCTAACGTGTACGTTTTCCCTTGGACTGGCTCATAGATAGTACAGATTTTTGTTAAGACAAGAAGAAAGATGTGAAGCTAACCCTTTCCCTCCTACGACAATTCTGCAGCATACGACTTTGAACATATTTTGTAAAATCTCTATAATTGAATGGATAACCTAAGTGGAAAACATTGTGGCAAAAGGAGAAATTGCTCGTTTGGAGCAATTTCTTCTTTTGTCACTATGTTTTCAAAAAGCCGACTGCCGCAGAGGCGTCAGAAAGCGTCTATATGCGGGAAAGGGTTAAGATATATTTATCATATACACTAAAACATTAAACTTCATAGAGGCAACTTATGAGATTTCTGCAGAAGACGACTACAAAAAGCATTGAGGAAAATGAAAATAAATACTCAAAAACGAGAACTGTCTCATTGCTTATTCTAGTTTTCAATTTTCTCGACATCAGCCGAGCCCCGGTAGCTCAGTCGGTAGCGACGCGGGCTGTCAACCCAGCGGTTGTGAGTTCGGATCCCGGCTCGGCCAACTTTCTTTCCGACGATTGACAAAAGTCAATGCGACTCATTCGTCTTCCACTAAGTCTATGTGGAAAGGCAGCCAGTTGCTTGGGAAGATTGTTATGTGGAGTACTGGTGTGAGAAAACCAGGAAATGCATGAGTAGGTGAACTGGCTGCCGTGATATAACTGAGAAATTGTTAAAAACGGCGTTAAACCCCAATCAATCAATTCTCGACATCGCGTTTTCAGCGTTTACAAAACGTAATAGCTGACAACACTAAATACCAAACCAAGTAAACCATTCCACGGTGAAGAAGAAAGAGCATTCTCAAAAGATAGGGCCCCCAAACTCGTGCGTGGAAAAAATTATTTGTTTGCATGCCTTGCTTGGTGAACAGCAAGTCGATACCAGTATAATTGTGGCATACGAACTCTGAAATCATTATGGGAACATTATTAGTAAGTGCTCATGACGATTGTTATTCAAAGAGTTAACAGTGCCGTCACTGTTTGTATTTTAAAAGCAGCCGCTACTAACTATGACACCAGACCAATGGGTTTTTAAATATCTTTGTCACTGATTTGCTTTGTTATAGTATTTTACCTATTTCTATATTTTTGTAATAATCTAACCATTGGATGATTGGTTGATTGGATGAATAGGGCTTCACGCCAATTTCATCAATGTTCCAGTCATATCACGGCGGCCAGTTCACCTACTCATGTGTGTCCTGGCTTTCTCACACCAGTACAACACACAACATGCTTTCCAAGCAACTGGCTGCTGTTCAACATAGACTGTTAGCCCATTGGTCGAAGACGAATGGCGCGTGTCCCAGGGACTTAACTCAAACGCATTAAAGAATAATTGCCGAGCTGGGGTTCAAACTCATAGCCCCTGGATGAACAGCTCGCGTCGCTACAAACTGAGCTACCGGGGCTCGGTTGTAATCATTTCGAACCTAGGAATGGTCAGTTCAATTAAAGTCAAGTCTTTATGTTTTCATTATTTGTTTGTTTAATGTTTATGGTGTTTACCGCCACTTTCAACAATGTTTCAATTATGTCATGGCGTTTCCAAGGTAGGTTACCAGTACTACTGGTCCATTTCGTTTGATACCAGCGAGTTAGTCATAATGCTAACCCTACAATCCGGAGCGTCAATGCAGGAAAGCCATTACTCCATATTGTGTTTAAATAATTTGTTATGATTGGGCCGGAGATCGAACACACGACCTCGGACGCTTGAGATTAACGGTCTTTCCTGCGGTTTTGGCTTTCATGGTACGTAGATCATAGGTAGAAATCACATCCGAAGTGATGTAATTGAAACAGTGATGATAAAGTTAAGATGCCAAATTGTGATAGAAGAAAACTTCTATGCCCTTGAATTGAAGCGTTTCTTTTTTTATTTCTTCCACACGGAGAATGACGTAGGCAATACCTAGTTATTAAACCAAGACTGTTCCTCTGACATATTAAGGGCGATTTTATGACGACCACAAAGACGCTCCCGCGTGTTTATATCATTCATATAAATGGGCTGTGTCGCGGCAATTGGGCTTCTTTTAATACGCACCACGAGGCTAAAAGGTATTTTTGTTGCGTCATTGTCAATGGTTAACCCTTTCCCACATACAACAAAACTGCAGCAGACGACTTTAAAAATCTCTACTCAAAATGATGGGAAATCTCTATTATTGTAGGTACAATTACTGAAAAAAAAGTTGAAAACTTTTTTGCAAAAGGAAAAATTGCTCGTTTTAAGCCAGTTCTCCTTTGTTCACAATGTGTTCAATAGTCGTTTGCTGCAGATACTTCTATAGGTGGTAAAGGAATAAGGTTGTGAAACCAGCAGGGTAACGGGTCATGCTTTTTGTCCGATGTTACACAAAGAATTACACAGTGGATACGCGATAAGTCGAATAGGTGATAATTCGAATATAACGTGTCACTCGAACTAATTATTTGAACGGCGTAGCAGAAGTTCTAATTACGTAGACGAGCAATCGGAACTGTTGCCGCGAAGATTTCATGATTTATCACATGTTCGTGTAATCTCGAATACCCTGTCATTGTAGAGTCGAGTCGGTGATCAATTTGTCTCTGATATTTTATAGGATAAGTATACAATGGTAGTAATGAATTTCCTTCCTTGGCGCTCAGAAGTGTTGGGTAATAATTACGACTGACTCATTGGTGTCAGGATAAATGCACTAGGTGTACTGATAAATTACCAAGAAAAAAGGCATGATATAGCTGAACAATTATTGAAAGTGGTGCAAAGGACTGTGTAAACTAACTCGGCAAACTCGTATGTTTTATAATAAATATGCATTTTTGCCAAGCTTTTTCCCGACGCAGTCAACTATATATTGTGTACCGAAAGATTGTTGCTCGAAATCATGTTTTGTTGGCGGGTTAACGGTTATTTAAGTTAGAAATGAAATCTACGTAGTAAACGTCGTTGGAGACGAATGTTTCATCTCAAAGAAATGGCTTGTTCGTCGATGGAAAAAAGGGTGTGTTTCGTTTGTGCACGTTAGTCTGATAGTTGTTTATACTTAGGTTATTTTTATGCTATCGGAAGAAAAGTTGTGTCTCCATAAGCTTTTTTATGAGGCAAGGAAATTAAATGAACATTTGTTGTACAGAAAACATCCCAAATGAGAAGGTATTAGCTGCGGTACAAGACATGAGCTGTCCCGC
The DNA here is from genome assembly GCA_031761405.1 of Serripes groenlandicus. Lineage (NCBI taxonomy): Eukaryota > Metazoa > Mollusca > Bivalvia > Cardiida > Cardiidae > Serripes > Serripes groenlandicus. The sequence continues at coordinate 461,747 of JASEVX010000074.1, forward strand.
GAGAAAAACAACATTACGGACTCAGCGTGAAGTATCGACCCGGATCAACCTAAGCATGCCACGCAAGCTAACCCGGACAGATACTTTTCGCTTCCTGTGGATTTTCTGTTTCATGAATCATTACTCTATACCTCTATTCCCCCTGATACGGAATGTGTCGGCCCGGATTAGCCTGCGCGGACTGCGCAGGCTGATCTGGGCCGACACATTACGCAGAGTCCATAATGTTTGTTTTCTCGCGGGACGGCTCACATGTTTATTACTCAAAACTGAGTGCTTCTACTGCGCTTAGGAAGCGAACATAAATGTTACAATACCATACGAGCACACAGACCACGTATATGTTGGCACTAACCATCCAAAATCATGTTGCACCACTACGCTAATATCTAATCGAGTTTCGCTTTATTTGAGTCGAAATGACAAGCGCCTTTTCCAAACCGGAGATGTTATAAACTAACTGCAAACTGCACCAAAATGACAGTTCAGATCAGCATCGTGGTAGGCAGTTTCAAATGCGTTATGCAAACATTTTATAAACTATGCGTGTTCAATCATGATACGACGGTTATGGATATTTTGAATTTCGGTTTTACCCCTTATTTAATAAAACGTCATTAATTTCTATTAAAACGTGACGATTTTCACGGAACGATTTTTCATTATCTATTCATGAACACCTGAAAATAGGAGATAGTTTTAAGAACTTTACATACCAATCTCATTAACATCATCCCCTATTAACGCTACGCATAGACATTTGGTCAGATCGTGTACTTTAGTCAGATTGTTTGCATACCAGCCAGTCCACATGGAAAAATGTACAATTTGGAAATATCCAGATTGTATCCACACAGTCTGATCAAGATCTTGACTCTTTACATATTATTAACATATACGTTTCTGTCAACATGCCTATTCAAACCGACATTGTTAAGAAATTCAGATTTGTATCTGATTCCAGGGAATGACGCATATCTTGTTAATGCTTACAGTTTGGAAAGTATACCCTGATTCAAAATCGGAGATCTTAAAGAGACTAATTAGCATTTAAAATTCGATGCACAACATCCTATATCGAACGCGTAAGATACATTCGGTGTGCGTTAAAAAGCACACAAGCCCGTGGAACAGTCTTTGAGTACAAACAATGTTACCAAACACTCCACTTCAAATTATTTATGATCCATTTCCTTGTAGCATGTAAACGGTTTTGTTACTTTCATTTCTTCGTTCAAACGAACGGATTAACCTCGATCTAGACCTTATTTGCAACGTTTAAAACGCGGGCAAAAAACACAATTAGTTTTGACGAAAGAAGTCGGTTTTAAGAGATCTTTATACTGGCGATTTCGCTTGGATTTTTTGTTAATGTGAAGCCCTCTTTTAGTCAACCTCGGTTAACATTAATTGATGAATGACATTTGAAAAGTGCAATTTTATGGTTACAATGATTACTGGCAATATTCAATAATAGTGCTGTTTTACAGAAAATAATTACTTGCAAGGTTAATTAATAAATGCATTTTTGGGTCGTTCACTGAGGTATATGAGCTCTTGGCATGATGTCTCTCGTCGTTGGTCGATAAAATTAAACATTTGCGTTGTCTATTTCATTAACAAACAGGTATGCAGCTAAGCGAAAGCATGATGCTATTTAAGGTATTGAGCTCCAGAGTATAGATAGTAGAGTCAACGTTTAAAAACTAATCAAAAGTTGTCTTGAAATATTGAAATCATAATTCTGAGATAACATTAAAGTAATAATTTCACTTTCCAGTACAATAAACAAAACATCTAAATATTGATCGTTTATGCTTCATTTCTACTGGGTAAATATACCCAGTAGGCCAAAAAAAACCTTATAGTTTCATTGACCTGCAATTGACTGTTTTTCAACATTTACTCCAAAGAATTGTTGAACTATTCATTTCTTAATTTGTTGTCAGAAATATTAGAAATATTTGCAGAAGTTTCAACATTTCTATATTTTGATCTCCATCTGCACCTTTAAAGAGCCTAATTAACATTTAAAATTCGATGCACCATCCTATATAGAAAGCGTAAGATAAATCCGGTGTGCGTTTAATAGCACATAAGCGCTTGTAGCAGTCTTTGAGTAAATTATTGATGATCCATTTCCTTGTAGCATGCAAGCGGTTTTGTTACTTTCATTTTTCCGTTCAAACGAACGGATTAACCTCGATCTAGACCTTTTTTGCAACGTGTAAAACGCGGGCAAAAACCACAATTAGTTTAGACGAAAGAGTTCATGGTTTCAGTTTTAATTGAACGCAGAGCGCGCAAACTGATGTTTCGCTGGTCGCTTTTGTTAATGTAAAGCCCTCTTTTGAATAACCTCGGTTAACATTAATCGATGAATGACATTTTCAAGGTGCAATTCTATGATTATTACTGGCAATATTCACATAATAGTGCTGTTTTATAGAATTATTACTTCCAAGATTAGTTAATAAATGCATTTTTGCGTCGTTCACCCAGTTATATGATGATTTGACATGATGTCCTTCGTTAATAAACACTCGAGTTGTCTATTCCATTAACAAACAGGTATGCAGCTAGGCGTAGTCATAAATCGGTTAAAATACAATTTAGCCGTCTTCTTCGTATGACAAATGTGACAAGTGTATATATCCAGATCTACATAGGCGTCAATGCAGTTTGATCTGACTCTACACTGTTGCATGGACGCGCAAATAAATCTTAACATGAGCCGTCCTGCGAGAAAAACCAGCATTGTGCGTAAAATGTCAACCCGGATCCGCCTAAGTATGCCGCGCAGGCTAACCCGGACAGATACTTTTCGCTTCCTATGGATTTTCTGTTTCATGAATCATTACTCTATACATCTATCCCCCTGAGACGGAATGTGTCGTGCTGGATTAGCCTGCGCCGATTGCACAGGCTGATGTGGATCGATACATTACGCAGAGTCCATAATGTTTGTTTTTCTCGTGAAACGGCTCATATGTATTTGTTATAATTACGCTGTATATGTTCCATATCGAGGGCTTGGCGTGAAACGGTTGTAACTCAAAACATATTTTGAAAACCATGGATTAGGGGCAATTTTGACCCTTTTGTAAACAATGCAAATTTAGGTGCCATTGCTCAGAACGAGCAATGGCACCTAAATTTCCATTGTTTACCAAGAAAAATGATTTAACGCTTATGAAGACTTTATGGCGAGGTAAATAACGTTGGTTAAAAAATACCAATTTTAGTTACAACCGTTTCACGCCAAGCCCTGGATATGTTTGCCCAGATGCTTTCAAAGTCATCTAGTGTAGATTTGTTTTAAGTGGGTAAGTGTTAAAGGTAAAGGTTCTACCCATTCCTGATACAGGCGCCCCTGGTAACCTCTGTAGCGAATAGACCGGCCGCCTCCGTGGTGTATTGGTAGAATGTCCGCCTCGGGTACGGAAGGCCATACCAAAGACTTTTTAAATGTTAGAAATAGCTGCCCTCATTGGCGCTCAGGGTTGCGGGGATAGCATTTCGGCTCACTGGCTGGTGTCAGGATAAATGGACCTGTAGAACTGGTATCTTACCCAGGGAACGCAGTTATATAATGGAAAAAATGTTGAAAGTGACGTCAAACACCAACCAACCAACCAATCAATCAATCAATCAACTATAGCTAATGCTTTATGAGAAATGATAAATTATCCAAAATTTCGTCAAACAGTTTTAGAATTTATTGATTGCCACTTTGTTACTCATGTTTGTTTAAAGCAAACGATTGTTGCAAAGCATATCCGGTCCATGGTACCTCCTTCCGCCCATGCATAGCAATGCTATGGAACTTCTAATAGGCGTCTATTGCAGATGTTGTGTACGAGGGACACGGGCTTTTCTACCAAGATGTCTACCATGTCCTAACTTTATCGCATATAAAAGTCATGTATCTAACTAAACCTTGTATCGTCTACAAGATTTTCAACAGTCGTCTGCTGCAGTGCACCAAACTATATCTGATTGTGGGAATTGTTAAAGAATATTTTTAAATATCCTACAGTCATATAACATAGATCACAGTGTTAGAGCGTCGGCCGTCTGTACCATAGATCCCGCGTTCGAATCCCTTGCTGAGCAGCTTCTCCTTTTGGATATTCCCACAAAGATCGGCGCGAGTACTGGTTAAGTAACCCGGCCGGGTAGATCAATTGGTAGCGTATCTGACTCGTGATCTGGAGGTCACGGGTTCGATACCCGGTTGCGGCGACATTCTTTCGGGCGATGTTTTCCATTGCCTCTCACCTCTGATCTATGTGAGAAAGTAGTCAATGGCTTCGAAAGAATGTTGTGTAAGTACTGGTGTGTGAAAGCCAGGAAAACATGGGTAGGTGCACTGACCGCCGTGATATGACCAAAGCTGTTGAAAGCGGCGTTAAACTCCAAACAAACAAACAAACAAACAAACTGGTTAAGTAACCTGAAAGCTTGTTTCGCAATCGGTGTAAACTTATAACCATATGTACATGTTTTAAAAAAAGGTTAGGATTGATTTAGTTTTCCGACTGGAAAATGTGAGACATTCCCTTAATATTCCATAGAATAGAACTGTATACTTTAATGAACCAATTCTAACTCACTCGTAAGCACACACCCACACCCCACACACCCACACACCCACGCAAACATACACACATATTAACAACATACATATTTCATAATCTGAATTTGAAAAACGCTATAAAGGGTTACACATGTTCTCTCTATTAACAACATTCGAGCATTGATTAGTACCGTCTTCTTTTAGATCAACAGTGTTCTATACATGTAACATTGGCCAACACACGAAGAATATTTATTGACGCCGCGTGGGAGCGCGGCGTCAGTATGGGATAGGTTTTAATTTTGTACCATGGGGTGACGTAATCGAAAAGGGAGAAACCAATGTTATTATTGTTAAAAAAACCTCTGTTGTTTGATTGAAAAAAGCCACCTTTATGAATCAATAAATTGTATTAACTGATTTAAGAAACAACAAGATACAAAATACGTTTGTCTTCTACCGTTATTACAAAACTTTATACACATTTAATTTGTATTTAATAACTTTTCCCCAACTGTCTAGGCTACGCTGTTTTTGATTGTTTGGTTTACGGCCCTGACCCAATTCATCAAAGCTCAGAGAAAAAGTTCACTTTTCCCAAACTTTCTAGGCTACGCGTTTTTAATTGTTTAGTTTACGGGCCCAAAATTCGCCGGATGTTTTTGCCTATTTATAAAAGTGTGTGAAGTTGGCAGAGCATTAGACGTTAGACATTAGACATTCAAAAAATATATGCGAATGTCTAATTAGACGTTAGACATTCGATTAGACATTCGCTAATTTTGATTATCGAATGTCTAATTAGACATTAGACATTCAATTAGACATTCAGAAAAATCGCAAATGTTAAATATCGAATGTCTAATTCGACATTAGACATTCAATTAGACATTCGCAAATTACAAGATCTATAACCCAAATTCGTCGGAGGTCATTGTACATTCAAAAAACGAATGTCTAATTGGTCAGTTAGACATTAGACATTCGATTAGACATTCGCAAATTAAGGGATTTAGGTACCAAATTCGTCGGAGGTCATTGTACATGCAAAAAACGAATGTCTAATTGGTCAGTTAGACATTAGACATTCGATTAGACATTCGCGAATTACGATATTTATGTTCCAAATTCGTCGTAGGTCAACGTACAATCAAAAAACGAATGTCTAATTGGTCAGTTAGACATTAGACATTCGATTAGACATTCGCAAATTACTATACTTAGGTTCCAAATTCGTCAGAGATCATTGTACATTCAAAAAACGAATGTCTAATTGGTCAGTTAGACATTAGACATTCGATTAGACATTCGCAAATTAAGAGATTTAGGTACCAAATTCGTCGGAGGTCATTGTACGTGCAAAAAACGAATGTCTAATTGGTCAATTAGACATTAGACATTTGATTAGACATTCGCAAATTACTATACTTAGGTTCGAAATTCGTCGGAGGTCATTGTACATTAAAAAAACGAATGTCTAATTGGTCAGTTAGACATTAGACATTCGATTAGACATTCGCAAATTACTATACTTAGGTTCCAAATTCGTCAGAGATCATTGTACATTCAAAAAACGAATGTCTAATTGGTCAGTTAGACATTAGACATTCGATTAGACATTCGCAAATTACAAGATCTATAACCCAAATTCGTCGGAGGTCATTGTACATTAAAAAAAAACGAATGTCTAATTGGTCAGTTAGACATTAGACATTCGCAAATTACGAGATTTAAGTACGAAATTCGTCGGAGGTCATTGTACATCCAAAAAACGAATGTCTAATTGGTCAGTTAGACATTAGACATTCGATTAGACATTCGCAAATTACAAGATCTATAACCCAAATTCGTCGGAGGTCATTGCACATTAAAAAAACGAATGTCTAATTGGTCAGTTAGACATTAGACATTCGATTAGACATTCGCAAATTAAGGGATTTAGGTACCAAATTCGTCGGAGGTCATTATACATGCAAAAAACGAATGTCTAATTGATCAGTTAGACATTAGACATTCGATTAGACATTCGCAAATTAAGAGATTTAGGTACCAAATTAATCAGAGATCAATGTACATTAAAAAAACGAATGTCTAATTGGTCAATTAGACATTAGACATTCGATTATACATTCGCAAATTAAGAGATTTATGTACCAAATTCATCAGAGATCAATGTACATTAAAAAAACGAATGTCTAATTGATCAGTTAGACATTAGACATTCGATTAGACATTCGCAAATTAAGAGGTTTAGGTACGAAATTTGTCTGAGGTCATTGTACACGCAAAAAACGAATGTCTTATTGGTCAAATAACTTGAACATATTGATAACTCGAACATATCGATATCTCGAACATACCGATGACTCGAACACATCGATATCTCGAATACATTGATAAAACGAATGTTTTTAACTTGAACATTTATTGACAAATCGAACATATCGATATCTCGAAACTTTCGATATCTCGAACTTTCCAATATCTCGAACTTTCGATATCTCGAACTTTCCGATATCTCGAAAAAAAAAAATGATATTTTTTTTAATTTTTTTTTTATTTTTTTTTATTTATTTTTTCTTCTCGATATCTCGAACTTTCCAATAACTTTTCGATATCTTTAATTTAAAAAAAAAATCTCGATATCTCGAACTTTATCGGAAAGTTCGAGATATCGACAAGTACGAGATATCGACAAGTTCGAGATACCGAAAATTTCGAGATATCGGAAAGTTCGAGATATCGAAACAAATATGAACAAAAAATGGTAAGTTCGAGATATTTTTTTTTTTTCACGTTATCTCAGAAATTTGCGATATCTTGATTTTTTTTTATTTTTTTTTTTTTTCTCGAACATTTCGAGATATCGATTTGAAACCGTGTATTGGTAAAAAATTAAGAAACTTCATGTTGTATGGTAACCTTTTATTATAGGCTATGGTAGCCAGGTGAGCAATATAGGCACATCTTGGCCTTTTTGGTTATGATAAAGGGACATTTGGCCTTCTTGTTCGAAATATTTACATCCTGTCTGTTTTCACACGTTATTTAAATGTACTGAACTACATCTGCTTCCTTTAAGTCATGCTTCAAAATCATGCGCGGCGTCCTTTGATGCTCTGCATCAAAATTCGTCTTGTATCTTCTTGTATACATAACCAAATATTCATGTCATATATCCTGTTGTGTCCTAGTTTAGTGACCTTTAACATCGATTTCCGCTCATGCGCATTTCGATATGAAGAAGCGATGGTCAAAATATTATTTTATTTTAGATAAGTATCAACATAAACTGGTAACCTTAACAAAAATGAGAAAATATTTTGAAATATGTCTCAAATATATGCCTGTGTAGGCCTATCGGTCGGTCTTGAACGTCAAAACGCTTTCTCCTCAGTTCGTGGCCTAGTTTCATATTGCCAAAATATAAAAAGAAGTAACCGGAAGTAAAATGTAAACTTAGAAAAACGCTTCCATGACATTGATGAGTTATGCAGAAAAAAAATGTCGCTTGATTTCTTAAACGTCACGAAACGAGTGCAAGGGCCGAATGTAGGAGAATGAAGGATGACATCTGTGGTTATATATTTATAAATATACAAATCTTAAGTTACACCAACTTCCTATATTTTACCTCGATATAATGATAATGTACTGACCGCCGACAATTGAAGACGATCTTCTAGTTATTTTTTTGTCTGACTATATATATTTACTATTGTCTCTAAGCCATAATCTTCTTCTTTGTAAAAGGCCATAGACAAATGTTGTCGATGCTTTCCAATAAAGGATTACTTCAGAAACTCGATATACACACTAAAGAAGGTATATACCCATCATCCAGGAGTTGTGCGTTCGGACCCAAGTATGGCCAATACAGTGGAAAAGCAGCCAGTTACTTAGAAATGGTGTCACTGTGTGGAGCACTGGGCTGAGAAGTCTACAAAGCATGGGGGTTGGCGGACCGATCGACGTGATATGACTGGAAAAGAAATGTTGCAACCGGCGATAATTCCCAATATATCAATCAATTAATGTTCACATTACAAAGATGAAAGTCACGTTTGTTTCTCGGCTTTTTTGTACTTATAAATTTACAAGCATTCCGAGTGTAAATCAACATAAAAGGAGATTTGTGAACTACTTATGTTTCAGACAAATTCTATTTTATTGTGTTTTACATGACGTTTAAACAGGACCCACGACACCCGTAATATATTTATATTTAGTTTTAAATAGTTATAACCACTGAAAATAAAAAGATTAAAGGCATGACAAAAAAAGGTTCTTATGTTATAAGGATACATTTAAACTTTTTTCCTCATGTAGACGCATTTTGACGTATATTCAGCAGACCACTCTTGAACACTTTGCAACAAAAGAAGAAATGGCTCATAGCGAGTGTTTTTTCCTTTTATTCACAATGTTTTCAATTCTATTCAATTAGTAAATTTTCATTTTGTGAACGGTCTCCATAGAATCTTTCAAAAGTCGCCTGCTGTCGATTAGTTATATTAAGGAATGAGTGATCAACAGTAAGTAAGGTAAGTATATTGTGTATTATTCTGACATGTGTTACATCAAACAATTTAGGCTATAATATGATCATATAATTTAACAATTATTATTTGATGATTAACACTCGGGTCCATCCGCCTTTAGGTCACAAAAAAATACTTGCTTCACCATATATATATATCATACAAATAAATATACATGAAACAAAATATATACAAATATGACAAACGGACGTTCATTCATTCTTATAAATCAATCTGAAAAATGTTTTCAAAATGATTTAACTCCCACATCATACAGAACAAAGATTGTATTATATTGTGCTGAGACTAGAATGATAGAAGTTTGATTTAAACAAGCATGTTTCGGTGGTATATTGGTGAAGCGTCAACCTTAGGTGCGAGATGTCTCAAGTTCAATCCTCGTCAGGATCATACCAAAGCATAACGACTGACTAGCTGGTTTCAGGATGCATACAAACAAACAAAACAGGCATGTTCGTAGGAACACAGGTGTCGTCTGCCAATATGTCAATAAAGGAAAGCGTGGCGGACAGGCGACAGAGAAGTGATCCCTGTGTGTTTTCAAGTCAAGATGGGCCACCTAATAATAGATCCAAGACATAACTATGATAAAAGATTGTTTAGATTTGAAAAGTTAAAACTTAGTTTAACTGGATTCAGGTCATTTCAAACCAGAGTTTATTTCGGACCGTGAACAGAACTGATAGTTTCCTGTGTCACCAGACATTGCTGCACACCAAATTATTCACGGACGCAACTTGCAGTTAACACAATACGTTTTGGTGAAAAGAAACTCGCTGGATTTTTTTCTTATTGCATGGAGCAGTGGTCTTTCTGTTTCATTCAACAATTTCTGACTGTAAAGAGTTAATTTGGCGTAACAAATTTCAGGACGGCATATTTTCAGCTCGAGTTCATTCCAACAAAGGGAGATAAATCTAACAATCGATTCTAGTCTGGTTGAGACGTATTCTCACGAGATTTACAGCTTGGTGTGAGCTTTCGTTTTTGTGTCAATGTTCTACGTAGTTTAGCATATCTAGAAAGCGAAGTTAGCAAAGTGCAAATCATTGAATTATGGACTAATGATACTATATTTTAGCCGGCTCATTACAGAATTATAAGAAGCCTCTTTGACATAACGTCAAATACTCGCGACCTCGAGGGTTACACGCAAACTAACGTTAAAACATCACAATTTGCGCAATGTTATTTGACTTACCTTTATACATGCTGATTAACATTTACTCAATCCATACACACCAGAACTCTAGATATAGTGCGTATTTCACATGTCATTGTTTTATGTAACAATCATACCCTATGATTCGTGCATGCAATATAATTGTTTCAAAGGGTTTTGGTTGTTGCATCAAAAACGATATTGATGGGAAATCACCAGTTCACTCCTTGATATAATTATAGTCATCTAACACATTCCAAACAAGAACGCCGCGAAGCGAACGCCAACGCTCGTTTGTTTGTTTTTCTAAGTCGAAAAAGAAGCAGTACTGAATACTTATTAAAGCCAGAGTTATGTGACTTGGTACAGACATGCGTATTATTCCTAGGAACATGTGTATCATGTTTCATTTGAAGATGCAAAACTATTTATGAGTTAAGGGCAATGTTAAACTGTTTGTATGAATTTTTACTCCAAAAAAGGGACATAACTGAATCATGATTAAAGCCAGAGTTATGTGACTTGGTAAACACATCGAGGGCTTGGCGTGAAACGGTTGTAACTAAAAACCTATTTTGAAAACCCTGGTTTAGTGGCAATTTTGACCCCTTTGTAAACAATGCAAATTTAGGTGCCATTGCTCAGAACGAGCAATGGCACCTAAATTTCCATTGTTTACCAAGAAAAATGATTTAACGCTTATAAAGACTTTATGGCGAGGTGATTAACCTTGGTAAAAAAAATACCAATTTTAGTTACAACCGTTTCACGCCAAGCCCTCTACATGCGTAATGTTTCTAGGAACATGTGTACCAAATTGTATTTGAATACGTGTAGCTGTTTGTTAAGTTATGATGTAAGGTTAACGTTTTCTGACGACGAGGCAAGCTACGCAGACGATTTTTTTTCGAAAAACCGATGTGCTTAAACGAAATGTAAAGCTCTTTCTGAACTATGGTTGATGCTGCAACATTAACATTTCCATATATGTATAGTACCGGAGCTACCGTGGTTAATAGACTGACTAGTTTCAAGGTTGATGATTTTAAATATACTAAAACTCTTTATTGTATCATAGGAAAAAAGCGAAGATGTAAACTCATACATTTTTTATCACATTATGTATTAATGATCTTATACAAGACCTAAAAGGAGCTGGCATTAGTAGTATACAAATTTCAGAAACTGAAGAGGTCCCAACAGTTATGTATGCAGATGACTTGGCAAATGTTAAAGATACTGTTACAGGCTTACAGTCATATAAAAATATAAAGTCTTTATAAATAATTTTGTTTTCAAAAAATGAGGTACACTACGAAAAAAGTAGTGCGTGAATTTATAATGGTATTTTGCTAGAAACAGTTTCTATGTATGAATCTATCGAGGGCTTGGTGTGAAACGGTTGTAACTAAAATTGCTATCTTATTTACCAAGGTTTATCACCTCGCCATAAGGTCTTTATAAGCATTTTTCTTGGTAAACAATGGAAATTTAGGTGCCATTGCTCGTTCTGAGCAATGGCACCTACATTTGCATTGTTTACAAAGGGGCCAAAATTGTCCCTAAACAAGGGTTTTCAAAATAGGTTTTTAGTTACAACTGTTTCACGCCAAGTCCTCGATATGGGCTCATACATCACTCCAACATTGAACTGATCGTTCATAAAACATGTTTATCATCAAAAGCTAAGAAAGCAAATATATCAATGATCAAATTACAAAAGTGTTGGTTACTTTGAAATCAACGAATTGTTTAAACTATTTGACACCATGGTCATTAGGCATTGGAAATATGGGGATATGATTATTAAAAATCAATTGAAACTGTTCATTAACTATATTGTAGGATATGTTGTAAATTTCAACAAATTTAGCTCGCATGTATGACGATATATACCCACTATGGTAATTGGACAAAAAGAAATAGGATAAAAAGCAACGATCAAAAAATAACAGTTTTTGCCCTGATAACAGGTAACAGGACAAAAGGCAACAGTTCTAATATTTGTATTTATGTATCAACAGACAAGAGTACATAACTCTGTCAAGGTTTTTGTAAGAATAATTGCCGTTTTTCGACTTAGAATTTTGGTTAATTTTTTCGTACCACCCTACTTTTTTCCAAACCATTCAAGGTATTGCTGTCAAACTTACAATACTTATTCACTATCATTACCTCCATCAACAGACAAGAGTACACAACTATGTCAAGGTTTGTGTAAGAAGTATGGCCCGTTGTCGACTTAGAATTTTGGTTTAGTCTTTCAACCATTTTTCAAAACCATTAGAGATATATCTGTTACACTTATTTATCATCATTACCTCCATCAACATCAACGACGACAGTACATAAAGCTGTAACGGTTTTTGACCGAATTAAGGACCTTTTTTTACTTAGAAAATACATCGAATCTGGGTAAAATTAAATTATTGCCTTAACTCTTCAGGATAGTGCTGTGAAACTTAGAATACTTGTTTACCATAATAACCCCTATCTGTTGACAAGATAGGGTAATTCTGTCGATGTTTTCTGTTTTGCCTATTACTGAAAAAAGTATATTGTCAAGCACTAACAAGTCGAGCACGCTGTCTTACGGACAGAGCTCTTTTTTGAACATCTTCACACAGACATTCATAATATATAAAATAACATTGCAAAGTAAAAGAAATATTAGCTTCATAGTATTATTGTAGGGTTGAACATAAACTCAATTTGTTTGAACAATGCATTAAGGTATATTACGGTATAAAACACACACAAATATATCAAAATAAAACAAAGTAATTACAATATCATGAAGATACATTAATCCTCTGTTAGTTTGTGTCTCTTTCATTCGTGTTCACTAAACAATATTGATATTCATCGCATTTAGGAAAATGTGTTGCTTTTTATCCTGTTTCTTGTTGTCCGTTGCTTTTTGTCCAGTTACTTTTTATCCTGTTTCTTGTTATGCTACAATCACCCACTATATCATGATTATCATTGTAATTGCATCAGATATTGGTTAACATTGCTAAAAATGAATACATTAAGATATATCCGTATCAGTGTTATAATATGTTAACCCTTTCCCTCATATAGACGCTTTCTGACGCAGACGAATTTTTGAAAACATAGTGACAAAATAAGAAATTGCTCAGAACGAGCAATTTCTTCTTTTGACACAATGTTTTCAACTTTTAGTCATAGGTGATCCATTCAATTATAGAGATTTTCTATTTTTTGACAAAATATGGTCAAAGTCGTCTGCTGCAGTATTGTCGTATGAGGGAAAGGGTTAAGGCAGTTGGATAATGTTGGACGCATTACTTGGGCCACACAAGTTAAAAATCTTCTATTCAAATATGCGTTTGGGTATGATTAAATAATTACGTTGGTGATGATACATTGTTTATATATATATATGTTCAAGCAAAGATTGATTGATTGATCTAAACAGGAATTGGGTGATAGCGTGGCAGAGTAAACAACCAAGGCCGTCGATTTAAGAAATGTCACATTTGCCAACTGCGTTTAAAGAATCCTTCCATTTTATAGGTGTGTTTATTGTGTGTTATTCGAAGGAAAGGGTTCATACAACCCACTTACGAAACTCGTTGTGTTTAAACATACCGGACAATAGAATCCGGTTATCTCCCGACATCCGGGAACATCCGAGATTCTAGCAATCAATGTACTGTCACATACACGATAGGGTGTCAATTTCCGCATACTTACCCGGGTAGACGTGCCGAAGTCTTCCCGAACTAATGTAGAAAGCATATTTACTCTCTCATTCCCGCCTCTGCATTTCGTTTCAAGTATAATTGGGACGCGACGTCGGAAAACCTACCAACACGGATGTAAGGAGTAAAGATGTACGGTGAATGTTTTGCACGGTATTGAGATGTTTGTAGCAACACAATAACATATCGGGAGCTTATAACCTGATAAATTATCAACGTTAATATAATATTTCTTAATTCGTTTGCGAAGCGGAACAAGCTGATCCAAGTAGTCGCTGATTTACGGAGGTTGCTGTTTATCGCGACCTGTGTGAATTGACCGAGCCCATCAAGTGTAGATATCCTCTCTTTATTACGGTTATTAACAGGCCCTACGTATTGATAAACACTTGAACGTCGACGTTATTTAACCAATGCAATTGATTGGTCGTATTTATACAGGGTTAATTGCCTCTAAATAAATGGATGGGAATCGCTTCATTGATTAAAAGGAGAAAAATGTACAACTTGAAGTTCATTAACGCTAACCAGCTACATTTCGTTTGTTTACTCTTAGACTAGTATGCTTAATGCCATTTTCAACAGCATTCGAATTTTCAACAGATGTCCACGCTGGCAGTCACGTGACTTTTCAGTGAGCAATGATAGGTCAACGTTAAAAATCAAGAATGTATTCTGAATGTAAACCAAATACATTTTGTTACTGAGTTAATCCTTAACCAGACCCGTCATCCTCGGTACCCAGGCTATTCATACAATTTATGATACCCTGGGCAAATTGGTCGTACACATCATCTCGTACTCGTAAATAATTTATGAGATGAAATGCAGCCGCTTGATTGGCCGCATGACATAAACCTCATGCGATACGAAAATTACAGTGTAGTTACGGAGGAAATCGTGGTGCATGCTTTACGAAGTTTCGCTAGCCAATTTGCCCAGGGTAGCATATATTTTATGAATAGCCTGGGTACCGAGGATGCAGACCCTTGTGCCTTTATATAAATGTTAAACTATGTACAGATATGTATGTTTGCAAATACTATATGTTATTCTGGTAATAAAATATGTTTAAACTAAGTTAATCCTTTCCAAATTGCAGACGCATTTTGCAGCAGACGACTTAAGAAAACACTGCCGCATTATGATCATAATCCCCTTTTGCTTATTGCTGTCAACAGTATTCAATAATTCTTTTTTCCTTCGTATGGATTTTCCATATTTTAGTATCGACGTCTTCAAAATGGCCCGTTGTTGTATGTGGGAAATGGTTAACCCTTAACCTCATATAGACGCTTTCTGACGCCTCTGCAGCAGACGGCTTTTCGAAAACATAGTGACAAAAGAAGAAATTGCACAAAACGTGCAATTTCTCCTTTTGCCACAATGTTTTTCACTTTTTGTCATAGGTTATCAATTCAATTATGGAGATTTTCTATGTTTTGACAAAATACGTTCAAAGTCGTCTGCTGCAGAATTGTCGTATGAGGGAAAGGGTAAAGACATTCTGTTTTTTTTTATTTTAATAACGGCATTTTATGAAGATAACGTTGTTTCCTTTACTCCTCGCAATTACGTCAATTAACGTATAGAAATATATTTCGTTTATAAATAATTGGATCTTCGACATGCCAATGTCTGAACTGTTCATTCATAAATGTCGATTTTTAAGGAAAACGTGTTTCATCAGTTAACCCTTTTCCGCTTGCAAACGCATTTTTGACGCATCTGAAGGAGATGGGTTTTTTGAAATCATTGTGATAAACTGAGGAAGTGCTCATTATTTATCTCTGTTCAAACCCTTTCCTTCATACGACAATTCTGCAGCAGACGACTTTGAACATATTTTGTCAAAAAATAGAAAATCTCTATAATTGAATGGATAACCTCAGTATGACTAAAAGTGGAAAAACATTGTGGCAAAAGGAGAAATTGCTCGTTTTGAGCAATTTCTTCTTTTGTCACTATGTTTTCAAAAGGCCGTCTGCTGCAGAGGCGTCAGAAAGCATATATATGAGGGAAAGGGTTAAGAAGTAAACGTTCTTTTATAGAGAAAGTCCATGCTTTTGTTCGGATGTTCTCACTCTCGTCTGCTTCAGATGTGTTGTATGTGGGAAAGGGTTAATACATTGCTTTCAGATAAGTACATGCAGTTATCCTTAATCAGCCGTGGCCGAGTGATTAGCTTCGGGGATTCTGAACCGGGCGTCTAGGGTCCGATCCCCAGTCGCATCGGTCATGTTGGAGTGCCCTTGGGCCAGGCACCTCTTCTAGCCTAGTACTGGTGTGTTTACCCAGGGATCGTGAAAAGTTAACTGTCGCCGTGATATAACTGATATAATGTTGAAAATGGCGTAATACCTTAATAAAAATAATTACCAATACTGAAGATATTGAACACAAATGCCAGAGTCCCGAGGCGAATGCCTACTAACGCGAATGAGCCATACACCAATGATGAGACTGTACGGTCGCATTGGCCCGCCTGAATTTTTGCTTTGCGTAGATACATTAATAATCGCTCGACCCGGACCATATACATTTGTCCAGGGTCAACAAATTAGCAAAATATTAATTATTTTAAAATATCTTGGTGGAAAAAATAAGGCTACATGGTAGGTTAATATCAGTGTATATCTAGATCAGCCTGTGCTTTTACGCCGTCTAATTTGCATTAACACAGTTCGGTAATTAATTATAGATGTTTACAATGCTTCTGATAGACTGTGAACGCTTGAATCAGATAGCACTGATGTACATGTATATTCAGATCTTTATCTTCCCCCATTATACATGATATAACGTCTTTAAAGTTGCATTTCTTGGAGCGCCGCACATAACGTATAGACCGTTAGTCTCTCGTACCATAGGTTCCGGGTTCAAAATTCCGTCAATTCTGCCTTTAATATTTTTCCACAATAAACGACGAGAGTACTGCAATCGATGTAAAATAAATAAGCCTAGTTCTCACTGTCCCGGTCTCTCCCGGTGAAGACTAGCCGGTTTACCGGAATGATCCGGGATGATCCGGGACATTTGTGCCCGAAAACTTAATTGCATTCTCATATTCCTGTCGCTGTCCCGCAGTGCTCCCGGTTTAGAAGCCGGATGCCCCCGTTTGATCCCGGATTACCCCGGTTTGGCACGGTGTCGCGCCGGCGTGTTTCCCGGTTCATCCCGCAGTGACCCAGGTCGTGTCCCGGTGCCATCCGGTGAGACTACGATCGTGTAACGGCCCTGTTGGTCCAACCCGGTAGTACCCCGGTCGTGCGCCGGTCGTGCCACGATGACACCCGGTATCCCGGTAGTTGTCCAGGTATCCCCCGGTGGTAACCGGATAGTACCGGTATATAAACTGAGACAAGCTCAGATCAGCATCAGTTTTCTATCGTCTGATGGGAAACCTAATTGTACACGATACTTTGGGAATTTATCTGGGGCTAACCGTGTCTAACTACACCCTGTCTGGCCGTAACTTCGCCGTCTGTTACCGTCGTAGAAACGGGATAATCCGGCATAAACCGGGTCAGTCCGTAATGAAACGGGGGTCTACCGGCCTCAACCGGCAGAATGCCGGCATACGCCATTGTTAACCGTCTGCTAATCCGGCTCAGACCGTGTCAGTCCCTAACCATACCGGTGCAAAACGGGGCTTTACCGGCATACGCCGAAGCTATGCCGGGATAACTCCGAGGTTCATCGTATGTCTACCGTGAGTGGGGTATTCCCGACCGCCCCGGATTACTACGGACTATCACGGACGAGCCACGGTAGAGACCCGGATGTGCCGGACCTGCTCAGATAACGCCGGCTCTGGATATTTCTCCCGGTGACTCCCGGTTGTGATAAACATTTTAAAACATCCGGGACGGTTTGCCGGCTCGCACCGCATCAACACGGTTCATCACGGATCATCCCAATTTGCTACGGTGCCACCACGGTTGTCTTCCCGGTTTGATACGGTTTCACCCGGACCACCATCCGGGACGTACCGGGGCGCCAATCCGGGACAGTGAGAACTAGGCTTAAACAAACATCCTAGAACTAACCCTTCTGCGTCGCTTGATTTGAATCATGTCATATCTGCCAAGTTGTGCGTCTGGTACCAACAGGTCCGTCGAAAAAAATCAAGTACATTTTATCTCAGTTGGTGCATGATTTACGTATTACATATTAGTTCCGGGGAAAAAAACAATCGCACCATGAAAATATATGTTGCCAATAAATTGTACCAACCCCATGGCTTAAGGAGTCACGATATTTTCCAGACTCTGACAAATAACATATTTTGACATTTAAACCGTGCCCATTCTTTCTCTGTTTGGCACTGAGTTCATGTGCCATGTCATTTATAAAGAAATGCATATTTTCTTTTCCAAAGCTTTCGGAAACAAACAGCGCCGGCGACCATATGAGCATGTGCGGTCAATGGTGGCATAATACAGTTGAAAGCTGATTTTCTGTTTCCTAGGAAACACCAACTTTTATTCTCTCAATATTTCTCACAATTTCCATAGTGGTTCGATAAAAATGGTTTTCCCGTATCAAGGAGTACCAGAATTATAAGAAAATGACTGGAAGTCACACTCTCAGTCCATATTATGGAAAGAAGTGGCCACAAAAGTGGTCTGAAACAGGGTGAAAAAAGTAGGACAGAAAGATCAATTTGACCCTTTGTCCCAAAATTCACCCAACAAAAACGCAGGGGGTTAGTGTAAAATTGAAGAGCTGCTAAGACTCTCAAAACAATAGGCAATATGTGGATGCAGTCAGAAATACCACGTTTCCAGCTCCTTTTCAAGCAATTTTGGACGATAAAGCTGGTATTCAAATTTACCTCTAAATTCACGCTCTGCAACCAGTGTTGTCAAACCAGAAAGAGAAGTGGGTCCAACTGAAAATTTAATCCCGTGCTTAGAGCTTACTTTTCACATCTATAAACATTAAAAGTAACCATTTATCCAAAAATGTACACAAAACTTACAATGTGTCATTATTTCATATTGACCCTGGCCAAATTCCGAATATCCCGAAAGCAAGTGTTATATGTCCCCAATTCATATATGATGGTGATCAAGATGTAGCCGGACTAGCGATGTATCTTTTTAATTATATATAATTCTGACAGAAGGTTTTCAGCATTGTGACTTAGAAACACGACGTCAGACAACGTCATTTAAGCCGTTCCACGAGAAAACCAATAGTCTGGACTCTGCGTAAAGCATCGCCTCATGTGCATTTTCTGTTACAGGAATCATCACTCTATAGCTCTATCCCCTGAGACGGAATTTGTCGGCCTGGATTAGTCTGCGCGGACTTCGCAGACTGATCTGGAACGATACATTGTGCAGGGTCCATAATGTTGGTTTTCTGGTGGAATGGCTCATGTTGTGTCAAGCGACGCAACCCGAAGGTCCGATATACGCAGGTTGTTAATGTTCGTTTTTTCATTTTGGTATTTCTTGGCAAATATCAGGACTTTTTCAGGTAGTATGTATTACAGATAAGTCAATGTATGTCATTAATTGCATTCTTTATATACGGTAATTATAGACACTGTCCGGTTATTTTTTTACCACCACTGGTTACGTGCCCACTACTTTTATAGAATGGTATTACTCACCTCAAACGATGTATGTTATATATTATATATGAACGCTATGGTTCGTAATTTGAACGAGAACGGAATAAATCACTAAACTAAATAATGTTCATATAATTGCGGTACTCCGCGCTGTTGTTCTTTTTTTACGGTGGAACAGAAATAAAATAAAGCACACATTTGACTTGGCGTCGCTAAGGTTAACAACACATGACGTCAAAGAAATCAGTGTGAAGGTTTCCGCTTCTATTCTTAATCGTACAATCTGTAAAAGATACTTGTAAGTCAAGGTGTACTGTGTAAAACACAGTTCCGCGAACTTGATGTTTTGCCCTTACACATGTTTAATATTTATTTGCATGTTATTTCCATTTCTTAGATATATGGAAAATAAGTGGGTTGGGTTTGAAAACTTAGTTTGAACTTTGAACACTAATTTCTAATATTTGATGTCTTAATATTGCACCAGGAAAACCCCAAAGTGATACTACCACCTCCTTCTTAAATATTTAAATGAAGAAGACCACATACCGAGGGCTTGGCGTGAAACAGTTGTAACTTAAATTGGTATTTTTTTTACCAAGGTTAATTACCTCGCCATAAAAACTTTATAAGTGTTAAATCATTTTACTTGGTAAACAATGGAAATTTAGGTGACATTGCTCGTTCTGAGTAATGGCACCTAAATTTGCGTTGTTTACAAAGGGGTCAAAATGCCCCTAAACCAGGGTTTTCAAACTAGGTTTTTAGTTACAACCGTTTCACGCCAAGCCCTCGATATAGCATCGGTAAGCAATTACATATATTCAAACATGGTTAAATTACGAAGCTGATGATAAACAGATAATACTGAAGCTTCCACACAATTTGGTTTTCTAAAGCAAGTCCTTTGTCAAATGTATTCATTCTCATAAAATTTGGCCAACAAGGGAGATAATTATTGGAACTATGTATTGTCACACAAAAACAATATTAACTCTTTCAGCGACGAATTGTTTAAAGTAAACTCTTCTATGTTCAAAATCGGGCGTCTCCATTTCTCATGTAATTAAAGTTTGGACTATTTTGATAACTAAAAGGCAAACAATGCTGATTTCAGGTGAGACAGCTCGTCACGAGCTGACTCACCTGAATCTGTATTGTTTGCAAAAACCTCAATATTGCCCTTGGCGCTGAAAGAGTTAAAGCATAACGTACAAACGCGTTACTTCCACGAAGGTTCATTGCCGTTACTACTGTAACTGACTATTCAGATACCAGGTCTACCTATTCGTGTTTCATCTTGATTCCTTGCATTGTAACCTCGCACAACATTTTGACATTTTTGTCGGATAAATCTCGGCTTCGTTCCCGCACGTTAGTGTCGTAGCGGACATTTTTTGTCCCTAACATTGAACCGTTCATTCACATGAGTAGTCACATGTAGTTGTATAACAACGTTTAGTCACAGAGCTAAAGGAAGATTAAAACCTTTCCGGAAATCCATGTTTTCATATCCAATTGTTATATTCTTCTCATCTTACGTTGGGAAATGTGGCAGAAACGTATGATACTCGTGGTCTGCAGCAATCCCTATTGCCCGTCCGTGGGAAAAGGTAAAAGTTGACCCTTTTTATTATAACATATCTGTTCATATGATTCTAGAATAGATTCAAAGGAGAACGGAGGGAGCATGGTTTGGTGAACTATACTATACAAGTTGTATACTAGAGCATGGCTTAACCCGTTGACTTCTTGAGCCGATGTTGTGAAGTATGTGCTACCAGTATAGAGCCAGGCTACACTCTATAATGTTGGATACCAAACTCAACATAGTTATCGGGATACACCTCAAAGTGTAGATGCAAAGCTTGAACAAATCCGTGTTTCAATTTCAGCAATTAAATTGTTAAAGCCGGTCAGAATAGTAAATGAAACTCGTATCACAGCCGTTGTGCTATGTGTCGATTCATTAGAAAGCTAATTGTGTTTAGTCACGCCGTCTTCCATACCAGACATGAATATATTTCTGATTTAACAATTTTAAGCACATTTCTAACGAGGTCAATAATATTGTCATTTCGAAAGTTTAATATCAGTTTACGGTCCGTTTTATAAGATTTATGTCAAAAACGTAGCCAAAGGAGCAATAAATATTTCATATTTGAATGAGAAAAATCGATACATACATTATTGTCATCTTCTACTGTCTTCAAAATTCTAGAACGAATGTTACGACACCCGTCATAAACCCTTTCCGGATACGCCTTTTCTGAATACCTCCATTTGCTTATAAAATATCCGAGGGGAAATAAATCATCTGAAAATAAAATAAAACAATAAAGCTGAAATAGAATTATACATGATTGGAAAAGATAAACTGCTTGTTTTCTAGTATTGTGTCGATTTCCTACAATGCGTTCAGATATAGTCGAAAGTAGTCGCTACGGGCTCAAGCTATACAAAACATGACCCGAAGTTATTATTTCAAACCGGAAGTTATATATGCGCATGTTTTACTACACAGTTTCCGCTTACAGTTTTGAAAAACAACATGTGTCGCCGTTTTGTCTGGGATTTCGTTACAGTATTCACGAGTGTCTTTTATTTGAACACATACTTAAATATGCCATTAGTATATTATCACCATTATTATGGAATACTATGTAGTTTTTGAATATCAATAGAATTATTCAACAGTAAACCAAAAATAGGGAGCCTTGGTCAAAAATTGACAATCAGTGCATGATGCTACGTATTCATATTCATTTTCTAGTGTATACCTAAAGACTACACACGATATATGAGTGTATAAAATGACCTAGGGGTGAACAGAGAAGAAGACTGATCTGAGTCTTTACTGATTGTAAAGTTTCCGTGAGCAAACCTCGGCTTTATTACGGCCTGGGTCGAAAACAAGCAATATTGTCATCTTGTAGGGTCATACCAAGGGCTTTAAAACATCGTTGTTATGTCTTCCCTCATTGAGGCTCAAGATTACACCAGTTTAAGCGTCATTTATTCAAAGGGGGTATAACGGCGTATACGTTGTCCAGTAACTTAGTCAGCATTTGATGTGATGTAAAATTCATTTGTCAAGTATCATAAATGGCCATTTATTTATTTGATACAATAAAACGCATCTGCAATGTCTCCAAAGAAATGGAAGATAATGTATTCATTCAGTTCTGGACAAAATATGGATAATAATAAATTGCTCATTGTGGAACTCCTTATATTTATTTATTTACTTAATAATGGGAAAATGCACAGTATTCGGTATAGCCTATTAATATCGATCACAAAACCTGAGTTATCCATGCCCATACACATATTCAATATCTGTAGGACGTGAACAAGTATCAAATGAGTAGCGTCTATTTGGTTGGGGTCTTAATGCATCGACTACACTGATGACGCTCCGTCTCACCAGAGTCTTCACTGTAGACACATATATGTTATGCACACCTTAATGCATCTTCTGGAGAATCTACATTGGCCGTGTGGTTAGCGTCGGGGACATGGAACCGCGCGTCCCGGATTTCATCCCCAGTCGCAGCGCGTTGGTGATGCTGGAGTGTTCTTGGGAACGGCACATTTCCTGGCCTAGAAATTGGTTTGTTTGCGCAGGGATTAGGAACAAATTAACTGTCACCGTAATATAGCCGAAATAATGTTAGAAACGGCGTATATACCCTTCAAAACAAGCAAACAAACAATCAAAGGCATGTTCTGAGAAAAAAGCCTAAAAGTGCAGCCCAATTAGTGCTATGCAAATAAGTGTTCAAAGAATGACAAAGCGGGGTGTCATTAAGACCCAAAATTGCTAGGTGCGACGCAAATAGCTTCTGTGTAGAATGACAATACTACGGAATTGTCAATCCCATATTTACAGCACAGGAGAAGTCAAACAGACAAGAAAATTGCTTGGATAATCATCCGGTGCCGATTAACAGTTCCACTTACATATCGTTGGCTTCACACAACACGGTTGTAACCACATAGTGTTACAATATGTAGTTACAACCGTGTTGCATGAAGTCAACAGTATGTGTTCGGTCATAGTTATTCACTAACTCATTTGAAAGTTCGACGAGCGAAAACTCAGATCAGCCCTTGAATTCAATTCAGAGCTTTCACAATCTGACCGAAAGACTCTCTGAATCCGCAACAGCCAAAAGAACGCTGTAAATAATGTACATGTCAGACATGTGCTAGTACGGGATGATTATATTTGTCACGTGACACTCGGGAAATTCTATATGTTTTGCTGGATCCCGGTGAATACAGCATGGTGTAACGATTCCCAAGGAATCACAATACATAGATTATATTTACACTGATGGATCCGTTTATGATTGGTCATAGTAATATAACGCCGGGCGCCATCTGATCCACGCCGTAGGAAAGCTTGCTTGTCTGAAAATTTAGATACAGACACACGTGTTCAGTTCTGCGAGCGGACATAACCAAGCATTGTATACATACTCCCACCAGCTTTCCATATGAGCCGTTCCGTGAGAAAACAAACGTTATAGACTTTGCGTAATGAATCGATCCAAATCAGTCTGCGAAGTCCGTGTCAGGGGGATAGAGGTATAGAGTTGTGATTCATGAAACAAAAATTGCACAGGAGGCGAAAATAGTCTATTCAGATAGGCCTCTCCGGCATGCTTATGCTGATCCATGTCGATAATTTGCGCAGAATCCACACTGTTAGTTTTCTCGTTATTCGGCTCACATCAGGACAGCGTCTCGACCCTGATCACACTGCTGTTCGAAGGGTATGATCCCAGCGCCCTATTCCTTGTTCAATCATTTGTTGTCCGAATGCAGACAATTATGATACAACAGTTTCGTATACAATGAATCATTGGTAGAGAGAGCCGTTTACGTGCACCAGAGGTTCAGAGTTCGATTCCAGCAAGAGCGGGTCAAAATGTAAGATATTCCCCTCCGATTGTTTGTTCAAAATCATGATGATTCTACACGTGCATTGATCCCCTTTATCTTCATAGACGAATTTAAAGATCGCGTTATTCATAATACCTACAGTAACAACCAGCTATTACCAATTAATGTTCAGTCCAAGGATTAAAACACAATTGTGACAACAAATGGAAATTCTATTATAACGCGACACGAGTTGGCAATATATATTATGATATTAGATAGATTTTTATTCAGGAAAAGGGGCACGTTTGCCCAACACACCACACACATATAACACTTCAGTTTAAACAAAGTCAAATAGCAGACTTATGGCAATATAATAAAGAATAAAAATAAAAATGTATTTTCTGAAAGAATTCAACATATTATGGTGTGATGGTGTGTCTCTTTCCGCCAGGGTCAATGTTGTAAATATAATCAAAGCACTCAAAGTGCTGCCAGCAAGGGGTTAACGTATCACGGAATACATTAGGACAAGGATTTACCAAACACATACACGTCACAATAATGAATGGTCCGTTTCTGGAGATTATTTTACAGTAAACTACGTTAATAAAAAATAACCCAAATGGTAGGGTCAGTCTTGCATGGCTGTATCCAGTCACAGTCACAGCTGCCTCAAAACAACTGAACGTGTTGTTTTTCCATAACATAGGTGAAGAAATACATCCACTGTTAGGTATTCTTTCAAGTGTGAGGAATCAATGAGCAGGTTGTAGAAGTTGTTGATCTGGAGGTACTTATAGATCGGTCGGTGGTTCTTTTTACTGTGTAGTGTTTTTCACGATACACAAGTTCTATTGATATTCATACCATCCTACCGATTTTGCAAAACGATGCGAATGAATTCTGAAATTATAAACATAAGGGCCGGGCCGTGTTGTGTATGTTTACAACACTAAATGAAGGAACAGCTGATCCGCGCGAATAGCTTAATAGAATATTTAATACTACAAAGATTAACATGAAATGCATGGGTTATATAGAAATATGTCACACTAAGAGACGTCGCTTTGAATGGATACACTTTCATCCATGAGTTCATTTATTAAGACAATATACACAACACTCGACCCTCTTCAATTGTACTGGATACTAAATGTTCCAGGAATAAGTAAAAATAAGTATTCTCACTTTTCAACCTAAATATATAAAATATGATAAAAATGTTATGTATATGTATGTATTAAACGACATGCCATTTTCTGTTGAATGTATAATTATTTATATGTATGTTTTTTGTGACTATGAGCTTGTATGCTTAATGTCAATTAAAATTTCTGTTCTGTAAAGTCACCAATTAAAATTCAATTTTGAAATCGCATTCATAATACACCTGATGAGCATTTGCACCTACTGCTTTAACTTGTTCCGCTTGTGATAAGCCATTAAGTTCAAATGTCCACGATGACCTCAATTAACATAATAATTATCATTTATAGCTGCACAAAATCCCAACCTCGTTGCCAATTTGTTGTGTATGGTTACAACATTAAATGAAGGAAACAACCATATAGCTTAGCAGAGTAGTTAATGCTACAAAGATTAACATTGAATACATGGTTTGTATATAAATATGTGACACTAAGAGGCGTGGATTTGCGTGGATACACTTTCATT
Source organism: Serripes groenlandicus (assembly GCA_031761405.1). Taxonomy (NCBI): domain Eukaryota; kingdom Metazoa; phylum Mollusca; class Bivalvia; order Cardiida; family Cardiidae; genus Serripes; species Serripes groenlandicus. The sequence continues at coordinate 487,932 of JASEVX010000074.1, forward strand.
CAAGAGTTAATTAGTTAAGACAATATACACAGCGCTCTCTCTTTTCAAAAGTTAAGTCATCAATTCAAAGTCAAAATTGAAATCGCAATCATATTTACACATGCGGACAGTATGCACATACTGCTTTAATTTGTCCATGCATGTTGCACGTGATCAAGTCATGTTGACAGCGTAGAAATACATTTTAATTTTTATAATCATGTAATTCATATATTTGAGCATAAAATTACTTTCGAGTTCTTTCTTTTCGGTAAGTGATATCGAATCAAATCCCTTTTCCGGCTTCAAATCCCAACAAGTTACCGCATTTTGATGTTTAGATAGGAACTATTTGGCGGTTCGAAAGGACCGACTTGGGTTTTAACTGGCAACAGTCCATTCATTCAAAAAACAACATTCCACAGATCATCAACTTTTATGACATTATGTACCATCTGCAACTACCAAGACATCTCCCTGAACCCGAGATGGTTTTCAAGAACGGAGAGCTGATATAGAAAGACAGATGTGAAGTAATTCAATGCAGATATTGTAAAACACTAGTCTAGATTCCAGTCTCTTAATGATGAGTGTCTTCGGATTTTGCCTACTATAGCAATTGGCTCTAACGAGCCCCTTGCTAAAAATGCGTTTAAACGAAGAATCTGGAGTCAAAGATATACCACGCAGGTAATTATTTGGATCAACTGTTCGGCTTTCAGATCATGTCAATTTGTTACTATATCTAGCAATTTTCCTTTTTTGTCATTGTTGGAATTTTTACGTGATATTTTTGCACGTCGCTAAGCGGCTTTTCAATGGTTATCATGGAACAATAACATTACACTTTTGTAATAACAACAACATATCAACAAATTATTGTAATGGAGATTTTCGTTATCTTCTTTCGGTGTATATATTTGAAATTTAATATATATACACATGTGAACATATGTCTTTCTTGTTAAGCTACGGTGTGACCCGCCTGCCTAAACTCGTTGCTATGACAATGATGTATAACTAAACTAATGACACTATTAAATATACGATGTCGCCATAAAGCTTAGCAAGAACAAATATACATACTGTTCAATGTGTATCAACTAGTACAAAAGTTACTAAGAAAGTCCTATTACTTTTGGATCACCGCTGTATATGTACATTGAAAGATTTATATATATAAGATGTTATTGTCGTAAATCAGCATTATCCCATTTCCACCTTGCAGACGCATTTTGACGCAATAGCAGCTGACGAATTATGAAAACATTATGGCCAAATGTGAAATTGCTAACGATGAGCAATTCCTCCTTTGGCCACAATGTTTTCAGATTTATTTAACAGTTAAGTTGTTTTTATGGAGATTTTTCAGATTTTTGTCGCTATGTTTTCAAAGTTGTCTGCTGCAGATTTGTTGCATGTAGGAAAGGGTTAACGTCAGCGCAAATGGTGGCATAGAGGTTTTTGAAAACGACACAGATTAAGGTAACGAGCTGTCTGACCCGATATCAGCATCGTTTGCCTTTTAGTTATAACTATATTCCAAAACTCTTATTACATTAACTAACTAATTGATTAGTGTCGCCCTATTTTAAACACACAATAGCAGAGCTTTAGATAAGAAACATCCTTCATGTTCTAATATCCTTAATTGACATTCAAACCCTATGTTGTGGGTACTCAAAAGAATCGTCTCCGTGAGACGATTCTTTTGAGTACCCACAACATAGAGTTTTGTTGAGTTATAAGAGAAACATTGTCAGGAAAACACCTGTTCACTCCCTCTTATCTAGTCCTCTGGAAGAGTTTTCTTTAGGGAGAGTTACTACCACTCTAAAATAAATCTGCACGCCTTTGGAAGTTCTATGCAAAGATATGAAATAACTTTTAAAGCGAAAATTTAGTCTTTTAATAAAATTGAAACATTTTGACATAGGGGAAAAGGGTTCATAATAAGTAAATGTCTCGTTTGGGCGTATGTAACAAGATACAAGATATTTAATTCGCAATTTAGGCCACCGGCCCATAAATACAACATAATTGATACGTTTATACAACAAAGACTGATAAAAGAGTTTCGCTTCTTAGTTTGAATGGTGTCTATCTCTCTCTACCACAAGGTCAAGTTTAGAGCATCTTAAGTTAACATATACCCTGCGCAAGAAAAAAGGAAAACATTAATAACTCTGGATTTAATAATGATTTGAAATATTATCCTTTTCCCCGCGTTGTTGTTATCCATATGCCATATGCGTGAGTAGCAGCCTTGAATGCGTTTTTTAAAAAGTTTAACTCTTTCAGCGCCAAATGCAATATTGAGGTTTTTGCAAACAATGCAGATTCAGGTGAGTCAGCTCGTAACAAGCTGTCTCACCTGAAATCAGCATTGTTTGCCTTTTAGTTACCAAAATAGTCCAAAACTTTCATAAATTGAGAAATGGACACACCCGATTTTGAGCACGGAAGAGTCTACTTTAAACAATTCGGCGCTGAAAGGGTTAATAAATTGAGCATCGTTATCTATAAAAGTATGTCTTGTGAACTCCATGTATATATCCAAAGCCGTGCATCGACAGGAGATTATATAGGATATATAGGAAAAGGAAAGGTTAACGACAAATTATGATATACAATGTGGTGAGTACATGTATACGTGTGTCATGATTCATAATACGATCAATTGATACCATGGGACTGGTCATATTTATTAACCCTTTCAGCTCCGAATTGTTTAAAGGAGACTCTTCCATGTTCCAACTCGGACGAAACTATTTTCATGTTATAGGATTTTTGGAATATCTTTATAACTTACAGCCAAAAAATGCAGATTTTTGGTGAGACAGCTCGTTACGAGCTGCCTCACCTGAATCTGTATTGTTTGCAAAAATCTCAATATTGCCTTTGGCGCTGAAAGAGTTAAATCATTTATTTCTATGACAACCAGTAATAACCCATTACAAGGCCCCGAAACTGCAAAACTCAGAACTGAACTCCAGGCTCCAAATTCGACTTCTGATTTGTCAATTTCGAGTTTACTCTGTACACAAAGTGTGCATTCAAGTATCTGACTGGTCGTAAGTAAATTCTGAGCACAGCTTAAACTGTTATAGTTTTGGTTAATTGATTGATTGATTTTAACGCCGTGTTCAACAATGTTTCAGTCATATCACGGCGGCCAGTTCACTTACCCATATATTTCTTGGTTTATCCACATAAAAGTCTTTCCAAGCAACTGGCTGCTTTTCCACATTTTATAGTTTTGGAGTCCAGCATGTTTTTCTGAACTTCTAAATGCAAAATATTTGCCTTATGTAATCTCAAATATAAACTTTAGACAAAATGAACACATTTAAAAAAGAAACACTACCTATCAACGTCCATTTCAAATACATGTATTCGTCTGCTACAGTGTCAAGGGAGTTTGATAGAGATAGGGAGAGATCTTCTTTACTTTGACAAATGGGTGACAACCAATTCCTGATGGACACACACAATGAATGAGCATTCTAGAAGTGCAACATGTTAGATTATTTCAAGGACAGTGATTCTTTTCTTGTTCAGTAATTCGTGAAATTTTCTGAAGAATCCGTTCATCTGAACAAAACCCATGCAAATGTACCTTTTCATTATTTCGACAGTATATTGTATTTATTTAGATCAGTCAGTGCATTTGCACATTTCCATAAAATATTTGTAAATAAAGGTGCAAGGCACTGCACCCATGCATTGTTTGAGCAAATGATTTCACCCGTTCTCTAGGGAAACCATCCATAACGCTTTGCCATTACAGACGCATTTTGACACATCTGCAGCAGATTGTGTCTAAAACAATGTGGCAAAAAGGGGAAACTGCCCATCGTGAGCAATTCCTCAAAATGTTCTCAACTTTATTGATAAATATTTATTTTCATTTATAGAGATTTTCCATATATTTACTCACAATGATTTCAAAGTCGTCTGCTGCAGATATTTTGTCTTTTGGAAAGGGTTAACGTGTTTGTGTGGATGAACGGTGCTTCAGGAGAACCAATCTTAACGTACTACACTTATGGAAAAAGCCCTGTCGATGATTCTACTGAAAGGATATGGATCCTAACAGATATTGCTTTACAGAAGCCATTTAAAACCTTCTATGACTAGTTTCCGAACAGAACAGAGCAAGATCACTCGGACTGAGCAGCTGCGCTAGATTTACTGGGTCTTCACTGATCGCAAGAGCCACGAGGTTTTTTTCGCAGAACGTTTAAGATTTGCAATCTCAATGATACAAAAGATAAATGTCTGTCAGAAGATTCTTGAAACATTCTGTGACTTTCTCTCGAACATTGCAGTCAGATTAAAGTATATACCCGGCTTCGAAAGCTTGCTGGTTTATGCAGAGCATATATCATTCTCAACTCACAGAATATATGTATATTTTGCCAGGCGTAATGCATTTTGGTACATTTAACATTAGGACACCGGTGATACGACTGCATACTATTATCAGCATTCACATAATTGGTCAAATCATTGGTTGTATCTTCATGTGTATTTTCCCAAAGAGGTCCAAATAAGGAGGAGTATTCAGCTCTTTCCCCCTGCAATATCTCTCTTATCATCCAACCAAACCCTATGATGTGAGTACTCGAAAGAATCGTCTCATTAAGACGATTCTTTTGAGTACCCACACCATAGGTTTAGAGGGTAAAAATAAGGATTTTAGAAAGTAAGAAAAAACACGTATCTAAAGCTCTGTTTACCACTGTCTCATATACACGAGTATTGAAGCATCCGTAACAGGCGACTGTTTACCACTGTCTCATATACACGATTATTGAAGCATCCGTAACAGGCGACTGTTTACCACTGTCTCATATACACGATTATTGAAGCATCCGTAACAGGCGACTGTTTACCACTGTCTCATATACACGATTATTGAAGCATCCGTAACAGGCGACTGTTTACCACTGTCTCATATACACGAGTATTGAAGCATCCGTAACAGGCGACTGTTTACCACTGTCTGATATACACGATTATTGAAGCATCCGTAACAGGCGGCTGTTTACCACTGTCTCATATACACGATTATTGAAGCATCCGTAACAGGCGACTGTTTACCACTGTCTCATATACACGATTATTGAAGCATCCGTAACAGGCGACTGTTTACCACTGTCTCATATACACGAGTATTGAAGCATCCGTAACAGGCGACTGTTTACCACTGTCTCATATACACGAGTATTGAAGCATCCGTAACAGGCGACTGTTTACCACTGTCTCATATACACGATTATTGAAGCATCCGTAACAGGCGACTGTTTACCATTGTCTCATATACACGAGTATTGAAGCATCCGTAACAGGCGACTGTTTACCACTGTCTCATATACACGATTATTGAATTTACTCAAAGTGATCGATTTCTCATTCTCCATTTTCCATATCGTTTTCAACTCTGTATGCAATTAAATTTCTTCTGAATACGTGTTATAGGAAGGATTTTATTATAAGGAAATCTGATCGTCCGTAAATGTTTGAGACACTCTTAGAAAGTCGGTTTCCGAATGACGGGGCTCAATATCTCTGTTTATGGAATGTAACATTTACTAGAAATGAACTTGGTTTGTCTTCATACGGCATAGGTTTATTAACCCTTTCCCACATACAAATGTGAAAACATCTACTGAAGACATGGAAAATCTCTATAAATTAAGGTATAATTACTTAAAAAAACGTTGAAAACATTGTGTCTTGTTGAGCATTTTTTGCTTTAGTCACAAAGTGTTTTAAAAGTCGTCTGCTGTAGATGCGTCTATATGTGGGAAAGGATTAATAGTGTTATTTGTGTCTGTATACATACAGAAATACAGCAGCAGACGATTTTGAATAAATCTAGGCAAAATATGGAATATGTTTCTTTTAATTTGAACTGCATGTTTACCCAATATGACATTTTCAGTGTCGTCTACTGTGAACACAACTGAGTGCAGATTCAATTGTGTTGCACGTACACAATGGAAGTGCAAACATGGTGGTTAAAGGGATAGTTTTCTCCTTAAGAGAAAAATCTCTTTTCCAAAATGTTTTCCATAGTCGGTTGCGTCTCATGTCGTCCGTATCAAGGAAAGAGTTTATATATTTAACAAGAGGCCCATGAGGGCCTACTCTACTGGGATGGGATTTCAAGGGCCATAATCCAGTCTTGCATGGGCGGATCTAACCGGAAGGAACCAAACTCTAATGGATAATACCCAACTTCTGCGTAACTTTGGTGAAAATCAAATACTAAATGCAATTGTTTACGGACGCCCGACACCACGCCACAAGCTCTTCTGGCCTTTGGCCAGTAGAGCTAACAAGAGATCACGTGGGCGTATCAACCAATCGGACTATAGCATGCTATAATTTGTGTGTTTCTCAGTCGTGAGCCCACAACAAATCAACTGAATGCACGGCTGATATTGAATCACATAATCAGAGTCTAATCATTTACGATCCCAGGTTATAATGCAGTTTTTACTGATCTAACCGGAAGGAACCAAACTCTAATGGATAATACCCAACTTCTGCGTAACTTTGGTGAAAATCAAATACTAAATGCAATTGTTTACGGACGCCCGACACCACGCCACAAGCTCTTCTGGCCTTTGGCCAGTAGAGCTAACAAGAGATCACGTGGGCGTATCAACCAATCGGACTATAGCATGCTATAATTTGTGTGTTTCTCAGTCGTGAGCCCACAACAAATCAACTGAATGCACGGCTGATATTGAATCACATAATCAGAGTCTAATCATTTACGATCCCAGGTTATAATGCAGTTTTTACTAAACCATTCGATGGAAAGTGTCCCTCAATAACATACACTAGTTACATTTGTATGTCTCGTGTATTATTCTAAACTTGATCAACACGTTTCAATGTTTCCAGTTTGAAGTAAATCCGTCCAACAGAAACAAGCCTATGACTCATGTAGCCAAAGTTTTAAGGGCATATGTAATCCCTACGTGTATCCCTAGATTGCAGACTGGAACACAACAAAGATAATAACAAATCTACTAAAACATCTTCTTTAAATATCATTTTTTTTATTTAATAAGATATGTATAAAAAATAATTTCTGTTACAAGAATGGAATGTCAAAATGTGAGTACACTATGAATCCGTAAATAAACAAGAGGTGAAAATCGTTATTGAACATGCTAACATTGTAGACTGACGGACCAGTGAGGGCGTTGTCTCATCAGCTTTTGTTGCCCGCCGATAAAGGAGCGTTGCTCTGCCAAAACTAACTGTACAGTATCATTATAATTACACTTAACCCTTTCACACATACGACAAGTCTGCAGCAGACGACTTTGAACATATTTTGACAAAACTGGAAAATCTCTATAATTGAATGGATAACCAATAACTTATAGTAGGAAAACATTGTGGCAAAAGGAGAAATTGCTTGTTTTGAGCTATTTCTTCATTTGTCACTATGTTTTCAAAAAGGCCATCTGCTGCAGTGGTGTCAGAACGCGTCTACATGAGGGAAAGGGTTAAACGTATATAAGAAACACTTGTATGCACCCATACTGAAGATTCCAAATTGATACTGATTAACAGAAGTGTGTTGATACATTATATAACTAATTACCGAAAAGTGCAGACCCAGATCAATCATAAGCTTTAAAATATCTATCCACAGTGAAATTTATTAATATCAGGGCAATATTGCGAACATTTCTGATATTTTGAGTCTACATGTTATGCATTCAAGTCCTTAGAAAAATAGAAATGAACATTGATATTCTTTTTGTTCTGTAAAACGTTTGTACTGTAAGAACATGATGATTGTGTGCATACATGTAGTTTGATTTACTGAATTCATAAACAAATACAGATGGAATGTAATGATTATTTACAGATGATTCAACTACATTTACATGACTGATGGATCACACAATTTATATTATATTTAACAAATTATTGCTTTATTTTAGACAAGTGTTGGTAGAACACCTGCTACCTGCCGATATGCAAAAGGTGAAAGCATGACAAACAGATGATTGGTGTGTGTGTGTGTGTGTGTGTGTGTGTCTGTATGTAGGGGGGGGGGGGGGGGGGGGGGGGTCGTCTTTAAGTGTCATCCTCCCATAAAGGTCACACAAACATGTTTTGAAAATGCCTTTGCCTTTTCATGTTAACCCTTTCCTATGCAAACATTGTGACAAAAAGGATATATTTGCAACTTAATTGAATAATTAGACTACTGCATATTTGTTGTATGTGAGAAAGGGTTATACAGAAATCAGCACTTTCCGAGAATACAGCTTTGACTTTATTGTTTTATCTGTATTGTCTTTTGTCTAAAATTCTAAAATTTAGATCAACCTGGACATGTTTTGTCCAATCAGTGCCTTACATATTTACAATAAAGGAAACACAATCTTATTTGATTCTTTACAATACTTTGTATAAACCTGATACTACATTAAAACTTTGTGTTGTCTTTATACTACAAAATTTATGATAAATTAATCATAAAGATGGATATTTAGGATGGAAAAAGAGACCCGGAACTGATAAAACACTGTGATAAAAGAAGAAATGGCTCATTGTTTTAAAACAACTTGTCATTTTCTCACAATGCTGTAAAAAGGTGTCAATATCTGGTAACGAGATATTAAACATGTTTTTCTTTGAAGCACTAGCTATCACTATGTAGGGTTGAAGCTTCTCCTAAAACCTTAATTTTATTTAATAAAAAAGCATGATGAACGAACTTGATAATGGTCTGTTCAGTGTATTTACAAGGAAAAATTGTCACTACAAAACAAATTGTTTGACAGTGTATAAAATTGCTGCACAAAGAGAGATAACTGGGTAAATTCTGCTGTACATTTTTGGTGCAGCGTTACACCCATTCCAATCATTGCAGAAGCAGTATTCAACATTGGTATCTTGTGTCTGAGTTGGGTTCCAGAAATCATTTTTGCGGGCTGGCACACAGTAACCATGACGACGGAGGACGGGCATTCTTAAACGGTGATGAGCGGATTTCATGAGCTCACTTTCACATTCCCTGATGATCCTGGCTTCCCCTGTAAAACATTATATTCAACATGTTAACCCTTTCCCACATACAATAAATCTGCAGCAGACGACTTTGAAAACATAGTGACAAAACCTGAAAAATCTCCATAAAAGCTAGCTTAATTTAGGAAATAGATACCGGCTCTTATATCATGAATTGGAGTTTAGGTGTGTAATAATTAATTAAGAAGGCCATTCCTGAGTGATTAATTTATACACACCTGAACGACAAATCGTGATATAGGAGCAGGTATATCACTCAAAAAGCACTTCTAGCACTTTTTTATAACATAATACAACTTAAGGGGGAACTTCAACTATGTGTTGACATGACGTTGCTTTCCTTGATAAAATCACGTGTTCTTTTCTATCTTTACTCCCCATTGTATTTGTTTTGGAAATATTCGATTTTTACAACTAACAAAACATTCTGAAATCAGTTTTTATTAACAGTTTTTGAACATTTTATTTTTATTATACCTTTTTCAAATTTTCATATACTCATCAGGGGCAATTTGTTACTGTCTCATGCTAACACAACGTTTTTGACCGGTAAACAGTATGCTGTTACATGGCATGCGCATCTAAAATGTTGGTCATGCATGACGTCATTTAAAACAATTACGTCACCATTATAATTCAACTTTCCAAATGGCATTTACAACAAAAGCTCTGACTTCATTCAGAAAATGTCAAGTCCAGCGTAGTTACGCATGCCCACTATGAAAAATACGTGGGAGGGAATTTCAACAGCCAAAAATAGTTCCGGAAGTTTAGATTGATATACTGTGTGATATATCACGCGCAAATCCCTCTTTGCGTATAGAAGAGAAATTGTCAATAGTGTTAGAATGTTAAATAAAGTAGAAAACACTGTGGCCAAAGGAGAAATTGATCATCATGAGCAATTTCATCTTTGGCCACAATGTTTTCAAAAGTCGTCTGCTGCTATTGCTTCAAAATATGTCTGCAGGTGGGAAAGGGTTACCGGTAATCATCTTAGTGATAATTATTTGTTTAACCTTTTACAACATACAACAAATCTTTAGCAGATGACTTTGAAAGCATCTAAGCAAAAATATGGGAAATCTCTATTAATGAACGTATTATTATTGATCTTTAGGTTGGAATATTGTGACAAGAGGAGAAATTGCACATGATCAGCAATTTCTCCTTTTATGACAACGGAATGTTTTCAAAAGTCATCTGTCGCAGATATGTCAGCAAGTAGGCAAGGTTAAGACTTAAGTACATGTGTCATGTGTTCTGAAAATATTGTATGAAGAGGAGAAATTACTCCTTATCCCTTAATGTTTTCCACTTTTTCTCATGCCTTAACTTTAACATTCAATAGTTTAGTTCTGATTCAATTGATCTAAACCAGATTACATCTATAGCTGCTACACGTTGCAGAATTTCTTTATCCATCACTTATGATATTTCCAATTTAGGATAATCTAAAATTGGTATATATCAGGTAAATTGTGTCAGCTGGATTAAATATAAAACATGTTTACTGACATAGCTTTCTTAAGGATATTTCACTAAAGTGTCAGTTGGTCAAGAGTAATGGAACATGATGGTTTCTTACTCCCTCAAGAAATTAATCCAGAGAGTGGTTATGAAGATACAAATGGGATGCTTAACTTGCATACTTGTAACTTGATCATGTCATAACATACATGAAAACTTTTAAGAGTCTTTAACCCTTTCCCTCATATAGATGCTGTCTGATGCCTCTGCAGCAGACGGCTTTTTGAAAACATAGTGACAAAAGAAGAAATTGCACAAAACGTGCAATTTCTTCTATTGCCACAATATTTTCCACTTTTTGTCATAGGTTATCCATTCAATTATGAACATTTATTATTTTCTGACAAATATGTTCAAAGCCATCTGCTGCAGAATTGTCGTATGAGGGAAAGGGTTAAACCTTTCCAACCTGCATACACATTTTGATTCATTTGTAGCAGGATATCCAGTTCACTTACCCATATATTTCTTGGTTTATCCACATAAAAGTCTTTCCAAGCAACTGGCTGCTTTTCCACATTTTATAGTTTTGGAGTCCAGCATGTTTTTCTGAACTTCTAAATGCAAAATATTTGCCTTATGTAATCTCAAATATAAACTTTAGACAAAATGAACACATTTAAAAAAGAAACACTACCTATTAACGTCCATTTCAAATACATGTATTCGTCTGCTACAGTGTCAAGGGAGTTTGATAGAGATAGGGAGAGATCTTCTTTACTTTGACAAATGGGTGACAACCAATTCCTGATGGACACACACAATGAATGAGCATTCTAGAAGTGCAACATGTTAGATTATTTCAAGGACAGTGATTCTTTTCTTGTTCAGTAATTCGTGAAATTTTCTGAAGAATCCGTTCATCTGAACAAAACCCATGCAAATGTACCTTTTCATTATTTCGACAAGTATATTGTATTTATTTAGATCAGTCAGTGCATTTGCACATTTCCATAAAATATTTGTAAATAGAGGTGCAAGGCACTGCACCCATGCATTGTTTGAGCAAATGATTTCACCCGTTCTCTAGGGAAACCATCCATAACGCTTTGCCATTACAGACGCATTTTGACACATCTGCAGCAGATTGTGTCTAAAACAATGTGGCAAAAAGGGGAAACTGCCCATCGTGAGCAATTCCTCAAAATGTTCTCAACTTTATTGATAAATATTTATTTTCATTTATAGAGATTTTCCATATATTTACTCACAATGATTTCAAAGTCGTCTTAATGTACTACACTTATGGAAAAAGCCCTGTCGATGATTCTACTGAAAGGATATGGATCCTAACAGATATTGCTTTACAGAAGCCATTTAAAACCTTCTATGACTAGTTTCCGAACAGAACAGAGCAAGATCACTCGGACTGAGCAGCTGCGCTAGATTTACTGGGTCTTCACTGATCGCAAGAGCCACGAGTTTTTTTTCGCAGAACGTTTAAGATTTGCAATCTCAATGATACAAAAGATAAATGTCTGTCAGAAGATTCTTGAAACATTCTGTGACTTTCTCTCGAACATTGCAGTCAGATTAAAGTATATACCCGGCTTCGAAAGCTTGCTGGTTTATGCAGAGCATATATCATTCTCAACTCACAGAATATATGTATATTTTGCCAGGCTTAATGCATTTTGGTACATTTAACATTAGGACACCGGTGATACGACTGCATACTATTATCAGCATTCACATAATTGGTCAAATCATTGGTTGCATCTTCATGTGTATTTTCCCAAAGAGGTCCAGATAAGGAGGAGTATTCAGCTCTTTCCCACCACAATATCTCTCTTATCATCCAACCAAACCCTATGATGTGAGTACTCGAAAGAATCGTCTCATTAAGACGATTCTTTTGAGTACCCACACCATAGGTTTAGAGGGTAAAAATAAGGATTTTAGAAAGTAAGAAAAAACACGTATCTAAAGCTCTGTTTACCACTGTCTCATATACACGATTATTGAAGCATCCGTAACAGGCGACTGTTAACCCCTGTCTCATATACACGATTATTGAAGCATCCGTAACAGGCGACTGTTTACCACTGTCTCATATACACGATTATTGAAGCATCCGTAACAGGCGACTGTTTACCACTGTCTCATATACACGAGTATTGAAGCATCCGTAACAGGCGGCTGTTTACCACTGTCTCATATACACGAGTATTGAAACATCCGTAACAGGCGACTGTTTACCACTGTCTCATATACACAAGTATTGAAGCATCCGTAACAGGCGACTGTTTACCACTGTCTCATATACACGAGTATTGAAGCATCCGTAACAGGCGACTGTTTACCACTGTCTCATATACACGAGTATTGAAGCATCCGTAACAGGCGACTGTTTACCACTGTCTCATATACACGATTATTGAAGCATCCGTAACAGGCGACTGTTTACCACTGTCTCATATACACGAGTATTGAAGCATCCGTAACAGGCGACTGTTTACCACTGTCTCATATACACGATTATTGAAGCATCCGTAACAGGCGACTGTTTACCACTGTCTCATATACACGATTATTGAAGCATCCGTAACAGGCGACTGTTTACCCCTGTCTCATATACACGATTATTGAAGCATCCGTAACAGGCGACTGTTTACCACTGTCTCATATACACGAGTATTGAAGCATCCGTAACAGGCGACTGTTTACCACTGTCTCATATACACGATTATTGAAGCATCCATAACAGGCGACTGTTTACCACTGTCTCATATACACGATTATTGAAGCATCCGTAACAGGCGACTGTTTACCACTGTCTCATATACACGAGTATTGAAGCATCCGTAACAGGCGACTGTTTACCACTGTCTCATATACACGATTATTGAAGCATCCGTAACAGGCGACTGTTTACCACTGTCTCATATACACGAGTATTGAAGCATCCGTAACAGGCGACTGTTTACCACTGTCTCATATACACGAGTATTGAAGCATCCGTAACAGGCGACTGTTTACCACTGTCTCATATACACGATTATTGAATTTACTCAAAGTGATCGATTTCTCATTCTCCATTTTCCATATCGTTTTCAACTCTGTGTGCAATTAAATTTCTTCTGAATATGTGTTATAGGAAGGATTTTCTTATAAGGAAATCTGATCGTCCGTAAATGTTTGAGACACTCTTAGAAAGTCGGTTTCCGAATGACGGGGCTCAATATCTCTGTTTATGGAATGTAACATTTACTAGAAATGAACTTGGTGTGTCTTCATACGGCATAGGTTTGTTAACCCTTTCCCACATACAAATTTGAAAACATCTACTGAAGACATGGAAAATCTCTATAAATTAAGGTATAATTACTTAAAAAAACGTTGAAAACATTGTGTCTTGTTGAGCATTTTTTGCTTTAGTCACAAAGTGTTTTAAATGTCGTCTGCTGTAGATGCGTCTATATGTGGGAAAGGATTAATAGTGTTATTTGTGTCTGTATACATACAGAAAATCAGCAGCAGACGATTTTGAATAAATCTAGGCAAAATATGGAATATGTTTCTTTTAACTTGAACTGCATGTTTACCCAATATGACATTTTCAGTGTCGTCTGCTGTGAACACAACTGAGTGCAGATTCAATTGTGTAGCACGTACACAATGGAAGTGCAAACATGGTGGTTAAAGGGATAGTTTTCTCATTATGTTTCCAAAATGTTTTCCATAGTCGGTTGCGTCTCATGTCGTCCGTATCAAGGAAAGAGTTTATATATTTAACAAGAGGCCCATGAGGGCCTACTCTACTGGGATGGGATTTCAAGGGCCATAATCCAGTCTTGCATGGGCGGATCTACCCGGAAGGAACCAAACTCTAATGGATAATACCCAACTTCTGCGTAACTTTGGTGAAGATCAAATACTAAATGCAATTGTTTACGGACGCCCGACACCACGCCACAAGCTCTTCTGACCCAGTAGAGCTAACAAGAGATCACGTGGGCGTATCAACCAATCGGACTATAGCATGCTATAATTTGTGTTTCTCATTCGTGAGCCCACAACAGATCAACTGAATGCACGGCTGATATTGAATCACATAATACCCAACGATACATCAGAGTCTAATCATATACAATCCCAGGTTATAATGCAGTTTTTACTAAACCATTCGATGGAAAGTGTCCCTCAATAACATACACTAGTTACATTTGTATGTCTCGTGTATTATTCTAAACTTGATCAACACGTTTCAATGTTTCCAGTTTGAAGTAAATCCGTCCAACAGAAACAAGCCTATGACTCATGTAGCCAAAGTTTTACGGGCATATGTAATCCCTACGTGTATCCCTAGATTGCAGACTGGAACACAACAAAGATAATAACAAATCTACTAAAACATCTTCTTTAAATATCATTTTTTTTATTTAATAAGATATGTATAAAAAATAATTTCTGTTACAAGAATGGAATGTCAAAATGTGAGTACACTATGAATCCGTAAATAAACAAGAGGTGAAAATCGTTATTGAACATGCTAACATTGTAGACTGACGGACCAGTGAGGGCGTTGTCTCATCAGCTTTTGTTGCCCGCCGATAAAGGAGCGTTGCTCTGCCAAAACTAACTGTATCATTATAATTACACTTAACCCTTTCACACATACGACAAGTCTGCAGTAGACGACTTTGAACATATTTTGACAAAACAGGAAAATCCCTATAATTGAATGGATAACCAATAACTTATAGTAGGAAAACATTGTGGCAAAAGGAGAAATTGCTTGTTTTGAGCTATTTCTTCATTTGTCACTATGTTTTCAAAAAGGCCATCTGCTGCAGTGGTGTCAGAACGCGTCTACATGAGGGAAAGGGTTAAACGTATATAAGAAACACTTGTATGCACCCATACTGAAGATTCCAAATTGATACTGATTAACAGAAGTGTGTTGATACATTATATAACTAATTACCGAAAAGTGCAGACCCAGATCAATCATAAGCTTTAAAATATCTATCCACAATGAAATTTATTAATATCAGGGCAATATTGCGAACATTTCTGATATTTTGAGTCTACATGTTATGCATTCAAGTCCTTAGAAAAATAGAAATGAACATTGATATTCTTTTTGTTCTGTAAAACGTTTGTACTGTAAGAACATGATGATTATGTGTGCATACATGTAGTTTGATTTACTGAATTCATAAACAAATACAGATGGAATGTAATGATTATTTACAGATGATTCAACTACATTTACATGACTGATGGATCACACAATTTATATTATATTTAACAAATTATTGCTTTATTTTAGACAAGTGATGGTAGAACACCTGCTACCTGCCGATATGCAAAAGGTGAAAGCATGACAAACAGATGATTGGTGTGTGTGTGTCTGTATGTAGGGGGGGGGGGGGGGGGGGGTCGGGGGTGGAGCGGGGTCGTCTTTAAGTGTCATCCTCCCATAAAGGTCACACAAACATGTTTTGAAAATGCCTTTGCCTTTTCATGTTAACCCTTTCCTATGCAAACATTGTGACAAAAAGGATATATTTGCAACTTAATTGAATAATTAGACTACTGCATATTTGTTGTATGTGAGAAAGGGTTATACAGAAATCAGCGCTTTCCGAGAATACAGCTTTGACTTTATTGTTTTATCTGTATTGTCTTTTGTCTAAAATTCTAAAATTTAGATCAACCTGGACATGTTTTGTCCAATCAGTGCCTTACATATTTACAATAAAGGAAACACAATCTTATTTGATTCTTTACAATACTTTGTATAAACCTGATACTACATTAAAACTTTGTGTTGTCTTTATACTACAAAATTTATGATAAATTAATCATAAAGATGGATATTTAGGATGGAAAAAGAGACCCGGAACTGATAAAACACTGTGATAAAAGAAGAAATGGCTCATTGTTTTAAAACAACTTGTCATTTTCTCACAATGCTGTAAAAAGGTGTCAATATCTGGTAACGAGATATTAAACATGTTTTTCTTTGAAGCACTAGCTATCACTATGTAGGGTTGAAGCTTCTCCTAAAACCTTAATTTTATTTAATAAAAAAGCATGATGAACGAACTTGATAATGGTCTGTTCAGTGTATTTACAAGGAAAAATTGTCACTACAAAACAAATTGTTTGACAGTGTATAAAATTGCTGCACAAAGAGAGATAACTGGGTAAATTCTGCTGTACATTTTTGGTGCAGCGTTACACCCATTCCAATCATTGCAGAAGCAGTATTCAACATTGGTATCTTGTGTCTGAGTTGGGTTCCAGAAATCATTTTTGCGGGCTGGCACACAGTAACCATGACGACGGAGGACGGGCATTCTTAAACGGTGATGAGCGGATTTCATGAGCTCACTTTCACATTCCCTGATGATCCTGGCTTCCCCTGTAAAACATTATATTCAACATGTTAACCCTTTCCCACATACAATAAATCTGCAGCAGACGACTTTGAAAACATAGTGACAAAACCTGAAAAATCTCCATAAAAGCTAGCTTAATTTAGGAAATAGATACCGGCTCTTATATCATGAATTGGAGTTTAGGTGTGTAATAATTAATTAAGAAGGCCATTCCTGAGTGATTAATTTATACACACCTGAACGACAAATCGTGATATAGGAGCAGGTATATCACTCAAAAAGCACTTCTAGCACTTTTTTATAACATAATACAACTTAAGGGGGAACTTCAACTATGTGTTGACATGACGTTGCTTTCCTTGATAAAATCACGTGTTCTTTTCTATCTTTACTCCCCATTGTATTTGTTTTGGAAATATTCGATTTTTACAACTAACAAAACATTCTGAAATCAGTTTTTATTAACAGTCTTTGAACATTTTATTTTTATTATACCTTTTTCAAATTTTCATATACTCATCAGGGGCAATTTGTTACTGTCTCATGCTAACACAACGTTTTTGACCGGTAAACAGTATGCTGTTACATGGCATGCGCATCTAAAATGTTGGTCATGCATGACGTCATTTAAAACAATTACGTCACCATTATAATTCAACTTTCCAAATGGCATTTACAACAAAAGCTCTGACTTCATTCAGAAAATGTCAAGTCCAGCGTAGTTACGCATGCCCACTATGAAAAATACGTGGGAGGGAATTTCAACAGCCAAAAATAGTTCCGGAAGTTTAGATTGATATACTGTGTGATATATCACGCGCAAATCCCTCTTTGCGTATAGAAGAGAAATTGTCAATAGTGTTAGAATGTTAAATAAAGTAGAAAACACTGTGGCCAAAGGAGAAATTGATCATCATGAGCAATTTCATCTTTGGCCACAATGTTTTCAAAAGTCGTCTGCTGCTATTGCTTCAAAATATGTCTGCAGGTGGGAAAGGGTTACCGGTAATCATCTTAGTGATAATTATTTGTTTAACCTTTTACAACATACAACAAATCTTTAGCAGATGACTTTGAAAGCATCTAAGCAAAAATATGGGAAATCTCTATTAATGAACGTATTATTATTGATCTTTAGGTTGGAATATTGTGACAAGAGGAGAAATTGCACATGATCAGCAATTTCTCCTTTTATGACAACGGAATGTTTTCAAAAGTCATCTGTCGCAGATATGTCAGCAAGTAGGCAAGGTTAAGACTTAAGTACATGTGTCATGTGTTCTGAAAATATTGTATGAAGAGGAGAAATTACTCCTTATCCCTTAATGTTTTCCACTTTTTCTCATGCCTTAACTTTAACATTCAATAGTTTAGT
This sequence comes from Serripes groenlandicus, assembly GCA_031761405.1. Taxonomy (NCBI): domain Eukaryota; kingdom Metazoa; phylum Mollusca; class Bivalvia; order Cardiida; family Cardiidae; genus Serripes; species Serripes groenlandicus. The sequence goes on from JASEVX010000074.1 coordinate 506,241, forward strand.
TCTGATTCAATTGATCTAAACCAGATTACATCTATAGCTGCTACACGTTGCAGAATTTCTTTATCCATCACTTATGATATTTCCAATTTAGGATAATCTAAAATTGGTATATATCAGGTAAATTGTGTCAGCTGGATTAAATATAAAACATGTTTACTGACATAGCTTTCTTAAGGATATTTCACTAAAGTGTCAGTTGGTCAAGAGTAATGGAACATGATGGTTTCTTACTCCCTCAAGAAATTAATCCAGAGAGTGGTTATGAAGATACAAATGGGATGCTTAACTTGCATACTTGTAACTTGATCATGTCATAACATACATGAAAACTTTTAAGAGTCTTTAACCCTTTCCCTCATATAGATGCTGTCTGATGCCTCTGCAGCAGACGGCTTTTTGAAAACATAGTGACAAAAGAAGAAATTGCACAAAACGTGCAATTTCTTCTATTGCCACAATATTTTCCACTTTTTGTCATAGGTTATCCATTCAATTATGAACATTTATTATTTTCTGACAAATATGTTCAAAGCCATCTGCTGCAGAATTGTCGTATGAGGGAAAGGGTTAAACCTTTCCAACCTGCATACACATTTTGACTCATTTGTAGCAGGATATCCAGTTCACTTACCCATATATTTCTTGGTTTATCCACATAAAAGTCTTTCCAAGCAACTGGCTGCTTTTCCACATTTTATAGTTTTGGAGTCCAGCATGTTTTTCTGAACTTCTAAATGCAAAATATTTGCCTTATGTAATCTCAAATATAAACTTTAGACAAAATGAACACATTTAAAAAAGAAACACTACCTATTAACGTCCATTTCAAATACATGTATTCGTCTGCTACAGTGTCAAGGGAGTTTGATAGAGATAGGGAGAGATCTTCTTTACTTTGACAAATGGGTGACAACCAATTCCTGATGGACACACACAATGAATGAGCATTCTAGAAGTGCAACATGTTAGATTATTTCAAGGACAGTGATTCTTTTCTTGTTCAGTAATTCGTGAAATTTTCTGAAGAATCCGTTCATCTGAACAAAACCCATGCAAATGTACCTTTTCATTATTTCGACAAGTATATTGTATTTATTTAGATCAGTCAGTGCATTTGCACATTTCCATAAAATATTTGTAAATAGAGGTGCAAGGCACTGCACCCATGCATTGTTTGAGCAAATGATTTCACCCGTTCTCTAGGGAAACCATCCATAACGCTTTGCCATTACAGACGCATTTTGACACATCTGCAGCAGATTGTGTCTAAAACAATGTGGCAAAAAGGGGAAACTGCCCATCGTGAGCAATTCCTCAAAATGTTCTCAACTTTATTGATAAATATTTATTTTCATTTATAGAGATTTTCCATATATTTACTCACAATGATTTCAAAGTCGTCTTAACGTACTACACTTATGGAAAAAGCCCTGTCGATGATTCTACTGAAAGGATATGGATCCTAACAGATATTGCTTTACAGAAGCCATTTAAAACCTTCTATGACTAGTTTCCGAACAGAACAGAGCAAGATCACTCGGACTGAGCAGCTGCGCTAGATTTACTGGGTCTTCACTGATCGCAAGAGCCACGAGTTTTTTTTCGCAGAACGTTTAAGATTTGCAATCTCAATGATACAAAAGATAAATGTCTGTCAGAAGATTCTTGAAACATTCTGTGACTTTCTCTCGAACATTGCAGTCAGATTAAAGTATATACCCGGCTTCGAAAGCTTGCTGGTTTATGCAGAGCATATATCATTCTCAACTCACAGAATATATGTATATTTTGCCAGGCTTAATGCATTTTGGTACATTTAACATTAGGACACCGGTGATACGACTGCATACTATTATCAGCATTCACATAATTGGTCAAATCATTGGTTGCATCTTCATGTGTATTTTCCCAAAGAGGTCCAGATAAGGAGGAGTATTCAGCTCTTTCCCACCACAATATCTCTCTTATCATCCAACCAAACCCTATGATGTGAGTACTCGAAAGAATCGTCTCATTAAGACGATTCTTTTGAGTACCCACACCATAGGTTTAGAGGGTAAAAATAAGGATTTTAGAAAGTAAGAAAAAACACGTATCTAAAGCTCTGTTTACCACTGTCTCATATACACGATTATTGAAGCATCCGTAACAGGCGACTGTTAACCCCTGTCTCATATACACGATTATTGAAGCATCCGTAACAGGCGACTGTTTACCACTGTCTCATATACACGATTATTGAAGCATCCGTAACAGGCGACTGTTTACCACTGTCTCATATACACGAGTATTGAAGCATCCGTAACAGGCGACTGTTTACCACTGTCTCATATACACGAGTATTGAAGCATCCGTAACAGGCGACTGTTTACCACTGTCTCATATACACGAGTATTGAAGCATCCGTAACAGGCGACTGTTTACCACTGTCTCATATACACGATTATTGAAGCATCCGTAACAGGCGACTGTTTACCACTGTCTCATATACACGAGTATTGAAGCATCCGTAACAGGCGACTGTTTACCACTGTCTCATATACACGATTATTGAAGCATCCGTAACAGGCGACTGTTTACCACTGTCTCATATACACGATTATTGAAGCATCCGTAACAGGCGACTGTTTACCACTGTCTCATATACACGATTATTGAAGCATCCGTAACAGGCGACTGTTTACCCCTGTCTCATATACACGATTATTGAAGCATCCGTAACAGGCGACTGTTTACCACTGTCTCATATACACGAGTATTGAAGCATCCGTAACAGGCGACTGTTTACCACTGTCTCATATACACGATTATTGAAGCATCCATAACAGGCGACTGTTTACCACTGTCTCATATACACGATTATTGAAGCATCCGTAACAGGCGACTGTTTACCACTGTCTCATATACACGAGTATTGAAGCATCCGTAACAGGCGACTGTTTACCACTGTCTCATATACACGATTATTGAAGCATCCGTAACAGGCGACTGTTTACCACTGTCTCATATACACGAGTATTGAAGCATCCGTAACAGGCGACTGTTTACCACTGTCTCATATACACGATTATTGAATTTACTCAAAGTGATCGATTTCTCATTCTCCATTTTCCATATCGTTTTCAACTCTGTGTGCAATTAAATTTCTTCTGAATATGTGTTATAGGAAGGATTTTCTTATAAGGAAATCTGATCGTCCGTAAATGTTTGAGACACTCTTAGAAAGTCGGTTTCCGAATGACGGGGCTCAATATCTCTGTTTATGGAATGTAACATTTACTAGAAATGAACTTGGTGTGTCTTCATACGGCATAGGTTTGTTAACCCTTTCCCACATACAAATTTGAAAACATCTACTGAAGACATGGAAAATCTCTATAAATTAAGGTATAATTACTTAAAAAAACGTTGAAAACATTGTGTCTTGTTGAGCATTTTTTGCTTTAGTCACAAAGTGTTTTAAATGTCGTCTGCTGTAGATGCGTCTATATGTGGGAAAGGATTAATAGTGTTATTTGTGTCTGTATACATACAGAAAATCAGCAGCAGATGATTTTGAATAAATCTAGGCAAAATATGGAATATGTTTCTTTTAACTTGAACTGCATGTTTACCCAATATGACATTTTCAGTGTCGTCTGCTGTGAACACAACTGAGTGCAGATTCAATTGTGTAGCACGTACACAATGGAAGTGCAAACATGGTGGTTAAAGGGATAGTTTTCTCATTATGTTTCCAAAATGTTTTCCATAGTCGGTTGCGTCTCATGTCGTCCGTATCAAGGAAAGAGTTTATATATTTAACAAGAGGCCCATGAGGGCCTACTCTACTGGGATGGGATTTCAAGGGCCATAATCCAGTCTTGCATGGGCGGATCTACCCGGAAGGAACCAAACTCTAATGGATAATACCCAACTTCTGCGTAACTTTGGTAAAGATCAAATACTAAATGCAATTGTTTACGGACGCCCGACACCACGCCACAAGCTCTTCTGACCCAGTAGAGCTAACAAGAGATCACGTGGGCGTATCAACCAATCGGACTATAGCATGCTATAATTTGTGTTTCTCATTCGTGAGCCCACAACAGATCAACTGAATGCACGGCTGATATTGAATCACATAATACCCAACGATACATCAGAGTCTAATCATTTACAATCCCAGGTTATAATGCAGTTTTTACTAAACCATTCGATGGAAAGTGTCCCTCAATAACATACACTAGTTACATTTGTATGTCTCGTGTATTATTCTAAACTTGATCAACACGTTTCAATGTTTCCAGTTTGAAGTAAATCCGTCCAACAGAAACAAGCCTATGACTCATGTAGCCAAAGTTTTACGGGCATATGTAATCCCTACGTGTATCCCTAGATTGCAGACTGGAACACAACAAAGATAATAACAAATCTACTAAAACATCTTCTTTAAATATCATTTTTTTTATTTAATAAGATATGTATAAAAAATAATTTCTGTTACAAGAATGGAATGTCAAAATGTGAGTACACTATGAATCCGTAAATAAACAAGAGGTGAAAATCGTTATTGAACATGCTAACATTGTAGACTGACGGACCAGTGAGGGCGTTGTCTCATCAGCTTTTGTTGCCCGCCGATAAAGGAGCGTTGCTCTGCCAAAACTAACTGTATCATTATAATTACACTTAACCCTTTCACACATACGACAAGTCTGCAGCAGACGACTTTGAACATATTTTGACAAAACAGGAAAATCCCTATAATTGAATGGATAACCAATAACTTATAGTAGGAAAACATTGTGGCAAAAGGAGAAATTGCTTGTTTTGAGCTATTTCTTCATTTGTCACTATGTTTTCAAAAAGGCCATCTGCTGCAGTGGTGTCAGAACGCGTCTACATGAGGGAAAGGGTTAAACGTATATAAGAAACACTTGTATGCACCCATACTGAAGATTCCAAATTGATACTGATTAACAGAAGTGTGTTGATACATTATATAACTAATTACCGAAAAGTGCAGACCCAGATCAATCATAAGCTTTAAAATATCTATCCACAATGAAATTTATTAATATCAGGGCAATATTGCGAACATTTCTGATATTTTGAGTCTACATGTTATGCATTCAAGTCCTTAGAAAAATAGAAATGAACATTGATATTCTTTTTGTTCTGTAAAACGTTTGTACTGTAAGAACATGATGATTATGTGTGCATACATGTAGTTTGATTTACTGAATTCATAAACAAATACAGATGGAATGTAATGATTATTTACAGATGATTCAACTACATTTACATGACTGATGGATCACACAATTTATATTATATTTAACAAATTATTGCTTTATTTTAGACAAGTGATGGTAGAACACCTGCTACCTGCCGATATGCAAAAGGTGAAAGCATGACAAACAGATGATTGGTGTGTGTGTGTCTGTATGTAGGGGGGGGGGGGGGGGGGGGGGGGGGTCGGGGGTGGAGCGGGGGTCGTCTTTAAGTGTCATCCTCCCATAAAGGTCACACAAACATGTTTTGAAAATGCCTTTGCCTTTTCATGTTAACCCTTTCCTATGCAAACATTGTGACAAAAAGGATATATTTGCAACTTAATTGAATAATTAGACTACTGCATATTTGTTGTATGTGAGAAAGGGTTATACAGAAATCAGCGCTTTCCGAGAATACAGCTTTGACTTTATTGTTTTATCTGTATTGTCTTTTGTCTAAAATTCTAAAATTTAGATCAACCTGGACATGTTTTGTCCAATCAGTGCCTTACATATTTACAATAAAGGAAACACAATCTTATTTGATTCTTTACAATACTTTGTATAAACCTGATACTACATTAAAACTTTGTGTTGTCTTTATACTACAAAATTTATGATAAATTAATCATAAAGATGGATATTTAGGATGGAAAAAGAGACCCGGAACTGATAAAACACTGTGATAAAAGAAGAAATGGCTCATTGTTTTAAAACAACTTGTCATTTTCTCACAATGCTGTAAAAAGGTGTCAATATCTGGTAGCGAGATATTAAACATGTTTTTCTTTGAAGCACTAGCTATCACTATGTAGGGTTGAAGCTTCTCCTAAAACCTTAATTTTATTTAATAAAAAAGCATGATGAACGAACTTGATAATGGTCTGTTCAGTGTATTTACAAGGAAAAATTGTCACTACAAAACAAATTGTTTGACAGTGTATAAAATTGCTGCACAAAGAGAGATAACTGGGTAAATTCTGCTGTACATTTTTGGTGCAGCGTTACACCCATTCCAATCATTGCAGAAGCAGTATTCAACATTGGTATCTTGTGTCTGAGTTGGGTTCCAGAAATCATTTTTGCGGGCTGGCACACAGTAACCATGACGACGGAGGACGGGCATTCTTAAACGGTGATGAGCGGATTTCATGAGCTCACTTTCACATTCCCTGATGATCCTGGCTTCCCCTGTAAAACATTATATTCAACATGTTAACCCTTTCCCACATACAATAAATCTGCAGCAGACGACTTTGAAAACATAGTGACAAAACCTGAAAAATCTCCATAAAAGCTAGCTTAATTTAGGAAATAGATACCGGCTCTTATATCATGAATTGGAGTTTAGGTGTGTAATAATTAATTAAGAAGGCCATTCCTGAGTGATTAATTTATACACACCTGAACGACAAATCGTGATATAGGAGCAGGTATATCACTCAAAAAGCACTTCTAGCACTTTTTTATAACATAATACAACTTAAGGGGGAACTTCAACTATGTGTTGACATGACGTTGCTTTCCTTGATAAAATCACGTGTTCTTTTCTATCTTTACTCCCCATTGTATTTGTTTTGGAAATATTCGATTTTTACAACTAACAAAACATTCTGAAATCAGTTTTTATTAACAGTCTTTGAACATTTTATTTTTATTATACCTTTTTCAAATTTTCATATACTCATCAGGGGCAATTTGTTACTGTCTCATGCTAACACAACGTTTTTGACCGGTAAACAGTATGCTGTTACATGGCATGCGCATCTAAAATGTTGGTCATGCATGACGTCATTTAAAACAATTACGTCACCATTATAATTCAACTTTCCAAATGGCATTTACAACAAAAGCTCTGACTTCATTCAGAAAATGTCAAGTCCAGCGTAGTTACGCATGCCCACTATGAAAAATACGTGGGAGGGAATTTCAACAGCCAAAAATAGTTCCGGAAGTTTAGATTGATATACTGTGTGATATATCACGCGCAAATCCCTCTTTGCGTATAGAAGAGAAATTGTCAATAGTGTTAGAATGTTAAATAAAGTAGAAAACACTGTGGCCAAAGGAGAAATTGATCATCATGAGCAATTTCATCTTTGGCCACAATGTTTTCAAAAGTCGTCTGCTGCTATTGCTTCAAAATATGTCTGCAGGTGGGAAAGGGTTACCGGTAATCATCTTAGTGATAATTATTTGTTTAACCTTTTACAACATACAACAAATCTTTAGCAGATGACTTTGAAAGCATCTAAGCAAAAATATGGGAAATCTCTATTAATGAACGTATTATTATTGATCTTTAGGTTGGAATATTGTGACAAGAGGAGAAATTGCACATGATCAGCAATTTCTCCTTTTATGACAACGGAATGTTTTCAAAAGTCATCTGTCGCAGATATGTCAGCAAGTAGGCAAGGTTAAGACTTAAGTACATGTGTCATGTGTTCTGAAAATATTGTATGAAGAGGAGAAATTACTCCTTATCCCTTAATGTTTTCCACTTTTTCTCATGCCTTAACTTTAACATTCAATAGTTTAGTTCTGATTCAATTGATCTAAACCAGATTACATCTATAGCTGCTACACGTTGCAGAATTTCTTTATCCATCACTTATGATATTTCCAATTTAGGATAATCTAAAATTGGTATATATCAGGTAAATTGTGTCAGCTGGATTAAATATAAAACATGTTTACTGACATAGCTTTCTTAAGGATATTTCACTAAAGTGTCAGTTGGTCAAGAGTAATGGAACATGATGGTTTCTTACTCCCTCAAGAAATTAATCCAGAGAGTGGTTATGAAGATACAAATGGGATGCTTAACTTGCATACTTGTAACTTGATCATGTCATAACATACATGAAAACTTTTAAGAGTCTTTAACCCTTTCCCTCATATAGATGCTGTTTGATGCCTCTGCAGCAGACGGCTTTTTGAAAACATAGTGACAAAAGAAGAAATTGCACAAAACGTGCAATTTCTTCTATTGCCACAATATTTTCCACTTTTTGTCATAGGTTATCCATTCAATTATGAACATTTATTATTTTCTGACAAATATGTTCAAAGCCATCTGCTGCAGAATTGTCGTATGAGGGAAAGGGTTAAACCTTTCCAACCTGCATACACATTTTGACTCATTTGTAGCAGGATATCCAATAACTTAACAAAATACATGTATATATCTTTCAAGTATTTTATTGTTCTTGTCATGCTTTTTTTTACACAACTCAGATTAATTACTTTGCTTTATTGGGGTTTTACGCCTTTTTCACCATTATATTTGTTATATCACGGAGACAGTTCACTTATTAATGATTCCTGGGTTAATTAACAAACCAGTGCTAGGCCAGGAAATGAGCCTTGCCCAAGGTCAATGACCACCATGGGGGATCAAAAGAATTACTACTTACCATTTTCATAGGTAACCACTTTGACACAAAATTTAGAACTTCCACAATCTCTCCATGGAAACATCCTCCAAACTACTCCATCAGCTCCACAACCACCCATTGAACTGAAGCATCGATGACACATAATGCTCTCCCCTGAAATAGCAAAATTTAGTTCTCAAATAAGGTCAAATATGTGAAAGCAGAAAAAATAAGTATCTTACTATAAGATTTACTCTTTCCATATAAGTACTGAACTCTTTACCACATGCAAATCTGTAGAATATGACTTTGAAAACATCTATTTAAGTAGATTCACAGAGGACCTTCCACAGACATTTCCGAAAGCTTTTTTAAAATAATTCTGACAGGTTTATTTTGTAGAACATCAAATTCATTAAATGAATAAATAATTCTGTAAATAAAGCATTTTCCTAGACCTGATCATTATTCGTAGGCACTTTATGCCTTTTCCACATTGTCATTAGTTATATGTCTCTCCGGGTGGCCTAGTGACCAAGGTATCCATTTACAATAGCTTAAGAGTACAACAGAAAATTATGGAAACAAGAATAATATCAGAAGAAAACAAAATGGTATAAGGATCCTGGAGGTTTCGTCTAACTACCAGTTAGTCTAACTTATACTTAAGAGTGAAAGGGGAAGAGGGTTTGTCTAACTTATTTAGATGAATGATTAATATTCCTTAATATGTAATACATAAATTAAAATACTAAATTGTCTAAATTTATTTCATTCTGCATTGTTTGCTGTCTTAAAGTTTTAAATCTTTAATAATAATCTGTCAATTAACACCTTCATAACAATTAATATACATGTGTAATGTGCACAGGGTCCTTCAGGGAGTTAAGCCACTTCTGGTCACCCATCCAGGCACTAACTGCAATGTATGTTGCTTATCATGGTGAAAAAGCCAACCACTCTACCATAATCTCTATAAAAGCTAGCTTCCACAGGCTGTAAAAGTGGTACATTGTACATATCAATGTAGAATTTTAGTCTTATTATGGCAAAAAACTTAATTTCTATATCTCTTTCTGCCATAACTATGTATTACTTAATAAGGATTCTATGAAAATTGTCACGTTTTTTGCCTTTTTACCTACTTTGCTGGTCTAAGTCAAACAAATGGCGCAAACAACATTTTAAATTACGATGACTAGTTCTGTTCATAATTGTATTGCATGTATGTAAATTAATTTTATGATATATCTGTATTTCATTTCAGATCATTATGTTGTTGCGGGACCGTGTTGTTGCTCTTCGATAAATGTATTGTATATAAATATAATGGCCCTAGGGTTAGCAGAACGAGCCATTCTAAGAATTATTTAAGGCTAAGAAAACCAAACATGAAACCATTTTCTTAGGGACCATTTGCGTAAGTTTTAATATGTGAGTCATTCAAAATAATTCAAAACATAATAAAAATGGCCGACTTCCTACTTCTTCCAAATTTTCACCTGGGTCAGGTGTTACAAAACAAAAGCTAAAATTGTTTACGAATGTTTAGACTTATAAAGTAGCCAGCGGATATTTTACACCTACCATATCTAACAAGGATGGACAAGATCCCAACAGTAATGAGTGTTTTCTGCCACATTTTCTTGGTTATTTACATTCTTTTGGTACAGGTAAGTGTTTTTGTGTGTGAAGAGACCTCTAGCGGGCAGGTAATTTAAGGGAGATCACTCCATGAAACCCGAAACGGTGAAGTAGTAGAAAATAATAACCACATGAACCCGGTTTATATTTATATCATAATTGTTTCGGGAAATCATATCAAACAAAATTGTTGTTATTATATTATTGTTTTCAAGTTTGCCTTAATATGAGCTGCAACGTGACATTTTGAAATTTAGAAAAAGGCTATTTTTCACGATTGATTGATTCTACTTGCACCGACATTAAAAGGGAGATCACTCTTATTTGTCAAATTTGACAAACTACGAAGGAAGAGAATTGAAATATCAGCATGTATTATATCCGTCAGCAATTCACATATTCTTGATAAAAGAAAGTAAATAAATAGTCATATTTTGTATAGATCTAAATAATTTCCCGTTTAAAAGATCGATTGTCATTTGAATTGCATAAATAACTTGTAATTCGAAATAAGTTATCAGAATAAAAACGAAAGTAGGTCGTGTTTATTTTTAAAACATAATTCATCGTCATGTGACTCAATTTATTTTTATATAGGGACTTTTTCATTTTCCGGTTTCTATTTAGATGAATGAAACTTATTCATGTGACTGAATATTTTCAGATATAAGTCTGGAGGTCAGATTGTGTATCTGAGCAAGGGGTAATCTAGTGGACTAAACCTGATGAGGGAACCCGACTCATAACCAGGTAATGAGGTATTATTTGAATATTGATTACACATTTTTAGATTAGACTCAGTATTTTAAGCCTTTCCCCCATGCATCAAATCTGCAGGAGGCAACTTGGTCGAACATCTGGAGAAAAAGTAGTCAACAGTAGTTCAGGTTTCTGTACCTAAGGAATGCGATTTTTTATTTTGACTGTTCGCATCCTATGCAATATGTAACAGTGATATATTGAGACAAGTCAACAGGAGCCAGTCATGTTGAATGGTCATGATTTTTTAAGAAAATTGTAAAGAAGTCTTTAATATCTTATATATTGATTAAATATAATGCAACGACTGCCTGTGAGAACATAAGGAACATCAAGATCTGTTTACATGAAAGTTTAAATTGAATACAGTTCAAAACATTCTTGCTAATTTAGTCTAAAGTAGAAATTGCTCATCATGAGCAACTTCTTCTTTTGTTACAATGTTTCATCTGTTGTAGATGTGTCAGAAAGTGTCTGCAAGCGGGAAATTAATGGAAACAAGGAAAACAGTGAAATGCAGTTCTAAGATTTACCTAAAAGGCTTTACAATAATTAATGGGTTAAGTCTTCATTAAGGTTTTTCCAAATGCAGACATATTTTCATATCTCTGCTGTGATGGCTTTTGAAAACTTTGTGGCAAATGAAGACATTGCTCATAATGATCAGTTTAGCCCTTTGCCACACTGTTTTTAAATCTATTAATTAATTATACCTTCATTAAGACAGATTTTACATTTTTTGCCAATATGTTTACAAAGTTTTCTGCGGCAAATTTGTTACAAGTATGTTGGAAAGAGGAATTTAATTAAAGGTTTCTTTACAATAGAGTAAATGGTCTGCTGTCAATTTGATCAAAAGGGAAAATGGCTAAGTGGTTTTTTGGCTGTCCTTAAGTGTTGACCCTATGATCGGTTAAATTGTGGGGGAGTTAGTTGATCAATGTATTTCCTGTCACGATTGTCTGTGCAGGTTTTTGAATCTAAGGGTGAGCATGTGTATCAATTGTTTGATTGATATATATAATTATAATACCATTGCATTAAAACTTCAATGCAGGTTGCATAGATCTACTTTCAGAGCTTAACCCTTTTCCACATACAACAATTTTGCAGTAGACGAGTCACGACAAAACATAGATTTTTAAAAAAAAAATGTAGGTAAAACTGTATAACAACTGAAAAAAAGTTTAAAACATTGTTGCAAAAGGATAAATTCTTCATTTTGAACAATTTCTCATTTTGTTATAATGTTTTCAAAAGTTGTTTTTGTAAAGCATATATATATGAGGGAAAACACTGGCCATAAGGCTGGTAATCAGCACTGGTCAAAAATAGGCTACGGCTGGTTTCCCTATCTGCAGTAGTTATTGAGTAATACTGACTGTGGTGATAAAAGTCCACTTCAAATGATGGTGCACTGGTATATATAAAAGCGGCTTAGCCAAATATATTTGGGTTTAAGTTTGAACTGGTCAATGATTCGTTGATTTTTTAACATTCATTTGTTTGTGTTAATTAAATTTAGAATCCAAATATGAATCAATGTTGAGGAAGTTGATACAAAATACCAGTAGGTTTTCAGTTTTTCTTTGTCTTTAGTATTTTACATTTCTAGCTTTATTTCATTTTGTTTAATATAGAACCAGTTTTTCAGCTTATATTTATCACACATAACCAGTACAACCCTACTTGTTGCAGGAAAATACCAGAACAGCTTTAACCCTTTCCCACATACACCAAATCTGCAGCAGACAACTTTGAAAAAATATTTTCAAAAATGTGAAAAATCTTTGAATAATTGAATAAAGTTGAAAACACTGCGGTAAAAAGAGAAATTGCTTGTTTTGAGCAATTTCTCCTTGTTGTCAAATATTTTCTCCTGCAGAGGCATCCGAGAGTGTCAAGACGAGCAATTTCTCCTTTTGCTACAATGTTTTCCACTTTTAGTCATGGGTTATCCATTCAATTAAAGAGATTTTCTATTTTTTAACAAAACATGTTGAAAGTCGTCTGCTTCAGAATTGTCATATGAGGGAACAGGTTAACCCTTTACCGCAGACAACTATTTAAAACATTGTGGCAAAAGGAGAAGTTGCACATAATGCAAAAATGTTTTAAATTCATCTGCTGCAGATTCGTTGTTTGTGTTTTAAACACTTTGACAAACTTAATCCTTTCCCTTCATACAACAAATCTGCAGCAGATGACTTTGAAAAGATTTATTTTTTGGAAACTCCCTTTGAATGAAAGTACACTTATTGAATGGAGTTGAAAACATGTTGACAAAAGCTGAAATTGCTTGTTTTGAGCAATTTGTTTTTTTGTCGCCATGTCTTCAAAAAGCTGTCTGCTGCAGAGGCGTCAGAAAGCATCTATATGGGGCAAGGGTAAAGAAAGAAGTCACAAGGAGACAAAACAGTAAAATTCCGTCTGAACCTTTTGCCACATGCAGACATATTTTGAGACATCTGCATCAGACGACTTGATTATATTGTGATGGTTGAAATAATTACTAATAATGAGAAATTTACCCTTTTTGGCCGGATTGCTTAAGCAATTCCGGTCTATAGATTGGCGATGTCCGTCTGTCTGTCTGTCTGTCTGTCCGTCAACATTTTGGTTAAAGTTTTAGGTTAGGCAAAATGGTTAAAGTTTCTGGTTAAGCAAAATCTCAGACATGGAAAGAGCTACAAACTTGAAAATTGGTCTGTGTGTAGCCACTAACATGTTCTTTTGATTTCCATGATAACTCTTCACCTTCACCTTCCTATTGCCCGTCTGTCTGTCTGTCTGTCTGTCTGTCCGTCAACATTTTGGTTAAAGTTTCTGGTTGAAGCAAAATCTCGGACATGGAAACAGCTACAAACTTGAAAATTGGTATGTGTGTAGCCACTAACATGTTCTTTTGATTTCCATGATAACTCTTCACCTTCACCTTCCTATTGCCCGTCTGTCTGTCTGTCTGTCTGTCCGTCAACATTTTGGTTAAAGTTTCTGGTTGAAGCAAAATCTCGGACATGGAAACAGCTACAAACTTGAAAATTGGTATGTGTGTAGCCACTAACATGTTCTTTTGATTTCCATGATAACTCTTGACCTTCACGTTGCTATTGCCTGTCTGTCTGTCTGTCTGTCTGTCCGTCAACATTTTGGTTAAAGTTTCTGGTTGAAGCAAAATCTCGGACATGGAAACAGCTACAAACTTGAAAATTGGTCTGTGTGTAGCCACTAACATGTTCTTTTGATTTCCATGATAACTCTTGACCTTCACGTTCCTATTGCCCGTCTGTCTGTCTGTCTGTCCGTCAACATTTTGGTTAAAGTTACATCACAGCAACTTGCGTTTTAATTTGCTTTCAACAGTTTTATAGTTATATCAACTTGTGTTTTAATTTGCTTTCAACAGTTTTATAGTTATATCATGGCAACTTTCGTTTTAATTTGATTTCAACTGTTTTATAGTTATATCACGACAACTTGCGTATTAATTTGCTTTCAACAGTTTTATAGTTATATCACTGCAAATTGCGTTTTAATTTGCTTTCAACAGTTATATAGTTATATTACAGCAAATTGCGTTTTACTCAGCTTTCAACAGTTTTATAGTTATATCACGGCAAGTTGCGTTTTAATTTGCTTTCAACAGTTATATAGTTATATCACAGCAAATTGCATTTTACTCAGCTTTCAACAGTTTTATAGTTATATCACGGCAAGTTGCGTTTTAATTTGCTTTCAACAGTTTTATAGTTATATGGACTTGTGTTTTAATTTGCTTTCAACAGTTTTATAGTTTTATATTATTTATATTTTATTATTTATTATTTTATTATTTTTGGCCGGATTGCTCTAGCAATTCCGGTCTATAGATTGGCGATGTCCGTCTGTCCGGATGTCTGTCTGTCAACATTTTGGTTAAAGTTTCAGGTTGAGGCAAAATCTCAGGACTGGAAAGGGTTACAAACTTGAAACTTTGCCTGAAAGTAAAAAGTAACAAGTTCCATTGATTTCTAGGGTTACTTTGACCTTGACCTTGGTTTGTCGATTTTCAAGGTCAAATTGCCGACAATCCGGCCTTACCGTCTTTAGCGGTTTCTTGTTCCACAATGTTTTCAACTTTTTGCAGTTAATAAACTGTCATTTATAAAGATTTTCCATAGTTTTGTCTAGTTAACCCTTTCCCTCATACGACAATTCTGCAGCAGACGACTTTGAACGTATTTTGTCAAAACATAGAAAATCTCCATAATTGAATGGATAACCTATGACAAAAAGTGGAAAACATTGTGGCAAAAGGAGAAATTGCACGTTTTGTGCAGTTTATTCTTTTGTCATTATGTTTTCAAAAAGCCGTCTGCTGCAGAGGCGTCAGAAAGCGTCTATATGAGGGAAAGGGTTAATTTCAAAGTTGTGTGCTTCAGATGTAAGTTGGAAAGGGTTAATTAATGGAAATATTTATATTACCGTTATCCACCATCATTACACATTGTAATAATTAGGCCAAAATGTGTAGTATATGAATTATGAGCTGTTCCATGAAAAAACCAACATTGTGGACTCTGCGTAAAGTATCGACCCTGGTCAGCCTGAGCATGCCACGCAGGCTAACAGAGACAGACATTTTTTGCCTCTTGTGGATTTTCTGTTTCAGGAATCATTACTCTATTCCTCCATCCTCCTGCGACGGCATGTGTCGTGACGGAATGTGTCGGCCTGGATTATCTGAGTCGATACATAACGCAGAGTCCATAATGTTGGTTTTCTAGCGGAACTGCTCATATATATGTAAAATTATTTCGTGCTCTTGTGTTTGCTTCAGACAACAGGAATCTCATGTTTTCAAATATTGATGATTTTAATTTTGTTTACCCTTGCCTGGCAGAATTTAATATTTTACTAGATGACATTGGGTGTCTGAAACTTAGGTGTCCTTATAATTGCAGGAAGAAGAAAAAGAAAACAAGGCGACACGATGTGCTTTCATGGAATGAGTTATCTGCCGATTTTGATGGTGGTACTGGCAGCCTCAACATTTGTTGTAACCTATATCATAGCCATCTCAGATCATGATGTATCCCCATATTTCCCATACATAAGGTATTTATCTGTACAAAATTCCTTTACCACAGTGTCATGCTGCTGAAGGTTTCCCCATATTTCCCATGCATATGGTATTTATCTCTACATAATCCCTTTACCACAATGTCATGATGATGAATGTTGATGGATCTGACGCAGAGAACTGTTAAAAACATTGCGACAAAAGGAGAAATTGCTAATCATTAGCAAGTCTTTCCATTTGCCACAATATTTTCAATGCGTTAAACCTAGCTTTACCACATTCAACAACTCTGCTGCATCTAGGATAAATTGTAGAAAATCTCTTTAACCCTTTCCCTCATATATACGCTTTCTGACGCCTCTGCAGCAGACAGCTTTTTGAAAACATTGTGAAAAAAGAAGAAATTGCTCAAAACGAGCCATTTTTCCCTTTGACACAATTTTTTCCACTTTTAGTCATAGGTTATTCATTCAAATATAGAGATTTTCCATTTTTTGACAAAATATGTTCAAAGTCGTCTGCTGCAGAATTGTCGTATGAGGGAAAGGGTTAAAGGTAAATTTGATAATTCAGAAGGTTGAAAGCATTGTGACTAAAGGAATAACTGCTCATTCTGTTTTCGAAAGTTGTCTGCTGCAAATGCGCCAAAATGCATCTTTATGGTGGAAAGGGTTAAAAGGATCATTATGTGAGTTATAGAGACTTTCAATATTGTTTGCCTCAACTTTGGTTAACCTTTTCCCTCATATAGACGCTTTCTGATGCCTCTGTAGCAGACGGCTTTTTAAAAACATAGTGAGAAAAGAAGATATTGCACAAAACGTGCAATTTCTCCTTTTGCCACAATGTTTTCCACTTTTTGTCATAGGTTATCCATTCAACTATAGAGATTTTCTATGTTTTGACAAAGTTCAAAGTCGTCTGCTGCAGAATTGTCGTATGAGGGAAAGGGTTAAAGTTGTCTGTTGCCAAAACCGATATATGTTTGAAGGGTTAATGTTGGTAGAACATCTTTCAGACCAGATTAATAGTGCCACATTTTTATTTCATTTACTTAGCCCTTTCTCTCGTATAGACATTTTCTGATGCCTCTGCAGCAGACGGCTTCTTGAAAACATAGTGACAAAAGAAGAAATTGTTCAAAATGAGCAATTTCTCCTTTTGCCACAATGTTTACCGCTTTTAGGTTATCCATTCAATTAAAGAGATTTTCCATTTTTTGACAAAATGTGTTCAAAGTCGTCTACTGCAAAATTGTCGTATGAGGGAAAGGGTTAACTCTTTCCCACTTACAAGTAATTATACCTACAATTATAGAGATTTTCCAAATGTTTGATGAACGTTTTCAAAGTTTGCTGCATACTTGTCATATGTGGGAAAGGGTTAATGCATCTGTGTACAGTGAAGATTCAGAGGAGTCTGTGCATCCACATAATCTTCTCTGTTTGTCTACATGTAATTCAGTCTAACTGCATCCAAAAACAAGAACTGTAGCGCCATCTTTACTTTACACCAATTTACCTTTTTGTCATCCTTTTACGGGGAGTCAATAAGACGGCCATATCGTCGTATAAGAATGTAGATGTAGTTCAAATAGATACTTTTATTTGATGAGGCTTTAACCCGATGCCTCTACATCAGACATCTTTTAAAAATATTGCGGCAAAAAGGAGACATTGCTCAAAATACTCCTTTTACAAGTGTTTTTAACTTTATTTATTTATTATAGTAGATATTTTATAGAGAATTTTCACATATTTGCAAATGATTTTCAAAGTCATCTACTGCAGATTTGCTGTATGTGGGAAAGGTTCAACCTTTTCCCACATGCAATATATCTGCAGCAGACAACTTTGAAAACATCTTGGCAAAAATGTGAACGGTTGCATTATCAAATATAGTTGAAAACATTGTGGCACAAAGAGAAATGACTCATTATGAATATATTTTCCTTTTAGCACAATGTTTTGGAAATGTGTATGATATCGGAAGCCATATACCGGACAAAATATGGGCCATATTTTGTCCGGCCTATTTCTTACAAACCACTGGGTGGAATTCAATAACATTTTACATGAAGCTTTTATACCAAGAGGAGATGTGCATATCCTAAAGGTCTTACAATTGCAAGTTATTTTACACAGTTATGGCCCTTTTACTTATTAAGTTATGGTGTTGGTCAAGGTGCTGTTTGGGGGTATGTATCATCTTCAGTGATAGTTCTAGTTGTTTTTGATAGTTCTAGTTGTTTTTCTTTCCCGCTGCAGACGTATCTAAAAAAAAAATGAAATTATCTAGGCAAAAAACGCTGAACATATTTTTAAATGTAGGTATAACAACTGAAAAAAAAATTGAAAACATTGTGGCAAAATGAGAAATTGCTCGCTTTGAGCAATTTCTTATTTTGTCTCAATGTTTTCAAAAGTCGTCTGCTGCAGAGGGGTCAGAAAGGAATACAATATATCACCTATCAAGAGCTCTGTCTTTATCTTTGTTTGAACAGTGACACAGGGACGAAGCCACCTGAGAGCTGTATCTTCAGTGAATTCTTGAATCTGGCAGCTGCACTTTGTAAGATGTTTTATGTTTGACCCCTTTTCCCTGATATATAACTTTTAGGTTTCCTTAATTAGAATTTAGTTACAGAAGATCATAAAATGCCATCTTGTCATTGTATACTATTTTAATTTAAGGAAGGAAATAATTTAAAATATAACTTAACAAATAATTGCTATATGAATAAGCTCCATTTAACCAAACATTGTATATTGTAACTCTTTGAATATTATGATGGTATCTGCTTTAGTTGAGTGGTAAGTGTGGAAACTGGGTGTTTCGGGTTCCATCCTATCTTGTTGTGATCATGATGGTGTGCACTTTGGCAAGGCACATTTACTAGCTCAACTGACTGAAAGGAAGTCAAACTTATGAAATGGCGAATTGTCTGTCATGTGCGGGTGCGTGCGTCCGTGCGACAACATCTTCTCCTCTGTAACTGGTGGGTCAATTGGGATGAAACTTTACATAAAGCATCTTCTCAATGACCTCACTGGAATTCCTTAATTTTTTTTATCAATGCAGAATTCTGGTTTCCATGGCAACCGAAAGTAAAAACCTCATTGTCTCCTCATTTTCAAATAATTTTGCAGTGATAAAACGGAAATAGTGTTGAACACGGTCTAACACTCAAATAAATAATTGGACACTATGTTAGAGATTGCACCTTGAAGGTTCTGTCAAGTGAACTTCATTCATCACATAACGTGGTCCTGATGAAGAGTGTGAGGTTAAAAATCTCAACAAATCAGGATTCTCCGTCTCCGTTTGAAAGATAATAAACCCTTCCAATGCTCAATTTTAAACATAGACTTGTCCAGATTTGCATTTGGAATAGTCCATAGACAATTTTATGAATATCAAGATGGAAATGTTGAGTTTAGCAGCAAACAGTATAGCCTGCTCCGATGGCGCAGATTTTCCAGCTGACCAGGCTTCCAGAAATCAGTTCCAGCAGTCAAAGGATCAATTAACACTCTATAAATGATCTTTCCCTCTACTATAAGGGTCTTTTATCACCTATTTATCACATAAAGCCCTCTCTGGAGTACTGGTGTGAGAAAACCAGGAAGTGCATGAGTAGGTGAACTGGCTGCCATGATATAACTGAGAAATTATTAAAAACGGCATTAAACCCCAATCAATCAATTAATCAAATATGTTTGACAATTTTATGTAATGTATAATATAAATATTTTTGGAAGTATTGTGCAATGTATAATGTACAATTTAAATATGTTCGACAGGTTATTTCATGAACTAAATGTATACAATATAAAAACATATACATGTATATTTGACTTGTATATATGTATGATATTCAGATGATTGACGGGGTTGTCTTATTAAATGATATAAAGATATTTGATAGGTTAATATTCTATGTATACATGTACAACTTAAATATGATGACATGTGTATATTTGATATAGTGTACAAAATAATTGTGTTTAACAGACAAATGTACCGTATAATATACAATATAAATATGTTTGACAGGTTTATGTTTTGTATAAACTTTATGAAGAACAATATAAAATAAAATATATTTGACAGGTTTATGTTTTGTATAAACTTTATAAAGAACAATATAAATATATTTGACAGGTTTATGCACTATATATGTACGATATAAACTGGTTGAAGCGTTGAGTGGGCTTGAAGATGTAAAGACAAAAAGACTCAACAAGACTGGACTTGTACTGGGTATACTGACATCCTTTGGTCTCAGCCTTGTTGCAAACTTTCAGGTAATCAGGTGGTCATGTATATGCATGCTTTAATAGTCGCCGGGCAGAAGCCCGCAACTTCTATTTTTAATAGGTTTTCGGAAATGACATGGGAGGGGGGGTTATTATTAGATTTTTATTTTTTTAAATGTCTTGAACATATTACAATTGCGTTTGTTTAAAAACACTAAGTTATGACACATCTAAAATGAAATAAATATTCCGATGTTTTAAGTATGTGCATTTTCTTTATTTTGACTCGCATTTACGTTTTTGTGTTTTATTTACGAAGACAAAACAGTTCCTATTAGCTAGACTGGGATACTTTATTTTCATAAACTATGTAATCAAAATGCAATAACTACAAACCTTTACAACGCACAGTCTAATTTGTTTACATATACGCACACCTGCTTGCAGCAGACTATCGATATGAAAATCACGTCAAATTCTCCTTTTAATAGATAAGTATCAACATAAACTGGTAACAGAAACAAAAATAAGAAATATTTTGTGAAAATATGTCTCAAATATAAGCCTGTTTATCGGTTGTGAACGTCAAAAAGCCTTTTCCTCAGTTTGTGACCTAGTTTCATATTGCCAAAATGTAAGAGAAGTAACCGGAAGTAAAATGTAAACTTAGAAAAGTGACTTGTTTATGCAGACAAAAAATGTCGCACGACAAATTGATTTCTTAAACGTCACAAAACGAGTGCATAGGTCGAATGTAGGAGAAAGACAGATAATATAGAAATGCTTTTTCTCTCTTGAATGCAGTGGAATAAAACATGCACTAAAGCTTTGCCTGATTTTGTATTCACTTTCTTCAATGTCTGACACTACGACTCGATCTTCACACGAGGGTCAACATTTCGAAAGAATGCTCAAACACCTTATTACAGATTGATAGCTAATATTACACACATAAATGATTAAATATATGTGATATTAAATGTTTATTTCGCACCCAATTAATTTCATACTTGCCACCTATTTTAAAAATATTAATGGGACTCGCAACTGGCATTTCTCTTTCGCCAAACATATATTGTATGCATCAACGATTTAGATAAACAATTTAGCTGATATGTTGTTTCAAGTGTGGTCTACTTTTTAAACATATGAGGATAAATTTTAACATCTGTGAAATATTTATTATAATTATTATTAAAAGGTAGGAAGTTCATGTCTTCAGCAATTTAACCGTTTTCTCAATGTTTTAAGCGTTTAAAGGTTTTCATTGTTGCTTCAGACATGGAAAGGGTTTAATAGCATGTAGATTTAAATCCCAAAATGTATTTGTTGTGGTTTTATTGACAAATACAAAACATCCAAAATCCTGACCAAAAGAAATCCTGAAATTTGTAGATCTATGTGGAATTTCAAAAATCCTGGAATTAGTCCTTATGAAAACATTATGTGTATGTTTAGACTAATGAAAGTCAAGAATACATGACCTTTTTTGTGTGTTAAAAAATAAATCAATGCAGTCTTTTCCGGCGACATTGATGCCTTGCATCAACTTTCTCTTGTTATTTTGTATATATACACGTATTGTGTATGTCCAGAGTTCCATCTTGTTTCGACTTGCTTAGCCGAGCCTCGGTCGCTCAGTTGGTAGTGATGCAGGCTGTCAATCCAGGGGTTGTGAGTTTGAATCCCAGCTCGACCAACATCATTTCTGACATATGATAAAAGTCAATGTGACATGGGTCATTCATCTTCATCCAATGGGCAAACAGTCTTTTTATGTGGAAAAGCAGCCAGTTGCTTAGGAAGTTTGTTGTGTGGATTACTGGTGTGGGGAATCAAGGAAACACATGAGTACGAGAAATTAGCCACCGTGATATGACTGAAAATTCCTTATTGCCACAATGAGTTTTGAAAAGGAGGATTTCATTGATACACAATCTTCATGCATTTATGTTGGTACCAGCTGAACCTTTTTTCACATACAGATGCTTTCTGATGCCTCTGCAGCAGACATTTTTTTTTAAACATTGCTCAATAGGAGAAATTGCTCATAATGGCACAATGTTTTCAATAGTTAGAATTTCCCTCATACAAATTTTCAATACTTTTGGTTAGATGTTTTCAAAATGGTCTGCTGCAATTTTGTTGTAGTGGGAAAGGGTTAAAGGTCAATATGACATTTTCTACAGGAAACCAACATAGAGATAGTCCATGTGACTGGAGCATTTATGGTGTTTGGCATTGGAGTAATATACGCTTTCATACAGGCCTGGTTGTCGTACCACATGTGCCCTGACTTCAACGGGCTGTACATATGCCGTGTACGCCTCACGCTTAGCATCATGTCATGTTTATGCATGATAGTCAGTATCCTTTTTGTTCAAAATGATTGTACACATATGAAGACATTTTGTCAAACAATTTTTAGCTCACCTGAGCACGAAGTGCTCATGGTGAGTTATTGTGATTGCCTTTTGTCCGTTGTGCGTCCGTCAACATCTTCTCCTTAGTAATCAGCGGGTCAATTTGGATGAAACTTCACATAAAACATCCTCTCAATGATCTTACCAGAATTCCTTCAAATTTTCTAGGGTGACTCTCTATCAGATTCCTTCAAGCCATGTTGATTGATCGAAAACTATGGCAGCCAGGTGGCGGGGTTTATATGGCTAAAGTGAAAAAAAAATAAAAACAGGTGAGCGATCCAGGACCATCATGGCCCTCTTGTTGAATATTTGTTTGCTGAATTTTTTAAATGGAACTTGTCAAGCTTTGCATTTAGAAGAGTCCATAGCTAATTTGAAGAATATGAGGATAAATATGGAGAATTGAGCAGCAAACAGAATAGATCCTGATCACAGCGCTGATGTCCCAGAATGCCTGGCTATATACTTATGGAACAAAGTAACAAATTGGATCCTGTCGTCGGTTTGATTCATCTGCAGCAGACGACTGTGAAAACATCCATGTAAAAGTTAAGAGAATTGAAAACATTGTGGCAAAAGATGTCTGCTGCAGATGCATCAAAATATATATTTACCGTAGTTAAAAAAGATCTGAAGACCTCAAACAAAACATTTGAACGTTTCCCTCACGCTGACGCAATTTGAAGCATCTGCAGCAGACATCTATGAAAATACAACAAATTTCTGTAAATGAATGTATACTAATTGAAATGAGTTGAAATTACTGTGGCGAAACAAGGTATTTGCTTAAAATGAGCTCAAGGTTAATTATTGTGGTCCCCCTTTGTCAGTCGTCCATCGTGTGTCGTCCATCAACATCTAAATGTCTTCACCATAATTCCGTTAAATATTTTTGATCCATGCAGAAGTCATCTGCTGAAGAGGCTTCAGAAGGCTTCTATGAGTGGAAAAGGGTTAAATAGTTGTGAGTAGATTTAAGTTTCAAAATATCAGGAAGACGAAAGTGTTTATGGATCGGAAGGGGCACTCTGTAACATGGTATCAGAAAATAAATTGTTGTGATTGGAGCTTAACAACAATTTTTCAGTCTTAAGGTGCAAGGCAAGTTCACCTACTCATGTGTTTCCTAGCTTTCTCACACCAGTACTCCACACAACAAACTTTCCAAGCAACTTGTTGCTTTCCAAATAGACTTTTAGCCAATTGGTGAAAGACGAATGCCCCTTGTCACAGTATTTTTGTCAAACGTCGGACAAAATGTTGGCCAAGCTGGGATTCTAACTCACAACCCCTGAATTGACAGTCTGCATTCGCTACCGGGGCTCAGCCTCACAAAATAGATTGTTGAAGAAGGAGAAGCTGTTTAAAATAAGCATTTAGATCCAATTCTTTTCTCTTGACATTTTGTTGTCTTGATCAAATATCACAAAATGATGTTACCATATTAACTCATGAAACTTCACAAAAAGCATCCCCTCAATGACCTCACCAGAATTCCTCCAAATTGTTAGGATCCATGGAGAATTCTGGTTTCCATAGCAACCGAATGAAAAAAAATAAAATTCTTCTTCTTGGTTGTCGATTTTCAAATAATTTTGTAGAAATGTTCCTTGGATGACCCTCTATCAAATTCCTTCAAGCCATGTTGATTGGTCAAAGAACATGGCCGCCAGGGGCGGGCTATTTTGCCTTATATAGATAGCTAAATTGAAAACTTAAAAAATCTCTCCTACGAAAGTGTCAGGTCGATTTTCAAATAATTTTGTAGAAATTTTCCTAGGGTGACCTTCTATCCGATCCCTTCAATCCATGTTGATTGGTTAAAAAAAATGGCCACCAGGGGGCCATGAAGTTTGAAGTGATACTGGCCCTCTTGGGCCTCTTGTATTAGCTTACCTGACCACAAAATGAGTTAATGTGGTTTACTATGTGGTTGGCATGACAAATCACATTGCATAAGTTAGGTGAGCGATCCAGGGCCATCATGGCCTTCTTGTTTAGTCAATGACTCAAACAATTTCACATCAGGTAAAAGAGTCTGGTTCCTAATTTGTTCCTTGATTCATTTTATGACGTCCATTCCATATCTTGACTTTTCACAAAAGATTCTCAATATTATTCCAACTCTTACTTAAAATCACAATGTAAAACAATTACAGATTTCAATTTCTTAACCATTTAGTTAACCCTTTCCCTCATATGACAATTCTGCAGCAGACAACTTTGAACGTATTGTGTCAAAACAGAAAATCTCCATAATTGAAAGGATAACCTATGACAAAAATTGGAAAACATTGTGGCAAAAGGAGAAATTGCACGTTTTATGCAATTTCTCCTTTTGTCACTGTTTTCAAAAAAGCCGTCTGCTGCAGAGGCATCAGAAAGCGTCTATATGAAAGGGTTAAGGCCAAATAAGAAATCTTACTAGAAAAAAAAATATGTGTACAATATTACATTTAGAAAGTAATTAGATTGGTTGATTGGTTGACGCTTGGCAGCATTTTACCTAGAAAGTAGACTTCTTTAACCAATCTAAGCCACCATTGGAGCTGGAATCTCAAGAATGAAGATGGAGGCAGGTACCGACAGATTTAACTGGAAACCTGGAGAAGCTGTAAGTGATTTTTACTCCTTTTAAACATACTTAAAAATAGGTTAGTTTTCACAAACAACAACATTTTTAATATGCAGCAGATGGCTGCCTCATCTTTACAAAAATGTGGAAAATCTCTATTAATTCTTTCCCACGTCTAGACATTTTCTGATGTCTCTGCAGCTGACGACTTTTGAAATAATTGTGGCAAAAGGAGAAATTGATCATAATGAGCAATTTCTCCTTTTGCCACACTGATTTCAACACTATTCAAAAGTCATACCATCAGTTATAGAGATTTTCTATATTTGGACTTCATAATATCAAAGCCTTCTGCTGCTGCTTAATTATTTGAATTAAGTAATATTGCGGCAAAAGGAGCCATGTCATTATCATTATGAGCAGATTTTACTTTTACTAAAGTGTTTTCAAAAGTTGTCTGTAACAGGGAAAGGGCAAATAAAAGAAAATCCAGAGCAGCATGTTCCGCCTCGGGTGTGGGAGGTCACAGGTCCGATCCCTGGCTGGGTCGTACGAAATACTTAAAAAAAGTGGTGGTAATGGCTGCCCTCCACGGCTCTCAGATTTACGGGGAAAGCGTTACGACTGACCGGCTGGTGTCAGGATAAATGGACCAGTAGTACTGGTAACTTACCCAGAAAGTGCCGTGATATGACTGAAAAATTGTTGAAAGCGGCATAAAACACCAACAAATTGAGAACGGTTGCAACTAGAAACCAACTATATATGGGCCTATGGGAAAAGGGAGATTTATTTCTAATTCAATTAGTAGTTATCACCCTTCTTTCCATGTATAGATGACATTTGATTCATCAACAGCTAACATTTTTCTTAAACATTGTGGGAAAAGAAGAAATTGTTCCAAATTTATGAAAGATTATAAAATCAGGATAATATGTTGTACAAAATTGTAGTAAACATAGCAAATTTTTCCTTTTGGCACATTGTTTTCAACTCTATTCAACAATTATGCATTTAATCCATATAGTTCATTAATGGATGTTTTCTTCATTCTTTTAATAATCAGGATGTTTTTTAACCCTTTCCCTCATATAGAGGCTTTCTGACTCCTCTGAAGAAGACGGCTTTTTGAAAACATTGTGACAAAAGAAGAAATTGCTCAAAACGAGCAATTTCTCCTTTTGCCACAATGTTTTCAACTTTTAGTCATAGGTTATCCATTCAATTATAGAGATTTTCTATTTTTTGACAAAATATGTTCAAAGTCGTCTGCTGCAGAATTGTTGTATGAGGGAAAGGGTTAAGAGGTCTGCTGCAGATTTGCTGTATGTTAATGTATGAAAAGGGTTAACCCTTTCCCTCATACGACAATTCTGCAGCAGACGACTTTGAACATATTTTGTCAAAAAATGGAAAATCTCTTTAATTGAATGGATAACCTATGACTAAAAGTGGAAAACATTGTGGCAAAAGGAGAAATTGCACGTTTTGTGCAATTTCTTCTTTTGTCACTATGTTTTCAAAAACCCGTCTGCTGCAGAGGCGTCAGAAAGCATCTATATGAGGGAAAGGGTTAATAAAACATGTCACTGCAATATTTCTTTTTTCAGGGATTCAGTGCCCACCTGATTAGCACCATTGGTGAATGGCTGACAGCCATCGTATTCCTGTTCTATTTTCTGACATTCGTGCGGGACTTCATGAAACTGAAGATTGAAGTGAGACCAATCTTGCATGTACGCCATTTAGATGACCCAGTCTACCCAGATGAGAGGACAGGGCTTTTATCATGAACATTAAAAGATTCTCGCAGCAAAAGATCACCAATCTCATTTTAGAATTTCTGTACAATTGCTATCCTCCACATGCTTCATATGACTTCTGACACTTTATTTGGAAACAGTGTGATAAAGGGATAAACTGTTCAAATCAGCAATTTTTTAATGTCCTCTTGAATGTTTTTAACTCTCATCAAAAAGTGCTTTCAAGATTCTTAATGATGAAAAATATGTTCTTAACCCTTTCCCTCATACGACAATTCTGCAGCAGACTACTTTGAACATATTTTGTCAAAAAATAGAAAAACCTCTATAATTGAATGGATAACATATGACTAAAAGTGGAAAACATTGTGGCAAAAGTAGAAATTGCTTGTTTTGAGCATTTTTTTCTTTTGTCACTATGTTTTCAAGAAGCTTTCTGCTGCATAGGCATCAGAAAGCGTCTATATGAGGGAAAGGGTTAAAGAGTTTTCAAAGCAGATCACTCTTAACAACGCAAAAATTCATAAATTCATTAATTCATAAATAGCTCAAATTGATGATACATCTTATCAGATGAAAAGGTTTTATCCCTAAAAAAAATTCCAAATAAGATTACTGTAATAATGTTTGTATTGTATAAATAAAAATTAAAGTTGATTTACTTACCACTCTGCAGCAGATGAGTTAAACTTTTCCCTCATACAACAATTCTGCAGCAGACGACTTTGAAAACATTTAGTAAAAAATATGTAAAATCTCTTTAAAGGAATATGTAACTATTGAATACAGTTGAAAACATTGTTGCAAAATGAGAAATTGCTCGTTTTGAGCAATCTCTCCTTTTGTCACGCTGTTTTAAAAAGACGTCTGCTGCAGAGGCAACAGGACGTGTCTGTATGTCGTAAAGGTTTGAAACAAGTGGAAGAAAAATTATGGAAAACCTGTGAATGAAAGTAATATTGAATAGAGTTGAAAACATTGTGGCAAATGGAGAAATGGCTTATTTTGAGCAATCTTTCCTTTTGACACAATGTTTTCAAACTTCGTCTGCTGTAGATTTGTCTGTAGGTGGGAAAATGTTAATATCTTAACCCTCTCCCTCATACGACAATTCTGCAGCAGACGACTTTGAACATATTTTGTCAAAAAACCTTTATAATTGAATGGATAACCCATGACTAAAAGTGGAAAAAACATTGTGACAAAAGGAGAAATTGCTCGTTTTGAGCAATTTCTTCTTTTGTCACTGTTTTCAAAAAGCTGTCTGCTGCAGAGGCATCAGAAAGCGTCTTTATGAGGGAAAGGGTCAACTCATACTACTCTGAGCCAGACACTATTCAACATTGCTATTCAGATGCTTGCGGTCTTGTAACTAATGAAACATACTTCTCTCTTGTCATCAGTGATAACCAATATCAGTCTCCACAGTTCTGTAAACTAATTAGGGTAAATGCTGATCTGTATGTCTTCTGCAAGCTAATATATGTCATTTAAGCTTTAATAATTTTAACCCACATATAGACGCTTTTTGACGCTGCTCTGTAGCCGTTGATGAGCAATTTTTCCATTTGCCACAATGTTTTCAAAACTAGAAAATAATAGAAAAAATAGTTTAAGGAATTTTTCTACAGTTTTGACTCAAAGTCAGCTGCGGCAGATTTGTTGTATGTGTGATAGGGTTAAATAACTAGAGACATAGATGTAGCAGTAAATTTCTCTTATTTTAAAACTTGTGAAACAGGTTAAATATATTTTACTTATATTAATACTGATGCTCATATTTATGTATTGTCATATGTATAAAGTATTAGTTTACTGTTTACCTGAAAAGTGTGGTGAAAAATTGTAACAATTAGAGTACAGTTTCTCCCTTTTCCCACAATGTAATTTACCCTTTCATCCCTTGCAGACACATTTTGAAGCATCTGCAGTAGCCTTATTTGGAAAGCATTCTGGCAAAAGAAGAAGCTACTCTTAATCTTTTCCCACATACTAAATATATGCAGCAGACGATTTTTAAGACATACCCGAAAAATAATGGAAAACCTCTATAAATGAAAGTATTATAATTGAATAAAGTTGAAAACACTGTGGCAAAAGGAGAAATTGCTCCTTTTGAGCAATTTCTCCTTTTGTCACAGTGTTTTTAAAAGTCATCTGCTGCAGAGGCGTCAGAAAGAATCTATAAGGGGGAAAGGGTTAATGAACGATTTCTCCTTTTGCCACAATGTTTTCAACTTTATTCAATAATTACACTTTCATTTATAGAAATGTCTATTTTTGCCCAGATATTTTCCAAGTTGTCTGCTGCAGATTTGTATTTCGTGGGAAAGAGTTTCAAGTCATCCGCTACATACCGGTATGTGTTTAAAGATGTCTATAATATGGAAAGGGTTAATGTTTGTTCATTGTATTTAAATGGAAATCTTTTAGTTAAGCTTGTGCTTCAACGGTTTGTAATGAAAATGTCATAGAAGATGAGGTTTCATTTTCCTTTCCTTTTTGTCCATATCAGAAATTTATATTTAAGGAAATTTTACTATATAAATCTTTTTATGCCCAAAATAGTTTTACTGTTTCAAAGGAATAGTCCAAAACATTGGCTTGATTTGGCTAAATATATAAAATACGCTTTAGAAACAAGAAAATACAACGTAAACAATTTAAAAAGATTAAACTAACCTTACCAATATTTTTATAATTAATTGTATACATGTACATTTGTACATGTATACAATTAATTATATGTATGTAACCCTGTATCATTCATGAATACTAAACATTTTTTTCCAAATGTGACCCGGAATTGTCGATGACCCAGAACTGTCGAGTTCACTGTATATTATCATTCTTTCTTCCATAAACACTTCGCTTATTGTTTATTTGAAAGGTGACGTGTTATGTAACTATATGTTGAATTATGCTTTATGACTGTAAATGTAATAGCTTATGTCAATAACATTTGTCTTACAAAATAGAATAAAAAAAATGTCTGCATATCAAGTACATGTAGTAGACAATAATATTGATTGCTTGGGGTTTAACGCCATTTTTAACAATTTCTCAGTCATATCACGGCGGCCAGTTCACCTACTCATCTGTTTCCTGGTTTTCTCACACCAGTACTCCACACAACAATCTTCCCAAGCAACTGGCTGCTTTTCCACATAGACTTAACCCATTGGTGGAAGACGAATGACGCATTTCGCAATGACTTTCAGGGCATCCCCTGGCTATTATTTTCTTTCGCCAACACTTTCGCCAATTTGAAAAAAAAGGAGCCAAAATAAAAAAGTTTGAGCATAAATTGAGCCAACTTTGAAGGCCAATTAAAAATCAACGGATAAAGAGTATAAAAAAACACATTAAAACGAAATGTATTGTTTTTTCTCTTTTATTTCATTCATGTCCTTAACAATAGCACATGTATTATTTATGAAATAACATAAGATGTATGAAAAGCACATCATTTTCATTTCTATTCCGTTTAAAACATGATTATATTTACATATTTACATACAGTATATATACAAGAACATCAGTCTCAAACCAGAATTTTGCGAGTCCTTAAACCAGCCCAAGCCTTAAAGGCATCCTTAAAATCACTGGGGCCATCAATTGAAATCCGCATCAAATATTTGGTCATACACGCTCCTGATTACGGACCAAACACGGTGTTCAAATTAAAATGTACGTCCAATCAGAACCATCAAAGTACAAACAAATTCTTAACGATCGGCCCTCTTTAATCGGTAATAACAACATTGATCAATTGTTCGGTTTATCAATATATCGGACAAATTAGTGTGATAAACAATTGATCAATGTTATTATTACCGATTAAAGAGGGCCGATCGTTAACCGTTTGTTTGTTTGTACTTTGATGTTTCTGATTGGACGTACATTTTAATTTGTTGAAAATATACGCCGCTTAGAGCATTTATAAAACAAAATGGCTGCTCAATTTGCAGAGCATTTTCTTTCGCAATCGTTTTCGCAAATTCTTTTTTTCTTGCGCCACTTTGATTATTTCTTCGTATTTGGCGACTGACAGTCTTTTGTCAAACATTGGAAAGAAAATTGGCCGAGCCGGGATTCGAACTCACAACCCCTGGATTGACAGCCCGCGTCGTTACCGACTGAGCTACTGGGACTCGACTAGCCTTTTACTGTTGACCAACTTTAATGGGAAAAAGGAGAAATTGCTTATCGTATTATTGCTTATCCCTTTCCCACATAGGACAATTCTGCAGCAGACGACTTTGAACATAATTTATCAAAAAATAAAAAATCTCTAAAACTGAATGGATAACCTATGACTTAAAGTGGAAAACATTGTGGCAAAAGGAGAAATTACTTGTTTTGAGCAATTTCTTCTTTTGTCACTATGTTTTCAAAAAGCCGTCTGCTGCAGAGGCGTCAGAAAGCGTCTATATGAGGAAAAGGGTTAAAGTATATTTCACCAAAGTGTCAGTTGGTCAAGAGTAATGTAACATGATGGTTTCTTACTCCCTCAAGAAATTAATCCAGAGAGTGGTTATGAAGATACAAATGGGATGCTTAACTTGCATACTTGTAACTTGATCATGTCATGTCAATTTTTATAGTGAATTTTAATGTTACCCAAGATCTCCGTTTTTGTTTGGAGTCTGTATTCAAATTTATTTGTATTGTTTAATGTTGCTCTCTGCAGAATTTTAGTTATATCACACCAAAACATATTTCCTTGACAAGTTACCAGTAGTTTTACTATCAATAAGTACGTCCTCACCTGAACTTCACCTGTTATAATATTCCATCAACCGACATAGCACAGGAGAGAATACATTACTGCAGTACCTTGTTTAACCCTTTCCCACATACAATAAATCTGCAGCAGTCGACTTCGATAACATCTAGGCAAAAACATAGAAACTCCCTATAAATGAAAGCACAATTATTGAATGAAGTTGAAAACATTGTTGCAAAAGGAGAAATTACTCATCATGTGCAATTTCTCCATTTGCAATAAGATTTTCAAAAGTTGTCCGCTGCAGAGGCGTCAAAAAGCGTATGTATGTAGGAAATAGTTAATTTCATTCCACTTGCAGAAGCATTTTTACGCATTTGCAGAAGATGCCTTGATGTTTAATATTTTCCTCGGCTAAATCCATCCTAATAAATAGTTGACGAAAGAAATATTTTTCTAAAAACTTTAATTCTGTCTTTTAGATAATGTATCTATTGGATGCAAATTCAAAATGTCATGGCCATCAGTCATTCAGAAGAGCAGTTGACGAATTGACAACAAAATATGTGTCTTATAACATATATCACATTAACCACTTCATAGATATCTAAAACTGCAGTATGTAGGTATCTTTTGGCAGTAGTTTTTTGTGTTGACATAAATATCTGTTAAAATAAACATAAACGCGTTAATCAGATGTTTTTCATGATAATTAACAGACTAACGTGATAATTAAGTGTTTATTTTGTAGCAGAGGTATGCCACCATAGTTAATAGATCACCTAAAATACACACGTACTGGTGGACGGTCCCCAAATGCGTATCTTGGACGTGAATGAGCTTTGATCTTTGTCAAAAACGCACCAAAATAAACGTTGACAAACATCACAGCACATTCCTCTTCAGTTGAATACCTACACAGGTTCTAGTTGATGGCTTTCTGTATTTATAACATGTATTATGGTATTATGGTGCACGTCCACGCATGAAATGATCACATATACACTCATACGAAGCCGTGAAATTTAACAACGTTTATAGATTCAAGATTCAATACTTTATTGACTGTTTTTCGGCAAAGCATTTTGCCTTTTCGCCATTTACAAATGATATAAATATGGCAAACATATATACATAGAAAAACATATAACATTTATACATATAACATAAAATAAAGTGTGTTTTACAAACATAACATATGTATAGAACAAAGAATACCTACATTCAAACATATTGTATATATCATGTACATTAGTTTTGCATAACAGACAATTCTTCATTTTTTAGGCTCATTGCGTTCTTTAAGTATTTCATTAAATTAATTAGTTTCCCTTTATTCTTTGTTTTCATAATATAATTAATTTTTTCTAAACTGGGCCATGCTTGATATAGATTAAACCTTTTACGTACAACAGTATATTTGGGACAGTATGATATAAAGTGATATTCGCTTTCTACAGCTTTAGAGTTACATAATATGCACAATTTTTCTTCTCTAATAATACCATTATGTCTCCCCTTTTCGATTTCCAGATGATGAGAGGATAGCCAAAATTTTGATAATTGCTTTTGTAGACATTCGTTTGTTGTAATAAGTAGGTAGTTTTCAAGTTGGTATTCAGTTTTAAACATTCTATAATAAAATAATTTATTCGATTCATTTAGTTTTGCATGCCATACTTGTATATATAATTGTCTCGTATGCGTTGTTTTAACATGCTTTTGTAATTAAATTGTGTATTGTAGTTTTGTAAAAGATAGTTGTAGCTTAAGTTATTAAGTGTTATTTTTAATTTAGAGCTCCAGCTCTTATTAAAGTTATACTCTACTTGTTTAGAAAAAGCTTTATGAATTAAGGAATCATGTTTTTTCATAATCTTAAGCCAGTACATAATTGATCTTTCTTTACTTAATAAAGATAACGGGTAACGTCCAAGCTCGCCTTATACGGCCGCGTTTGGTGTTTCCTTAGATACTCCGAGCAATTGCTTATAGAACTTAATTTGTAGCTTATCTACCTCTTTGTATTCATATATTCCCCAAACCTCGGCCCCGTACAGCAAGATTGGAGTCACCATTGTTTCGAAAATAGTTAGTTTTGTTTTAATATCAAGATTTAATCTTTCAAAAAGTGAAAGGATATTGTGATATGCTTTGTTGGCTCTCTCGAGTAGGTTCTTAACTGAAAATAACATATTACCAGTATAATGAAAAGTTATACCAAGATAGCAAAATGCCGGTACTATTTCAATCTGCTGGTTATCAATTGTCCAATTAAAGTCATGCTTTGATTTCCTTTTCTCAAAAATGCATATTTTTGTTTTATTGATATTTATTTTCATAGACGAGATTTTTAAGTATTCGTTGATATTGTTTAACTGTTGTTGTAAACTTTCTGGGCTAGTGGTAAAAAGTGCTATATCATCTGCAAAAATTAACATAAATAAAGAGAGTAAATCAAAATTTGAATCTGTCAAATGTTCAATATCTATTACATCATTGATAAAAAGTAGAAACAAAATAGTGGCTAAGTACGGAGCCCCTAAAGTGACATTCAATTTTATTGTTTAAGTATGCAAATAAAACAGCTAATTTGCATATTAAAAAAAAGTATCGGATTTTTATTTCGTTTTTACGAAATAATAATTCAATACTTTTTTTTAATATGCAAATAAGCCAATTTATTTCGTATTAACGAAATAATCATTTCGTTTAAACGAAATACTCATTTCGTTTAAACGAAATACTTATTTCGTAAAAACGAAATAAAAATTCGATACTTTTTTTTAATATGCAAATTAGCTGTTTAATTTCGTATTAACGAAATACTTATTTCGTTTAAACGAAATAATTATTACCGACACTTTTTTTTTTAATATGAAAATTAGCCGTTTTATTTCCTATTTACGAAATAATACTTACTATTCGACATTTCTTTTTAATATGCAAATAAGCCGTTTTACTTCTTATTTACGAAATAATAGTGAGTATTCAAAACTTTTTTAATATACAAATTTGCGCTGTTTAATTAAGTAAATTAATAAATTAAAATAAATATCTCGAATCTACCATCAGCCGAGCACCGGTAGCTCAGTAAGGACGCGGGCTGTCAATCTAGGGGTTGTGAGTTCGAACCCCAGCTCGGCAAACATTATTTTCCTCAGTAAATCATGAATTATTAATGAATACGAAATATATATTGTTGACAAATGTTATGAGGGGATATTAGCTTTAAAAATAACAAGCCGTTCCACGGATCACACTATTTTATTACTCACATGCTATCTACCTCCAGAAAACTCATCATGGGGCCGTAATGCTCAAAGTTTCTTTAGAAACATATTATCATTGATATACATGTATAACGACTGGGACTTGATGTTGATAACAGGAGATTTCAATGCAAGAATAGGAAATCTTCAAGATACTCTAGCAGAAATAGACTCTATTCCAAATCGAACATTGATTGACTCGGTTAAAAACCAACTTGGAATTGAATTTATTGAATTTCTAAATAAATCAAGATTGTGCGTGTTAAACGGACGCTCAACAAATGATGACTTTATTCAGTGTCAACAAAAGGAAAGTCAGTAGTCGACTACTTTTGTGTGCAGCATGATTTATATAAACACTGTTCCGATTTCAAAGTGCTTCAAATACAAACAATATAGGGATAATACACATTTTCGAGGGCGTGAACATCTGCGGACGCCCGCAAAATGTGTTTATGCCCGAGTGCGAAGCACGAGGGTATAAACACATTTTAAGGGCGTCCGCAGATGTTCACGCCCGAGAAAATGTGTATTTTCGCTATTATTGCATAAAGTAAGAGCAAACATCCAACATATAGTCCGCTGTAACGTTCAGTTGTACGATAACCGCCGATGAACATGACGCGATAAGGATTGTCACATGTGACGTCATAAAGTAAACAAGTTATGTTTTATATATCCACGAACCGGTCCTACATCAAGGTTGCCATCGCTGACTCGAATGGTTTTGGATTATGTTATGCTCTTTAACTGTGAGTCTATTGCATGTTACCGATTATCGAGTTTAAGAAGCTTATGCTATTGTTAACCCAACAATTGCTCCTATTCTAGGGGAGATGGAGCGTCCATGTTTTGTTTACTAACGGTGCCCGGGTAATGCATATGTAAAACATCTACCCGGTCTGAAACGGCACGTACGCGCGAGAATCGCTTTGTTTATACACGTTTTCTCGCCGTTTACGCCCGGCTTTTGCAATGTTTCTGTATCTCTTAAGCGGGCGTAAAACATAGATTTTATGCAACAATAATTGATGATCACAATTTACACGGATTACTCGGTCATAGATCAAGATTGCCGGACCATGCGGTTTTAATGTTAAATTTAACTGTAAGTGGCACGAGTTCTGTTGAGTCCGACAAACCATTAAACAGTTACCCATGTACGAGCACGAGATATAAGCATCAAATCTCCAGTGACTTCTTGAGTAGAGTTATTGCTGCAAGGGCGTTACAGGAAGTGATCAGATCCATATAACTATGTCGTGAAACTCAAAAGTGCAATTGACACCATTTATTCCAATTTTTGTGAAACATTGCTAAATGAGATGGACTCTACAGTTCCAAAATATAGTTCTTCTAGAAGTACAAGCAAACGATTTAAAAACAATAAACCGTATTAGAACGAGACTTTGTCAAATCTATGGACAACTATGGTGGAAAAGGAAAAGGCATTCCTCAAGCATAAGGGCAGTAGGAACGAGCGGGCAAAGAAACAGTTTGATTTTAAAAATGCAAGAGACACCTTTGATAAACATTTAAGTCAAAAGGAGCGGGTTTATAGACTTTCAATAGCAATGGACATCGATGATATGGTTACAAAAAAAAAAAACGATTTTTGGTCTAAAATTAGGACCACGAAAGTCTACACCAATACCCATGGAAGTTATCGATGAAAACAGACACATTTTTCTTGATCAACAGTGCATTTATGACACGTAGAGATCCGAGTTTTCTAATTTGTATAACGGAGAGGATTCTGGAAAATTTGATAACGAACACTATGTATGGGCAAAATCTCATGAGAAAATATTAGAATCGAACGTGTCGGATCCATTATACGTTCAAAACGAACACTTGATTAAGACGATTTCAATCGAAGAAGTATCTAACGTTATTATATCATCGAAATTACATTCAGCTTCGGGAATCGATAACTTACCTTATGCTGCTCTAAAATTCCCATCCGTCATAGCTGTATTACAGAGTCTATTTAAACTCATATTTGATACCAGTTTAATACCTTCAATTTGGAGAAAGTCAGTTGTATTTCCGTTACTGATAGATCCGAGCTCAGATAAACATGTTCCGTTGAACTACCGAGGAATAAGCCTTTTACCGTGTGTAAGCAAACTTTACAGTTCGATTTTAAATAAGCGGATTATTAAATATTTGGAATGTAACGAATTATTAGCCGACGCTCAGAATAGTTTCAGGGCAAATAGGTATTATGAAGATCATATATTTACATTAAGCAGCTTAATACAAAACCACGTGAACGTTTATACAGCATTCAAGTGTAGATTTGAAGAAAGCCTTCGACTTTGTCGACAGAGACCTGTTAATATACACACTAATTATGAACGGGATGGACGGCAAACTGTACAACTCATAAAAATCTGTGTATGCATGTTCTGAATCATGCATACGACTAAACGATAGACATACAGACTGCTTTCAGTGTTCGAAAGGTGCAAAACAAAGCGACAATATTTCTCCAACGAAATTTGCCATTTTCATAAACGACTTTGTCTGTCAGATTAACGACCGTAACCTTAGAATTTCAATGGGCGACCGACGGATATCATTACTGTTATACGCAGATGACATTGTGTTATGGCATCCTCCGAAAAAGACCTACAATCGATGCTAAATGAACTAACAGAGTACTGATAAATTCCTCGAAATCGAAGTGTATGCATTTCCGTCCACAGCGACACAGGATAAATGAATTTCAGTTAACTATTGGACAGACACTGTTAGAAATGGTTAACTATGTATCTTGGAGTCATTTTTGATAAACATTTGAAATAGTCAGCACATTGTGATGCAATATCAAAAGGTGCAGGGAGGGTTTTAGGCAGAATTATCTCTAAATGTTACAATATGAAAGAGATTGGTTTTAAATCATATGATAAACTATATCCTAACTGTGTAGTTCCGATCCTCAATTACGGGGCATTCACATGGGGATTTAAATCGTTCAAATGTATGGACAATATTCAAAATAGGAGCATGAGGTATTGTCTAGGTGTTCACAGATTCGCACCTGTAACATAATTGATTAGAGACACTGGTTGGCTTCCTAGCATATTTAGACAATGGTAATCTATTATAAGATGTTTTAATAGACTATTGCAGATAAATGATACCAGATTAATAAAATGCGTTTTTAATCATGACTATATAATATGTGAGAGTAACCGGTGTAGTAATTTTAAAACCGTTTTGACAAAGATCGGCTTATGAGATTATTACACAAATAAGCTTATTATTAGGATGGATTTAGCCGAGGAAAATATAAAACATCATTTTATCGCTGGATGGTCTACAAGTGTACAACAAACCCCAAAATTAAGAACATACACATTATTTAAAGTTACATTTATTTGTGAACGCTACATTCAACTGAAATTTTTGAAAAAAACAACGCTCTTTACTAGCCGAACATAGATGTGGAATGTTACCGTTAGGGGAACCAGTACAATCTC
Organism: Serripes groenlandicus; assembly: GCA_031761405.1. NCBI lineage: Eukaryota > Metazoa > Mollusca > Bivalvia > Cardiida > Cardiidae > Serripes > Serripes groenlandicus. The sequence goes on from JASEVX010000074.1 coordinate 544,856, forward strand.
GTACCTGTTTATTCTATAACTGTTCAGAAATAGAGACAGAAACACATTTTGTTATTATTTATGCTTTTTACAAGGGATTACGATCTGACATATTTGGGGATATTATCGATGTTAAACAATTGGCTGTGTTACTTAATGACGAATCATGTCAGAAAACTGCCCAAATATATTGTTAAAGCGTATTCTTTCAGACGGAGATCCATTTATTCTAGCCATTGAGAAATCACCATACTTATTGTTTATTATTATTATTATTACAAAACATTCACAGTACAATTCGTTCTTTCACTCGTTCATTCATTCATTTATACATACGTTCGTTCGTTCGTCCGTCCGTCCGGTCATTCGTTCCTTCATTCACTCAATCATTATATATTTTTTTAGCTTCGTTCAATGTTTATTTGAGATACTATATGATGTGCTTTCTTTACCTTTCGTTTCTTTTAAGAACTCCAGTCATGCAACCAGTTATTTGTAAGATACTTTTGATTACCATGTTCTTGTTTTGCAATTGTGTTACTGTTCTTTTCCAGAAAGGGCGTAAATCGCTGTTGCGAAACGAAACTTTTTATGAAACACGCACCCATTTAACAGTGAACAAAAACTTAATGTACATGTATATAGTATAAGAATGACTAGGGTCATGCAATCGAAATCGGGCACATAATTGGTATGTACATTGTTCTCTTTGTACCAGAAAACATGTCAACGACATGAGCGACTCAGTGCTGTGTATTTATGTAGATGTATGTGTTTATTAGTTGGAACAGTGAAATGTACTCACTGTGTAAATATCTTGATTTCGCATTATTACATTTTGATATACTTTTGTTTTGTTATACACATCTCACTATAATAAAATATTTACTTACTTTCTTACTTATCAAGGGACACTTAATATACGAATGTGCTCAATTCTCAATTGAACGAAATTTATATTTTTGAAAACATCAGTTTTTACTGTACTGTGTTGTGGTTGTAAAAACTATTTTTAACACAAAGGAAACATTGTAGGGAAAGGAGAGTATATTTTAGAAGCAGCAAATGCTCACAGTTTTTTAGTCTCTTAATGTAATACTGTGATATCAAAGTATAAACAAGATGTGTTTGTGAAACACTGATGCCCCCCAATGGCATCTAGGTCAAAGGTCAAGGTCGCCAGGTCAAAAATGTTGGTACTGACAGAAAGGTCATGTCACATGGAATACACATGTGAAATATGGTAGCCGTACCTGTTATGGTTCAAAAGTAGTGGTCAAGGTTAAAGTTTTTTTCGAGAATGGCAACATCTAGGTCAAAGGTCAAGGTCGCAAGGTGAAAAATGTTGGTACTGACAGAAAGGTCATGTCACAAGGAATACACATGTGAAATATGGTAGCCGTACCTGTTATGGTTCAAAAGAAATGGCCAAGGTTAAAGTTTTTTTCGAGAATGGCAACATCTAGGTCAAAGGTCAAGGTCGCAAGGTCAAAAATGTTGTTATGACAGAAAGGTCATGTCACAAGGAATACACATGTGAAATATGGTAGCCGTATCTGTTATGGTTCAAAAGAAATGGCCAAGGTTAAAGTTTTTTTCGTGCAGACAGGCCAAAAACTACATCTAGGTCAAAGGTCAAGGTCGCAAGGTCAAAAATGTTGGTACTGACAGAAAGGTCATGTCACAAGGAATACACATGTGAAATATGGTAGCCGTACCTGTTATGGTTCAAAAGTAATGGCCAAGGTTAAAGTTTTTTTCGAGAATGGCAACATCTAGGTCAAAGGTCAAGGTCGCAAGGTCAAAAATGTTGGTACTGACAGAAAGGTCATGTCACAAGGAATACACATGTGAAATATGGTAGCCGTACCTGTTATGGTTCAAAAGTAATGGCCAAGGTTAAAGTTTTTTTTGTGCAGACAGACAGACCAACAGACAGACCAACAGACAGGCCAAAAACTATATGCCCCCCGAATCGGAGATTCCGTGGGGGCATAAAAATAGTACAACCTTAATACAATAAGATTTGAAAAACAATAATAGGAATTAACTGTTATAGAGGAATGTGAAAATATGATTAACTCAGGGATTGACACATAACTGTTTTGTTTTTTCTGACAAAGTATCTCTTTCTATAGATGTATCTGAAGAATTAAAATTTATATCCCACAAACTTAAACTTATGAAAAAAGTAGACATTGGTTGTTATAAAAACAAAAATGTGTACCTTTTATCTATCCACTGTAAGACACTAGTCTAACAATGCACATTGAAGTGTCGAAAGTTAACATACTAAATAGGAATTATTTCTTTTTACCAAAATGTTTTTAAAGCAATCTATTGTAAACAATGTCTTCTTTTACCACAATGTTTTCAAATGCTTTCTACCAATGTCTTCTTATACTACAATGTGTTCAAAGCTATCCAATGTAAGACACTAACAATGCACATTGAAGTGTCGAAAGTTAACATACTAAATAGGAATTATTTCTTTTTACCAAAATGTTTTTAAAGCAATCTATTGTAAACAATGTCTTCTTTTACCACAATGTTTTTCAAAGTTCTTTTTCAAACAAGTTTTGTTTCACAATATCGAATAAATCTGGAGAATATTCTCGCGTTGAAATATCGCTGTCATTCCTTAGTGTACTGCCTGAAATGCTAAAATGATCGTATTGATTTTCCGGAGTCTGAACCGCAGACATTTCTGTTTCTTTACATCGTTCTTTTTCAAGCTCGCGATTGTTTCTTTTTTGCTCACGTTGTTGATTACATTTCGACGTTTCCTCGCGCTGTTGTTTAAGTCCTGCTTTTATCTTAGGCTGTCGATTTATTTTTACACGCCTTTTCACAAATGTCTGACTTCTTAATTTTTTGTTCGTGTCCAACACTGTTGAGATGACAACTTAGATAATATTCAGCCACCCATACATTGCAGCTAGAGCAGTATATATTTTTAAAAATCCATTTTTTACGAGTGAGAGGCATAACTATCAAATTATTCATTTTGCTTGAGTGTTTAAAACCGAACTTAAAAAGTGAATACCTACTTCGGAATCGCACATGAATTTAAACTCGTCTATAGTTAGTGTCACAAATTTCGAAGCATTCTTTATCATAACATTGATTCCATTCTTTGTTTGCTTTAGTTTGAGAGTTAATGTTTCATTAATTTCACATTTAATGCTTCTTTTTTCGGGTGTGTATTGCACAAGTCTGAATTCAACTCGCTGAGACTGTAGTTTAGCAAAATCAATACCAGCTTGTGTCATAGCTTCACAACACAAATATAATAACACACACACACAAAACGAAAACAACTTTTATATACAGTTTCTCTAAAGTACTTTATACGACTAAAATGTTCTTAGTACGGCTGATGACGGATATTTGATCGATTTGAACTATGTTGTTGAGTAGAAGGTCCTGCTCTCGCATGTGAATTGTAGACGACAGGTAAAGGCTGCGCAACATCCGTTTTTTCAGGAAAATGTTTTTGAAGTAGCGATTCTGTCTGTTTGGCTGATAATCCAATAGACTGAAAATAATAAAAAAAAAGTGCAAACCACTGGCATTCTAAGATCATACGGGCCAGCAGAACTGGCTGGTTGTTAAATCGCCAATTGTTGTCCTTAAATTCATTATACTTATTAGAAAGAGCTGAGCGTGTGTCTTCACGAACTTGGACTATTGCAAGAAAATAATCACTTTTATTTGTTGGGGCATGGATATTGTAGATGCCAACAGCAAAGGGTGTCAACAAAGATTGAAGGTAATAATACAGTAGCATTGAAAGCCTACCGTTACCATCACCATAAGGATGGAGCTGAACAAAAGAAGAAAAAAAACAAGCAAAAAACTTAATCATTTCAAGAACGCTCTCTTCTGTTACGTTTGTCTTTATCTTTTCTTTCAGATACTCGGCCATAAAATGTGCATAGTCCATCGACGTGGAATAAACTGTACGAAGGAATTCTGGGTTTGGATAAGTTACTGGCTCCTTTGTTATCGGACAGACAGTTGAACGAACACATTCAGACAATTGACCAGCATTTCTTATCAAGTCTTTCATTAATTTTCTGTGAGCTTCTGAAACTAAGTCACTACTTAATATACCTTGCGTTTTCTTCCTTTGACAGTCAAAAAATGCCCATGCTTTAAACATATTTTCGTGTTCCAATTAATTTTTTTCAGAATCACTTTTCTCTTTCTGTTTTATGGGGTTTTGTTGGACAATGCTGTTGATGATTTGTAATGGTTTTCTTTTCATATCATACATGTATGTTTCACATTCCTGTGTTGCGGCTTCCATGCTGGATCTATCTTGAAAACCAACACCTTCATCAATACTCATTTGGAAGATAAAATCATCCCTGAATTTTTTAATTAAACCGTCTGATAACTGAACCCCTTCATACTGTTGTTTGTAAGCGACAATGTCTTTAATCATTTGCTCATGTGTGATGTTTCGATCGGTTGTCCAGGAAGTACTGCTTGCAATATCAAAACTAAAGAAACAGCTAGTATGTTTCATCCCTTCATCTATTCTAACTTGTTTTGCCTTGCGTTCCAGTTCCATACTGACTGTTCTTCGTCTGTGTAAAAAAGGGGAAACAAAAAAGAAAGAATTTTATGTGGAAGAAAGTGGTGCAGGGGTAGAGAGTCGTCCACTCGTCCCAAAGTTAAGGTTAACAATTTTTATGAAATAGAATGATAGCAAAGCATTATATATATTTTTATATATTTCAGCCACAAACAATTATTAATACTCCAATGTTTTAAAAGTTATTCAGTTGAACATTTCAGTGCCTACCTTTAAACCTATCTTACGAGCGTTTGTAACATGTTCACGCTTCAATGATTTAAAGCTATTTGGCTGAATGTAAACATCAATTAAATGCCGCGCGACCGTCTTTATACGTAAAAGTTCAGTGTTTCAGTGACTAGGTAATGTTACAAACAAATGGACAATTACGTGTTATAAGTCAGTGCCCTGTTGTGATATATGAATTGTTTTCTTTTCTGAAATTCTGTACAAATATCGTATAATTTCAGTTTTGAATACCGCAATAAGGCAAATACAGTTCAACATAAATCATAAGCTATTTAAACTAGGACTTTATTATCATAATAACAATTTATTTGTTTACTATATGTATACGCTGTGTTGTTCAAATGGACCACCATTTATTTCTATCAATTTGTAAAGTTCTGTTTTTTCTTCTGTGTGTGTGTGTGTGTGTGTTAAACTTTATAAAATAAAATTAAAATATGCGAGTAAACATCGTTACCTAGCTTTTACGCACAAGCTGCATATATCGTTAAAACTAATGTGTGTGTGTGTGTGTGTGTAAATTCGCTCTATTCAAACTCATTGGGACCGCAAATGGTTGATACAAGAAGAAAGAGAGAAAGTGTGTGTGTGTGTGTGTGTGTGTGTGTGTGTGTGTGCGTGTGAGAGAAAGAGAGAGAGAGAGAGAGAGAGAGAGAGAGAGAGAGAGAGAGAGAGAGAGAGAGAGAGAAGTAGAGAGAGAAAGAGAGAGAGAGAAGTAGAGAGAGAGGGATATATTCAATCAAGAACACCTCATATATTGTAAGATATTTCGTTAATATTAAGGAGGAAAACAAACTATGATGAGATAACATTTGAAACATCAAAGAAAATAGTATACATGCGATGAACTGATACGCCCGTAAAATTATGTTTGAGGGCAGTGCTTTAGTAATTCGTTAAACAATAAGTGTTTAAGAAGAACGTGAGTGTTGAAGCAGATGAGACTCCCCGTTTATATATCGTCTGCTACTCGATTTTATATGTCTATGGTTTAAGCTGGGCTACCATACCGATATGTAACGTATATACCCAGGTTTATGAAAGTATTCTACCATAGTAGATGTGTTAACATAGCGCGTTATGGGAACATGTCTGACATTCGTACAGTAACGTTTAAGGTTTCAGCTGTCAACAAGATTGTGTTTGTTTATAATAATGATAGCAAACAATAATGAAAATGACTGTAGACACTACGTGTTAAGTGTAAACTAGGACATAAAAATGGGCGTTAAATTTAAACCACGATCAAACGCGGTGGTATGTTTACAAATCCTTACCTTCCAGTGTTTTCCAAGTCTGCTTTCGTATGAAGTGAAGATATTTTCCGTTCTCTTTTAAACAACAAATGTTCAATGCGTAAAAATAAGCAGAGTATTTTTCTTTTAAATACTCCAATTTGGTGTACACTTCATGTTAAAATGGGCAACCACCCTTACAACGGATCTGACGTTTTGAGTGTTAAGTGTTAAACTGAGCATTCACCCTACAACGGATTAAGTTTGTCATTCGCTTAACCACCCGTTTAACATGTTTTCACATAAAATAAGTTTGCAGCGGAAGTCTTTCAAACCGTAACTCGATAAATAAAAGTTAAACCATTGAATAGAAACGAAAATGTGACAAACGGTGAAACTAGGCAATATACAAAGTAGAGTATATCGGTATAAATGGAAAATAAAGTAAATAGCTTTTGAATAATATCGCATTTATATACAGACTGAACGTGACCTGTTATAGAAAATAAGAGGAAGAGCACAACAGAAAGAGTAAGGGTATATTATAGGTCACGGATGGACCTATATATTTTGAAATACAGTTCAAAAGATCATATCACGAGTCGGACGTAAAAACACATTAACCACTTTTATCCCCCTTTCCTCATATATATTTATATAACGAATGCTGTTTGAGAAATATGATGTTTTCCTTTATAAACGCGAAAATAAATGTTTTTACTTCAAAAGTCGTGCATATGAAAAGAGAGAACAGAATAAAATGACAAAGGTAGGAGGGAATTTTCGAATTCCACATTTAATTTGATATAGATCAGCATTTTCAGACGCATAGAACTGAAGAAGAAGAAGAAAGAAGAAAAAAAGAGTAAAATTTCTCAAGCAATTCAGCATCATATGTTTACGTAGGCAGTATGAATTATCATATTAAAATGACTATTTACTGGTATGTCAATGTCGACGGAATGACTTCGTTTAAACCGGAAAGCGTGGGACACAACATTTTCCTGTTTACAAGAATAAACTTCTTTAGTTAAATAAGTCATCAAGAACAAGATAGGGGATTTTTAATATGTGAAATGGTGTTTCATTAATTTGTACGCGAATTCTCTAATCAAACTGCGACCAATCACTGTTTAAAGAAATTGAAATCTCTGACATCTTAAGTATACGATGAACATTAGAATGGTTATTACTTGTTCCGCGAACGTCGCCTTTTTTTTTTTTAAATTCAAACTGATAATGAAAGCGTTGAGTTAGATGTTATCCTTATTTTATAGTGTTAAGAAGTGGCGTGTTAAATGTTAAAGAAGATGGGTCCCCGTCTTACTGGAGCGACGCATTAACTGTTAAAATGGGCAACTACCCTTACAACGGATGTGACATTTTGAGTGTTAAGTGTTAAGTTCGGCAATCACCCTTACAACAAAAGTGACGTAGGAGTGTTAAGTGTTAAAACGGGCAGTCTGCTCGTATCTTTTTTACGTTTCGCAGTAAAAGCACCAGGATTTGTGTTTTTACAACGTGAAAGAATAAATAATGGCTCCTTATATATCACTCGAAGTTCTTGAGAATGAGAAATAAATTTGACCGGTATCTTAAATGCATTAATTTCACTTTATGATTTCAAAACAAGAAATATAGGTACCCGTCCGAAATACGTAAGTTCCCGCATGTTTAGAAAAGGGGTCCCCTTTCTATCGGAGCGACGCATTCACTGTTTAACACGGGCGATCACCCTTACAACGGATATGACGTGTTGAGTGTTAAGTATCAGTCCAGCTAAGAATCATGCAAAATGATAAAAAAGTGATTCATGGTATATCACAGATATTGTTAATATTGTGTGTGTGGAGTTGTATGGTGAAGTTTATGAGTGATTTGGTATTAATTTATCACATCTTGCAATCTCTACTTCATAATATTGCTTTGAAATAATTTAAATATGTGAGATTTTCCTATACAGTCCCATGTAAAATACTCCTACTTCAAATCCAATTATCTCCGATGAGCACGGGTCTTAGACAGAAATATATATATCAACATAAAGAGGACAATACACTCTATAAAATATCAAAAAATAAAATATGTAGCCTAGTACAGGTTTTGAGTAAATTTGGTTTCTTTTATAGGGTTTTGAGCCATACTATCAAGAAAGATAACTCTGCCCTGCTTCACAACAGTTGTTATGTGACTGAAAAACGTTAATATGTCTCTTTTTAATACAAAATGACCTATATCTGTGTCAGTTTTCACTTTTAAAAATATAAACTGACTGGTTTTAATTCAATAAAATGGAATCGATAACAATATAAATAAATATTTATTTATATTTTATTCACCTCTATACTGAAACCCAGAAATTGTTTACATCTCACGTACTTCCTGTTAACCAAGATATTTTAACTTACCAGCTTGGATTCGACATTTCATCAGTTTTATATCGTACATATCATATTAAGCTATTTCATAAACAGTTTAGCAAGGATGTGAAGATATGTATATGAAAAACAGTGTACGCAGACTAAAGACAGGTCCGTAAAGTGATAATCATGTCAAATGTGGAAAGTCGGTATTCAATGCAGTTTTACAATCATTCTGATTCTTGAGGCTTACAACAGAGAAACACAGAGAGAAAAATCGGTCAGGCTTTTAGATTATAATACAGACATTTCTTATAACATACGGGCATTTAATTTAACGTTTTGAAAATGTGGAAATCAACAAACAACTTGTGAAGCAGATCATTTTCGGGACTTTTTTCAAGTAACTTTCGGTTTGTCTACATGCAAATCTCGAGGTATATTTCAAGGAAGGGAAGTTGACTCCGTTGTGTTTTCATCCTCTACACACTGAGAAATGGGAAACACTCAGAGGAATAAGTTACCAGCCAAAAGATACTGGAAGATCATGAAGATTTATTTAATTCCTGTTAGCATAGGTAATTTCTGTTTTGATAAATATAGTATTTACTTTCCCACATATTCATGCATTTTGACACCTTTGCAGCAGACAACTATTGTAAATATTGTCACAAAGTGGAAATAAAATTCCCAACATAATGACTTGTAACAATGTTTAAACCATTATTTAAAAATTCTATTTTACTTACAGAGATTTTTCATATTTTTTTCTGGATTTTTTCAAAGTAGTCTTCTGCAGATTTGTTGTATGCAGGAAATTGTTAATTTACTGTTCAATTACATGTTTTTTGTGTATTACTTTCTTCATATAGTTATGTTTTTAAAGCAGCTAGACTCCATCTGTTGAATACTAAAATATGTATTTGCTAAGACTGAGTATTGTGGAGGTCTTATATACATCTGTTGCTTGTTTTGAGAATAGTTCAGTCTTTTTATAGTTTTATCACAACTCATTTCTCTTATTGGAAGAAAACAACTAGTTACAAGGGTTCAAACTTAATCATTATTATGCAACATAGCTTAGTTCTCATATGATTTCATTGTTACTCATGGCTAGGATATGTCAGTATACTTATGTATGAATAACTTTTCAACAATTCATCTTTTAAACCTTGATTTAGTGTTTACAATTTCTAATACCTCATGCAGCAGAAGACTTCTGAAATTAATACACATGTGTATTGTTGAACCTCTATCAAAAAAGTTCAAACTAGTACTTGGATCCTATCTAGATATTACTTATTACATATTTTCTTTCAGATGTTTTCAAAGCAAATTACTATCACTATCAGAATTTAATATGCTATACATTACACAAATATATGTCAAACATCATAATAAATGTGTGTCTAGATATCTATTTTTATTTGATTATATATTTTTCAGATTAACTATGTGATGTGCCTTATTGGACAACATGGACAGGACAGTTACCCTGCACTATTGGTGGACACCTATGAGAGCCTAATACTTTCTCAAGTGACAGATTCACAAGATAGAAATTCAACTTTCAGAATAATCAATTGAACTTGAATTCATACATAGAAACTTCATTGTAGGAGAGTGTTCACTTTATCATTATGTGTCTATGTATATTTACCTAGATATGTATTCATCCTGCAACAGTAGAATTTACATGGATAATATAATTCTCTCCCAAATTGTTATACATGGTAAAAAGGGAAGAGCATTTTGAAACTGTATACAAAACTGTACAGTTGATTATTTTTATAAACATTTTGCTTCAACTTCAGGAATTTGAATAACTATTTGAATTAACAGATTATCAACACTGACAAATTTAGCCTATTTCCACATTTAACCAACTTTGAAAACATGTTGGCTAAGATTTGGAAAATCTTTATAAATTTATTAGAACTTGGGAATCAATTTGAAAAACCTTGTTCCAAAAAAAGAAATATCTCATTAAGAGCAATGTCTATTTTGCTGCAATGTTTTAATATATATACAACATATCTGCAGCAGACGAATTTGAAACATTTTTGCAAAAACATGGAAAATCTTTATTTATATAAATGAAGAAAATATTTTGACAAAAGGTGAAATTGCTTGTTTTCATTAGTTGTCTGCTGCACGGGCATCCAAAAGCGTGTATTTGTGGGAAATGGTTAAAAGATTTGATGCATATGGGTATGCTTGTTTCAAACAGGTTAAGAAGCATAAACCTGAAAAATATAAGGAAAATTGTGACAAAATATAACTTGGATTTGGAAGAATAGAAAGCATTATTGGAAAAAGAAGTAATTGCTCATTATGAGCAATTCCTTTTATACAGCTATGATTTCAGATGTTTAACTACATGTATACCGCTGCAGAGGCATCAATTTAATTTCTAACAGGCCTTGTTATACTTATTGAAAAGAATGTGAGACAAAGATATTGTTATATATTGTTATGTTTTGTGTAAATCATATTCATGTATGATTTTATTATTTCATGACAGGGCACTTTCTATCCCTGTCAACTATGACAGTATGTAGAAGTGCTCTTTGGCAGGACAAAGCTCCTGTCCTTGAAGTTGTACTGGTTAGTCATCAAGGGATCATGTATAAGAGCACTGTTGCTCTGATATAGCCAAAGTTCTTTTGAAAATGTTCTAAAACACAAATAACCAGAATGCAGGAATATTATTTTAAATGTATAACTGTCTTTTGTTGAGCCATACTTATGGGATGATTATTTGACTGATTAGAGGTTAATCTCATAATGTACAGAGCTATATACTGTACATGCCAGGTGCATCATTATTCAAGATTTGTGTTGACATATATCCACATATTTTAAAAAAAACATGTGCTGGTTTATAAGAATTGGGGATCTTTCAAAAGGTTTTAGCTCAATAAGTTTAGTTGCTCTTAACTGATTTTGATCAAATATCACAGATAATTGCTCATTCAAAAAGCTATCTAATGATTAGTTATTGGGGTCACAAATGTTGAGTATGACTAATTTTTAAAAAAACCACTTCAGATGTAAATGGCTTTTTCAGAAAGCTAGCTCTGGATTGTAATTTAGGTCTTATCAGGTCAAGGTCTAGGTCACTTACTAAAAATAGAAACGTTTTGATTTCCACTTAATTACTTCAGTTTTTCCTGACAAATTGTAATCAAATTTAACAGATAGCTACATTATACAGAAAGCTAGCTATTGATGGCATTTATAGTCACTTTGGTCAAGGTCATTGTTACTGGTTATTTTTAAGATGAAACATTAACTCTATAAGAGGCCACACATATCATGTAATCCTACCAGAATATTCCTTTTCGTAACATTTTAATCAATGTTAGAATGGGTCATGTGGGGTCAAAAGCTAACACACTAGGTCAAGTTGTTGGACATTGTGAACACTTTGGTGGCCACATTTTCCATTCAATCTCAATCAACTCTCTAATGTCCTGAAATTTAGCAGGGAGGTTGGGCATGAACACATATGATTACGGTCAAAGGTCATGGTCAAAGTGACTTTGAACACAAACAACTTTTCTTATTGATCCGACTTATAAGCTCCCATTTCATGCCAATTTTATTCAATCTTCCAAATCTCCCGGACAATGTGACACTCAGGGGCTCATAATGTTTGACAAATTTATCTGTCGATATATATATGTGATGTAATGAAATACTATTTTATCAAAATTTACCTTTTTTTTTCAATTCAACAATTTCAGTCTATATCCATTTTTTAGGATTGCAATATTTACATGTACATCACATAAATAAGATTTGTTTGTTACTATGGCAATAGTAGAATCTAAGTGTCCACTGTGATTGAAAACTGAATAAACGTAAATATTTTATTTTATTAATATATAGGCAGATTATCAACGATAACAGTTAATTTTCACAAAATTATTCAATGAATTACTTCTGTTATACTCTTTTAGTTAGCATGTTTCCTTAGAAACATGTTTTTATTAGGTGTTTTTCTTACAAACATTTATAAACCTTATTTTAAGAAAGATTTTAAAATTGTACTTATTGTTGAAATGAAAATTATGTAGTCTCGTACTCCCTTTTCCCTGGAATTTCTAGTTGCAATGGCAACAAGAAGTTTGATATTGATTTAATATTTAATGATTTTGAAAGGGGGCATATAGGAGAACCATTTGTGGAACTTAAATATTTTTATGCCACATCAATCATAATTCTATTTAGAATAAATAGATAAGTTTTTAAGATGTATAAAATAATGTATTTATATTATAGGATGTCTTTCATTATTTCTTTAATTTGCTTTCAAAATGATGCACATTTATGGTTTTAAAATCCAAAAATCAACTTGTTCTTAAGGTAAAGCTGTAACCATGCATGACAACCACTTTTTCTTTTTGTGCAAATTTTAATTATTTTTGTTCTCATTTTGACCTTTGACCTCTAAGTGTGACCTTGAAATATGAGGTACAGGCCTGGGTCTTTTGCGCGACACGCCTCCTCGCCTCATCATGGTGAACGTTTGTGCCAAGTTTCTTTGAAATCCTATGATGCATGCATGGTTAATATGCAGGCCGGACAAGGTTAGGTGGGACTGACAGACAGACCGACGGACAAACTCATGGGAAAGTACTTGTGGGGTTATTTCCTTTGATGTTTTATTGTGGGGTGCACCCCACAAGTATGCTATTCATTCCGTAATTACATCCCTTTTACGGAATGAATAACATTAATATGCAAATAAAATGCCCATTATAAAAGAAACAAAAAAACTACTTATCTAAGTGTCTTAATAAGGGTGGGCACCCCACAACTACACATGCGGACTCACGGACGGACGGAATAGACCAAACCTATTGTCGCGAAACCGATCTTCGATGGGTAGGGGACTAATTACTGAGTAGAACACACTTTAGAGGATGTCACCTTTGAAGTTGTGTTGCATTTGGTGCAGTGATAACTGAGGAAATGTGGTTCGAATATAATCAAAATGTTAATAGGTGCGTGCAAAGACGGACAGACAGACGCAACACAGAACGTTTAGTTTTGCAATAGCTTGACTATCTTTCTGCCAGTGGACCTTAAACTAACAAAAAGCATTATTTACATTGTTTCGGTTCTGAAAAGTTTCTGAGTAAGACTTCATAAAGCTTGTAATTGCTAAAAGAGAATAATCAGTTGAGAATGAAAATTACGAAAACACCCGAGATAAGAAGCCATTTTAAAAAAAATCTATACTAGGCTACATATTTTTATTTTTGATATGTTTTGGCCAAGAGCCAATTCCCAACTTATAATCAATCAAATTGCTTCTATCCCCGTGCTCATCGGATATAATGATATGTTAAAAATGTCATATTTTGATTTTTTTTCATTTTGAAAAATTATAGAAAATTGGTTGCCATGGTAACCACTTACCCATGCATACATCCAAATTTTGATATATTACAAAAAGCATTATTTACATTGTTTCGGTTCTGAAAAGTTTCTGAGTAAGACTTCATAAAGCTTGTATATATGCTAAAAGAGAATAATCAGTTGAGAATGAAAATTACGAAAACACCCGAGATAAGAAGCCATTTAAAAAAAAATCTATACTAGGCTACATATTTTTATTTTTGATATGTTTTGGCCAAGAGCCAATTCCCAACTTATAATCAATCAAATGGCTTCTATCCCCGTGCTCATCGGATATAATGATATGTTAAAAATGTCATATTTTGATTTTTTTTCATTTTGAAAAATTATAGAAAATTGGTTGCCATGGTAACCACTTACCCATGCATACATCCAAATTTTGATATAATTTCTTAATTCATTTAATGTAATAGTATAAAAAGGAAAGCATTTATATTCTATAATGTTTATGGTAATTTATCTATTTTCAATATGAAATGATGCAAATATAAGGATTTCAGGGCCTAAATAAGCTTGGTTTTAAGGTAGAGCTGTTACCATGGCAACGAATTGAACTTTGACCCGCAACATGTCAAATTTATTAGTTTTACATCATTTTGAATCTATTTAACAAAAAAAAATAAAGATTCTAGACTATGGATGAATCGCCCCCTGCATGATTCTTAGCTGGACTGCTACTTAAGTGTTAAGTTTGCGCACCCACTCTATACCGGAAGTGACGTAGTGTTAGTGTTAGTGTTAACTTTTGCGCACCCACTCTATACCGGAAGTGACGTAGTGTTAGTGTTAGTGTTAACTTTTGCGCACCCACTTTACTACTACTTATATGTTACTTGTATAATGATGTCCGCCAAAAGTTATATGAGAAGGCGGTTAGTGTATGCAATAGTTTTAGTACATATAGTGATATTGAAAAATTATGCTACCTATTGTCAGATGAAAAAATTGTTAAATTTACTGCAAAATCCTGCTCAGAAACACTTAAAATTAAAAGAAATTGTGTATACCACTAAATCTAAGTTTTTAATATAGAGTTACTAAATATGATTTTAAGGTACATGTATATTGAAAAAATAGAGAGTAAAGTTTGAGACACTCATTCTGTCTTTTCCAAATATCAAAAGTTGAAAGCTATTTTAAAGTGAAATTAAAACCAGTCAAAATGAAAAGTGAATTAATGTTTCTTTCTTGATATTATTATTATAATTTTTTCTGATTGATAGTTTAAAAGTTAGTATTGCTTTAAATGAAAGGCTATTAATTAGGAAGAATTTAGAGTCCTATTAAGACAGGATAGTGTGTCTTAAAACTACTATATTCTAAATAAACTTAAGTAAAATGTTTTCAAACATTTTAAAAGGAATACTTTTAATGTAGCATTTATGAAGAATGTATTTTTATATATGCAACAGTGATTGTTTTTCCCATAAATGTTTAGATAATTATTGCTAATCTGTTCACTCCTGATCGGATCAGGGCTGATATTCGATGATTTTTTTAAAGAGATTTCTTATTTTATTTTCAGTATTTTATAGTAAACTTTAACTGTAGATTTTAGTCTAAGGATTAGCAATGGTCATCTAAATTTTAGAATGTAAATATATTGTTTAGAAACGATAGTCTCTTATAATTCTTTATAGAATGGCCAATTACATAATGTATATATTGTATCAAATTATGTGTGCTGTAAAACTATGTATATTGGATGAGACTGAAATAAAATAAAATTATAAAAAAAAAAGAAAGATTATATATGTGATAAGTTCATGCGTGGACGCGCACCATAATACACTTTTAGTTATAGGTTATCCACTCAATTATAGAGATGTTCTATTTTTTGACCAAATATGTTCAAAGACGTCTACCGCATAATTGTCGTAT
Organism: Serripes groenlandicus; assembly: GCA_031761405.1. Classification (NCBI taxonomy): domain Eukaryota; kingdom Metazoa; phylum Mollusca; class Bivalvia; order Cardiida; family Cardiidae; genus Serripes; species Serripes groenlandicus. Next base: position 560,575 of record JASEVX010000074.1, read on the forward strand.
GAGGGAAAGGTTTAACCCTTTCCTACATACAACAAATCTGCAGCAGACGACTTTGAAAACATACCTAAATTATTTTGGAAACTCACTTTAAATGAAAGTTCAATTATTGAATCGAGTTGAAATCATGGTGACAAAAGGAGAAATTGCTCAGTGGGAAAGGGTAAAGCGAATGTGTTTGTCAGGAGGCTCAGACAAGAAGGAAATATTTAAATGACGAGGTTGAGTCAGTATAGTATAGTAAATTGTGTTCAAAAGGGTAGAAGAATATACCAAAAAGGCAAAGTAGAATTCAATACATGTTTTATTAATTCCTATTATTAATTGTTCTAAATGTATTAATTAAACTATAAATAAGTTATAACAAATAACAGGTGTAAAAATGGTAATCTCCGACTTAAATATTGCAAATAAAATATAATTGTAAATGATAACAACGTAAACGTAATAAATAAATACTCTTATGGTATAATGTAAAATGGAAAAGGGAGGGGGTAACAGTAAAATTCCAAGATTTTTCCTAATTTACGACTGAGTGAAAATAATGCTCTTCCTATAACTGGCCTTTTATGAATATGAAGTGTTAAATAATTAAATAAAAATAATGTTCTCCTAGATAAAATAATTCCTTACTTAAGTTTTAAATGAAATAAGAATAAATGAGTAACAGAAATCTAATGGTAAATAAATATTATTTAACCTGAGATATGATGATGTGGAGTCCCGAAATCTGATGAAACCACGGCTTTTATACCGCTGTTCCCACAGACTTCCTTGCGGGAATCCAACAACGTCGGGCAAATATCCCGAAACGTCGGGAAGACTGCAATTCCCCACAGCATCGGGTAAATCTTTTCCGATGCGTTGTGAAAGTACGTAACAGACGATGGTGGTGCATACACATGTTCAAACAAACTACAATGTGATCGAGCTTATTTGGTCTAAAGACTGTTTCGCTCGACCGCATTAATTGTTGTACTTGTAGGAGATATATACAACACTGAATTCAGCTATCGTTTACACCAGGGACACTATATTATAGTAATATAGTATCCCTGTTTACACCATGGACGCAATATCGAACTGGAAAATTAGTTCTCGAGATCGCATTTTCGGATTAATAACATGTATAATCCTTTTGATTTATGTATGGTTGTGTTATGTTAATGAAGGCGTACACATATTAAGCAAGTATGTATCTCTCTCTCTCTCTCTCTCTCTCTCTCTCTCTCTCTCTCTCACCACTTTCCATTAATTCCCGCATTGTTTCATTGTCGTATTATATATCTTAATTAACTATGAAATACAATTCAATTAAGGATTGACTCTTATTTTTCGTGCGTTCATGCAGTATCATTCATTCGGAACGCTCGGCCGCCATTTTGCAAATCCATGAAGCGCGCTAGCGCTTCTTGGGAAATTTGCAAAATGGCGGCCGAGCGTTCATACTGCATGAACGCACGAAAAATAAGAGTCAATCCTTAAATATTTACATTAGCACTTGATTTTCTGTACAAAAAAATTGTGTTCATTTTGCATGAACCGCTCGACCTTTCGTGACCTTTGTAGGCGGAGTTTGGAAAGAAAGCACGCTCTGATTGGACGCTGGTGAACCACCGCGCGTAGTGATCTTACTACGATCTACTTTATTTCTAAATATAGCAACGCTCATGTACTATTAAATGCCGGTTTGTTTACATTTTGTTTCCGACTAATAAACATTGAAAACACTATTATGTTTGTATGTATTTAATGACAAAAGAACACGCATTAAACAACAAATAATCGCACATTAGCATTACGCTGTTTTTCCTGTTTACGACAAAACAACTGTCAAAACAACTGTCAAAACAACTGTCAAAACATACATGGCTGTCAGAAATCCCGATTCCGAGTTCGGCAATTTCTTTCTTGGATCTACAATGGTTGATTTATTATGTGATTCGGACGATGAATAACTTGGGTGATCTATTCGTCCAGTCTCTAAAAACTGTTAGTGATGTAATACTTCCAATATTAAAGACATCGCCAGTGGCACTGCCAGAGGAAACGACACCAGATGAACCAAAACCAAAACGATTTAAGGCACTGGCCGATGATGAAATAAACAAAATCGAGGAAAAACATCAGTCAACCTCCACAAAAAAGAATACCCAGTGGGGCATAAATTTGTTTCAGGGTACACAATATATTATAAAACTATTTTTTTAAGATAATCAAGTTAGAAGTTACATAATTTCTGAAATGAAAGTAATATTTAATGACTCTTATTATGAATCAAACCAGGGACGTATTTTATTTTATTTATTAGGGTTAAATGCTGTTTTCAACATTATTTCAGTTATATCACAGCAACGGTTCACTTATTCATGATTTAAGGATTGACTCTTATTTTTCGTGCGTTCATGCAGTATGAACGCTCGGCCGCCATTTTTCAAATCCATGAAGCGCGCTAGCACTTCTTGGGAAATTTGCAAAATCGCGGCCGAGCGTTCATACTACATGAAAGCACGTAAAATAAGTCATTCCTTATACATGTATGTATTTAAATTTTTCACTGTGCCAACATTTGAAGCCAGTAAAATTCAAAAACTATTCAAGAAATGAAAAAAAACATTTTCTGGAAGTTTAAACATTCTTCTATTTAGCAAACTTCATAGATTTGCAAAATCGCGGCCGAGCGTTCATACAGCATGAATGCGCAAAAAAAAAGAATCAATCCTTAAAAATACAAAGAAATTGCAGTTGTTCATTGTATCTCTACTTTTAGTTGTAATTTTAAGCTTCCAGAATATGTATGTTTTGTTTATGTGCAAAATGTGGATTTAAAGTTTTATTTGCTACAAAATGTGAAGTTTCAACAATTTTATTACCATGGGTGATATTTTAACCAGATAACGGGTGGAGTTATCTACATAAGTTATCTCTTATCTACATCCCTGAATGCTGATTAAACAAATTGCAAAACCACCACCAGGCTCTACATTGCATGAACACACAAGAAAATGACTAAATCCTTAAAATACACGTAATTTTAAGGATTTACTCTTATTTTTCGTGCGTTCATGCAGTATGAACGCACGAAAATAAGGGTCAATCCTTAAAAACAGTTTGGGAACAAATCTATAATAAGTTAATAACAATTATCAATAAAGAAATGTAACTGACAACATAATGTTAGTTTAAATGAATTGATAATATTTGTAGAATCATAGGTTAAACTTAATGATGTTGCAGTAATTGAATCTTATTTTTCGTGAGTTCATGCAGTATAAACGCTTGGCAGCGAGAGTTCATACATTACTGCATGAACGCACGAAAAATAAGAATCAATCCTTTTATTAACATTTCCCCTCTTTCATTACTTTACTTTTTTCGACCTAAAAGTAACCTGAAAAGACAGTGCGGTGTGTTGTTTTTTAGCTCACCTGAGCTTTGCTCAAGGTGAGTTATTGTAATCGCCTTTTGTCCGGCGTCCATCGTGCGTCGTCCGTCGTGCGTCAACTTCTTCTCCTCTGTAACCAGTAGGTCAATTTGAATGAAACTTCACAGAAAGCATCCTCTCAATGACCTCACCAGATTTCCTTCAAATATTTGGGATCCATGCAGAATTCTGGTTTCCATGGCAACGAAATGAAAAAAACTTCAAAATTCTTCTTCTCCCAAACTGGTTGGCAGATTTTCAAATAATGTTGTAGAAATGTTCCTTGGATGACCCTCTATGAGATTCCTTCAAGCCATGTTGATTGGTCAAAAAACATGGCCGCCAGGGGGGTGGGGGGGGGGGGGGGGGGGGCGGGGTTATTTTTCCTTATATGGCTATAATGAAAACTTAAAAAATCTTCTACTCCGAAAGTGTCAGGCCTATTTTCAAATAATTTTGTGGAAATTTTCCTTGGATGACCCTCTATCAGATTCCTTCAAGCCATGTTGATTGTTCGAAAAACATGGCCGCCAGGGGGGCGGGGCTATTTTGCCTTTTATGGCTATAGTGAAAACTTAAAAAATCTTCTCCTCCGAAAGTGTCAGGCCGATTTTCAAATAATTTTGTGGAAATGTTCCTTTAGTGACCCACTATCAGATTCCTTCAAGCCATGTTGATTGGTCGAAAAACATGGCCGCCAGTGGGCAGGGCTATTTTGCCTTATATGGCTATAGTGAAAACTTAAAAAATCTTCTTCTCCCAAACTGGTTGGCAGATTTTCAAATAATTTTGTAGAAATGCTCCTTGGATGACCCTTTATTAGATTCCTTCAAACCATGTTGATTGGTCAAAAAACATGGCCGCCAGGGGGCGGGGCTATTTTGCCTTATATGGCTATAGTGAAAACTTAAAAAATCTTCTCCTCCCAAAGTGTCAGACCGATTTTCAAATAATTTTGTAGAAATATTCATTGTATGACCTTCTATCAGATTCCTTCAATCCAAGTTGATTGGTTGAAAAACATGGCCACCAGGGGGGGCGGGGCTATTTTGCCTTATATGGCTATAGTGAAAAGTTAAAAATCTTCTTCTACGAAAGTGTCCGGCCGATTTTCAAATAATTTTGTAGAAATGTTCCTAGGGTGACCCTCTATCAGATTCCTTCAAGCCAAGTTAATTGGTCGGAAACTATGGCTGCCAGGGGGCGGGGCTTATATAGCTAAAGTGAAAAAGAAATAATAATCAGGTGAGCGATTCCAGGGCAATCATGGCCCTCTTGTTTAAATTATTTACAGAAAAAATGCTGTGTAATAATTGATCTGACAATATGATGTAATAAAAAATGTTTTGTCGGCTGGTTTTGGAAGGGGCCAGGTCAGGATGAAAACTAAAATGAAACATTATCCACCCTTAAAGATATCATTTCTTTTCAGACTGGCACAAGGAAGTTTACCATGGCGAGTTAGATTTCTACACAGTCACCAAGGATAATCTGGCTGAAAAATTAAGGAAGTTCTACTGCCAAGCTGTTCCAAAGCAAAACAGTCACCGTGAAAAAGTTCTCCCCGCCCACCAAGCCAATGAGTACCACCGAAACACGTTGACCAACATAAGAAGTGCGATCAATAGATTTCTGAAGGATATTGACAGGAATATGGATATTGTACCCGACACAGAGTTTACAAAAAGTAAACGAACCTTTGACGGACACTTAAAAAGTAGGACAGAATCCGGGACCTCTCGTCCAACCCTGCATAAAGAAATCGTCTCATGTGATGATCTTAAGAAAATATCAGATTACCTGCAAGCCTACGAAAATCTCCAATTATTCTTAGAGAGGCAGCTTGGTACCTGATAGCCATCCATTTTATCACAAGAGGCATGGAATTCCATTATCAACTGAGGAAACAAAGCATCGAGTTTCGTGAGGATTCTGATGGCGAATTCCTGATTCTTAACCAGGAAATCAAAGAAAAAAATCACCAAGGTGGCGCCAACAAAAAAAGTCCGCTCTCTGAAAAGAGAATATATGCAAAAGGAGGGGCTCTTTGTCCTGTGACAGTCCTGAAATTGTTTATCAGGAAACAAAATACCAGTGCCAAGATGCTCTTTAACCAAATAGACAATAATGCACTTGCAAACCCATGTAAATTTAACATTTGGTATACTGAGAAGCCCCTGGCTTAAAGGACATTTGAAATATTCATGAAGAACATAAGTGCCACTGCAGGTCTTCATCAATGGTATACGGCCCACTGTTTACGTGCAACCGCCATACAAACCATGAATGATGCAGGAAGCAAGGCACATCATGTTCATGATCGGCCACAGAAATGAAGCCTCAATAAGATCATACAACCGTGGATGTAGCACATCGCAGAAGAAGTCTATCAGCAACACCCTATCGGCCCTGACCGAGGGAGAATCCCATACCAAGCTTCCCGGACCATCCACAGCTCTTCAACCTTACAAGAAAACACATATAAGTCTGGATAATGATCAGGTGCCTCCTTGCGCACAGATGGTTCAAAGCAGTAAAATGAGTAATGAACAAAATATCAGTCCATGCAGATTTTTTCAGAGCTGCTTCTTTCAGCAACTGCACCATCAATATTTCTAAACCACAGTAATTTTCTACAAAGTGTGATCTAAAATTAACACTTGTTCATATTTGTTCCAAATCAGTTTTCTGCTTAATGTCTTCATTAGTTGGAAAAGTTAAAAGAAACTGTTTTTATAGATATATTTCTGTCATAAATTTATACTAAGAATAAACTGTACTTGAATACTATAAATAATGCACTGTTTCCAGTATGTTTTTATTTATTTTTGGCAATATTCTGGCTTCTGCAAGAATATTTGCCATGATTTATTTCATTAAATTTTAGAATATTAGTCATTTGTTGTGTTGACTTTAATCTACATGTATCCTCCCAGGTGCGGAGCTACCTTTATGCCAAAAAGCCTGGGCTTGCACATTATTTTCCTGATTTTACTTTTCTTCATATCAATAATTAATTTATAAAAGTACATGTATATTTTCTGTAAAGTCACTTTTACATCGTTTGCGGTCCAGCTACGTCCCTGCATCCTTTCTAAACTATTTAGCAAACCACTTTCTAAATTGTGTGAATATTGCCAAGGGCAAGGCCCATCTTATCATACTGTACTTTGAGGGCCATAAATCCCATATTTACCCGTTTCTCTAACTTTGACAAACTGGGGCAGAGCTAGATCATGGTATATTGTATTCTTTATTCTGCCACCCCAACATCTCATGTTACTCAGCCATTGGATGTCTCATGCTTTGGGCCTTTAAAAAGCCATTTATATTTCAATATTGCATGACGTAATAAAACACACAACATTTAAATGATTGAAGACTGTCATGTAATTTCGCGAGTTAGAACAATCGTTTAAAACTTGGCAATTCAGTCACCTCTGGGAAGCACATGATGACATTACAATTTGTTCGAAAATGTTAACAGAAAACTGAAAAATACCATTATGACGCTATATTTACCTTGAACTGAAAGTATTCCATAAAATCACCGTGACTACATTGTTTATTACAACTCACAGTCATGTATCCGGTCATGTATAAGTAAAAATAAAAGAATGCCGAACTCCATACCAAGGGTGAAAAACGCTCTTACCATTTCTATTTGCCCTACACGTTTTGTTCCATTTTTTGAATGAAAGACTTATTCGAGCACTCTAGGGTTACATTTACTATCGAAAGATTAAAAAAAATCTTTGATTATACATATTTCTCTGCATATTAGTTAGGGACTACTTATTATGCGGATGAAAAAAGAATGCCTAACTTCATACCAAGGGCGACAAATGCTGTTACATTTTCTTTTTACTCTACACGTTAAGTTCCCTTTATTGTTATTATAGACTTGTTCCCGAACACTTTTAGCTCGAAACAAATAAAGTAATAAACTTTATTATGAACGCAGTATGAACGCTCGGCCGCGATTTTGCAAATTTCCGGTGGTTCACCAGCGTCCAATCAGAGCGTGCTTTCTTTCCAAACTCCGCCTACAAAGGTCACGAAAGGTCGAGCGGTTCATGCAAAATGAACACAATTTTTTTGTACAGAAAATCAAGTGCTAATGTAAATATTTGTCCTTGTACATGTAGCTCAATATGTCGTAATTTGTTCTATGTCTATATGATTGGTTTTTTCTGAGTCCTATGATTAAAACTAACTGCTGTGATGATGAATCTAGTAGAAACTGGAAAAGTAATCCCTTATTATTATATTTTGGAATGCTCCTTTCTTTATATTGTTAGTACAATATAGATAACACCAGTTATCAGAAGAGCTATATACCTCAGCGAGCTTTATCCATGCTGCAACCCCCCTCTGTAACTTGGCTTGCTGATGGTATTGCAACCAAATTTACTCTTAAGTATTGGTAACAAGTTGAGATTTGTATTTGTTCAAATGGAGGTGTTCTCTTTCACGGCCTTGTACATCTTGGTATCAAAGATTCTCATGTACTAAATGTGATGCTCAGAGATCTTAAGACTTTTAGTTTTCTGTGATCAGATCATATGTCCTACATCTGAGCCGTTCCACGAGAAAACCAACATTATGGACTCTGCGTAATGTATCGAACCAGATCAGCCTGCGCAGTCCGCGCGTGCTAATTCGGGCCGACACATTTCGTCTCAGGGGGGTTAAAGTATCGAGTAATGATTCTTGAAACAGAAAATCCACAGAAGGTGAGACGTGTCTGCCCGGATTAGCATGCGCGGTATGCTTAGGTTAGGCTGATTCGGGTCGATACTTTACGCAAAATTAATAATGTTGGTTTTCTTGTGGAATGGTTCATTTATTTTAACTTAGACCTGGAACAATCCATGCGTCTTTATATCTTCATGTAATCAGGTAAACGATCCAGACCCATTGGGCCTCTTGTATATTATCATGTTATAAAAACAGGATCGTATTTAATTAAAAGCAATGTAGCGTATCCTGGTATAATTCATGATTATACATTGTGCAAATATTAAGTTACATTTAAACGAGCTTACAACACATCTATATGTATAACCTGAGGGAAGATGTTCTTTGAAATGACAATTCGTTATAAGTTTAAATCACAGTAATACTTATTAAACAGACTTGAAAATCAACCTACGGTTTAACTGTTGGCACAACACATTCTGGTAATCCGACACTAGCAGACGATCTTGTGCTTCTTTGTCCTAACTTGACAAACCTCGATCATCAATTAACTACCCACTGTGTAAATATCTTGATTTCTTAACATTGACATATAGGACCATGGGGGCGGGTGTTTTCCCATTATTATAATTTGTTATACGTTTGTTTTGTTATACACATGTCACTATAATAAAATATTTACTTACTTACTTATCAAGGGACACTTAATATACAAATGTGTTCAGTTTCTTATTGAACGAAATTTATATTTTTGAAAACATCAGTTTTTACTGTACTAATGATAGCTATTAACTGCACGGCTTCGTATGAGTGTATATGTGATAATTTCATGCGTGGACGCGCACTATAATACATAATCTAAATACAGAAAGCCATCAACTTGAACCTGTGTATGTATTCAACTGAAGAGGAATGTGCTGTGATGTTTGTCAACGTTTATATTGGTGCGTTTTATACGTTGACAAACATCAAATCTCATTCACATCTAAAATATGCATTTGGGGACCGTTCAACAGTTCATGTGTATTTTAGGTGATCTATTAATTATGGTGGCATACCTCTGCCACCAAATAAACTCATAATTATCACGTGGGTTAGTTAATTATCAGGGAAAACATCTGATTAACGCGTTTATGTTTATTTTAACAGATACTTACGTCAACACAAACACGTAGACCTATGTTACTGTCAACTACTGTCAAAAGATACCTACATAATGCCGTTTTAGATATCTATGAAGTGGTTAACGTGTTATGTTACTAGATACATATTTTTTTCGTCAATTCGTCAACAAAATGGACGAAACTCTTCTGAATGACCATGACATTTTGAATTTGCATTCAATACGTCCAGATACATTATCTAAAAGACAGAATTATAGTTTTTAGAAAAATATTTCTTTCGTCAATTTTGTCAACTAAATTGACGAGTTGACGAATTGACGAACTTGGCGAAGCTCTTCTAGTTTAGTTGAATCGTATTAAAATGTAATGCTTTTTACATAGAAGGAAACATCAAGAAATATACAATGGAGAAATGGATTGGACTGAAAGCTCATATCTTATTTTAGGTCCTCTCTTATAAGATTGATTTTCAGGAAGCAAGGTGAATATGTTACATGTTCAGAAAATATCACTTAATCTAGCTGTATAATTTATCATACAAGACAATAGTTGACGAATGGACGAAATTGATGAAGCAGCAACAGTTTGTCACTCGTCAATTCGTCGCTCGTCAAGCTAACTTCACAATTTATTTGAAGTTCGTCACTCGTCAATTCGTCACTCGTCAATCTAACTTCACGCATCTAAAGAAAAGTTACAGTTCGTCACTCGTCACTCGATAACCTTACCTCACAGACCTAAAGAATGCCACATTTCGTTACTCGTCAATTCGTCACTCGTCAACCTAACTTCACGGACCTATAAAAGCCGATGGTACATTGCTTGAGCCATATTTGCTCCTACCAACTATGCCATATATGTTCGCCTTACAGATGCAGCTATACCATCAGTGCATTCCACCATTGTTTCTCAATAAGTCAAACCTGAATAAATACAAAAGTTGTTACTTTATTTCTTGTAAGCAGTCCCTTTAATAACCATTTTACTATTGACTTTTCGTGTGCTTACTCTTAAAATATCTTATCAGGACAACGTTTAAAATGAACACAATAAAAGTATTGTTGCATGTGTCTACTCATATGATAAAAGTTCAATATCTAGAAAATCTATAAAATAACTTTGACCTCTGCAATATTAAGGTTATTCATTCACCATTTCCTCTATGCTGACAACTTCAGGTATATATATATATAAAAGAAATACATGTATTTTGAAAACATAGCTTTGAAGAGGATAATAATGAAAACAAAAGGTATCTTTTCTACACTGTCTCAAGTTCTATATGAATCATATATCCAATTTCCCAGGTAATTTATTGTTTTCCTTGGATACTTTCAAAGCATACAAGTCAATATTCAATGATATAAATACTTGCAAGTACCCATGCACGACATTCTAAACCTATTATTTGAATGTTATAATAGTATTCTGATTGTTGTCGTGATGAAATAAATGTTTTTTCCAAATTGTCATAGTTTGAATTTCCAGCCACGAATCACAGGATCGTGATCAGACTTTTGACAAAATTTAATCGAGAATGGTCCTATCAAGGACGGCAGTAAAACTCCTGAATGTGTGACTGATGCTTAATGCCTGCTGCTCAGCTTTCATGAATTTGCTTCTTCGATAGTTTTTAGTCAATTGCATATCGAACAAAATACTACATATTTATATCTAGTCTGCTGCTATCGTATTGCGATCGTGCCCGATTATACAATAGATTATTGGGAAATTTCAAAATAATTCTAAATTATCAGATATGCAAATTACTGGCACAAAGCTAGATTGGTTTTGACTATGGTTTATACATGTATTAGATTTTACAATTATATTACCTGACTCTTCAGCACAAACCCCAACACTTTGACATTTCATGGGCTTCGTGGACAAAAGTGGATCAACTTGTTGAACATAATGTAGTTAGTGCACCTATTGAGCAAGGTCAAAACTGTAACGTTGTACTCGATGAAAGAACAGTGATTCGTATCAAGCACTTTGTAAGGTACATCATAATCGTTAAAGCAATTAAATATAAATAGAATATTTCGATAAATGGGCAAATTCTTTGAAACAATTTGGTTTAAATGGTGATAACATATTTCTTATCTATGACCCTCTGTAGATTTTCATCAATTTTCAGTTACTAGTACTACTACTGCTTTTAAAGCAATTACTACAATTCTAAAGTCTTTGGTATGACTCGACCTGTGATTGAATCCGCGACCTTTCACGTGCAGTCATAAATTACAATGCAATTCTCATTTATGTGTGTTGGCATTGTCAAATTGGTTAGGAATTGTCTTACATCACAAAGAGAATAGTTGATCGTATGATGTTGAATGATTCAAAGAAAAGATCATTTACTCTCTAAATGTCTGCATATGTCTCCTTAAACTATTCATCTATAAAATGTCATTCTTTTACAATAAGATATCTGGGGGTACTAGACTGACATAATTCATCCATGTCAATGGTAATCCATAATTATTTAAATGGATATTGTATACACTCTAGCTTTCTAACACTTCAAAGAGTCTGCAGATCACTTGATTCACATCTTAAATTCTAGGGCGACCGTAATACTTCAAGTTGTGGGCTATTTATAGCAGGCATCAAGACCGAATGTTTATGTCTTATAAATGAATTATTTTATGAAATATTGTTTGTTTCTTAAGAATGTCCACTGAAAACAATGAATTTGTGTGGGTCTGTGTTCACCCTGAAAGTTTTTGTCCAAGGTTATCCTTGTGTGGTCGTAATTTCTTTTGCGCCTTGTCATCCAACATCGCTCCATTCATTGACTAGTTATATCTGAACAGAGACTAAGCTTTGAAATAAGACTCAGTTTCAATTATTTAAATAAGGGGATGGGAGGGAGGGAATTTAAATAAATTTTAGGCTGATATGCCCTTCAAGAGTTTCAGGAAAAAGGAAGCTGACTTGGAATGGCCTTCTGCGTAAACAGACCATTTCAAGGTACATAATTATGATAGAGAAAACTTCAGAAATTCAGAAGCAATTATCTCCCCTGATTTGAACATTTATTTATTTGGACACGGCTCATTGTTACAAATTGTATAACATTCATATAAAAGTGATGAAAACCTATCTGACATGCCAATACAAAAACAATCATACACTGCCCTGTTTCGGGGACTGATCTAAATCGGTGACGTTTTTATTTTGCATGTGCTTTTCAATTTGAAAAGTTCTATGTTGTCATTGTTTGCTTGTGGTCTCAAAAGGGAACACATTGCTCTCAGTAGCCATTGAATATTTTGTAAATATGGTTCAAATGCATAAATACAGAGTATGTTTTATAACCTGATGAAAGTAATGTTAATATTTCGACCTTTCGAGTGCATCCTAGATGGACGCTCTACCACTATACCACCAAAACAGTCCTCCCATTCAAGCTCTACTTCTAAGGAAGCGTCAGCTTAGACGGCAACGAAGAGGGATATCAATCCAGTTGTCGTCAGTTGAAACATCGGCTCGGCAATTAATTATTTATTATGGTTGTCAAAAGTTATTGTGACAAGCGGCATTCGTCTTCCACCATTGAGCTAACATTTTATACCTGGAAAGGTTGCTAGTGGCCTGGGGGATTTTTTAAAAAGATAAATGCTGCGGTAAGAATTGGAAAGACATGGTTGGATGAAGTGGCCGACATGACATACCGGACCATCTCTTATAACGCGAGCTTTACACTGTCGTTATATTTATCTGATGTTACGTTTCACAACATTGAGCGTAGTTACAGATTTGCACCGTATCGTTATAATGACACACCTTGTCAATCATGTCATTGTTTTCACGAGTCAATGTTGTCACAATTACGAGCATACTATGGCAGTTTAAATAAATGCAACGTTTTATTGAGGTCATAATGCAGACCACAATTTAGATGAATATGCAAACTTTTACATGTAAACGGTAAACAGGGCACGTATAATCAGAATATTACATTCTGATTCATTTTGTAAACCACTTAACTAAACCATAATATGATTTTATCAAAGCGCATTGTCCTTTTCAGTCATGATGTATTGCCAGAAAAAAAGTGGTCGATGGATACTAACGATCGAATCAAACCGATAATTAGTCGTGGTCCTGTAAAGCCTGTCAGCATAATGAACGTCACAAAGTTTGTGGAGACCATCTTTTATGAAAAGTGTATGCACATACCGAGACCACCAAAAGGTATTTATGTCGTTCAATGATTCTTAAAAAGAACAAACTTGTTAGTGAATATATACGAAAGGAATCGTCGGTTGATCTACAACAATTCACATCCGAACATAAACACCAGGTTTGGCTAAAGAGCACAAAGTAATTTAGCTGTAAACTCATGGACCATGATGGTAACTTGCATTACAATGTCGTATTTTTATATAACGTTTAAGCCAGTCTCACAAACCTTTTCCCAAATGGCAGACCGTGTTGGCGTATAAACAGAGGACGACTTTTCAAAAAAGTATGGCAATATTAGAAATTACTTATGATTACTAACCTTTTGTAACAATATTTTCAAATTGATCATACGATTATACATACATTTTAAGAGATATTCCATTACGTGCGTTATCCTGGCGAATACACATTTTGTTATAATGTTGACACCAAATGAAGACACGACATAGTCAGCACGGGGCCTGGTAAAGATCTCTAAATATCTAATGTGACATTTGAAACGATTATGTTACGGAGCATCAAAATGATCGTCTAACGTAACAGCTATTTACATATAAACTCGTAGTGTTCTGATTATTTGACACATCAATATAAAACAGATTTGCAGCAGACGATTTTAAAACTAAATGATGGACAATCTCTATACATTAAAGTATACCTTTTGAATTGAGTTGAAACCATTGTGTTTATAGGAGAAACCGCTCATTATAAGGACTTTCTCGATTTGTGATAATGTTTCGAAATTTCGTTTGCTGTAGATGCGTCAAAATGCGTTAGTAATTTGGAAATGTGTAATATTTCGTACACAAAGCCCCGTGTATCGCTCGTTTTGATTGGGTTAAAACGTAACAGGCAATTGTGTACATGTTCATGCCAAGTTCTTTTGGAACTAGAAGAATTTGAATCGTTTCATTGTTTTGTAAGAAGTTTCAGTCCATGAACTGATCATTGTTATCGATAAAGGAGATTTCTAGACAAACAGGATTATAACATTCAGTGTTAATTTATATTTTAGAATAGTTGGAAATATAAGAAGTAAGTGTTTACGCTAAGACTTTCCGTTACTATGCGATTAATTACTATCAAGATTGCTCGTTATATAAAACAACAGTAATATGCATTTTACATGTACATTATCAATAGAGACGTGCAGTTGGTTCAATTGTGGTTTTGTCTGCTTTTTCAACCTACATCTGTTGGATTATTGATACCTGATGCACTCTGATTGTATATTCTCAAATAAGAATAGTATTTTTTTCTACTCTCGTAAATCCTGAAAACATAAGAGAATAATTGAAAGCGCAATAATGTTTTCAGTCTAATATCAGCTGAAGCCTCTACACGCGAGGCAATTGACCACAAGAAAAAAAATCAAGATTTCAAACAAGGGAAGGATATATCCATCCGAGCAATTTGGTAGTTCCAATGTAGAAATCGTCCCGAACAATTCCCATCAAATTGTAAAATCAAAAGATTTATTTATGAGACTAACGGAAATGTTTAATGTTTAATATACGTTTTGTTACAGTTTTAATAGTTTAGCACGCAATTGCCTTCGTACACAGCTAACAAAATGTCATTCAATTTTATTTGCTAGTACGAATGTAATTGTGTTGGTACTGCAAACATACATTAAACCCTAAAGTAACAGCTCACTTGATTCTACTGATTGTACCACCTCAGTGGTGAATTGGTAAAGTGCGGGTGGTATCGATCCCCGGCCGGGTCATATCGAACGTAATGGTAGTAATGGCTGCCCTCCTTAGCGTCCAGGGTTGCGGGGTTAGCATTACGACTGACAGACTGGTGTCAGGATAAAACGACCAGAAGCACTAGTAACTTACCCAAGAAACGCCGTGATACAACTGAAACATTGTTAACAAGGGGTGTAAAACACCAAACAATCAATCGATTGATTGCAAATGTATTAAGTAGAATTAAAGAATAATTATGTTTACATTTCATGCTTATGAATACTTTAAGAGGGACTTAAATCTTCGTGGGAAAATAGTTGGTTTTAACAGTTTGAGCAGGAACTATTTTTTCGGTCAATGGTATACAAATCGCATTGGTTAATAAGTAAACGAGATTAAAGAATTCTCTTAAACATCTCATTTATAAATTATCAAACTCATAGTTAGTCAATTACTTCCTTGTAGGATTGGCCAAGTCCCAGTAGCGATGCGGACAGTCAAATCAGGGATTGTGGGGTCAAATCCAGGCTCGATTAACTTGCTTTCCGACATTTGACAAAAGTCAATGAGACAAGCGTCATTTGTCCTTCACCAATGGAGTTGTTACTATGTAGAAAAACAGCCAATTGTTTGGAAATACCTTTATGTGGCGCACTGGCCAATGTGATTTGATTTAAAAAAGAAAGGAAAATGAAGTTAAAACCAATCAGTCAGTCAACCCTTGTAGGTTGACAAGGGTAGTCGATACTAATTATCCAGGTATCTAAGACGATTAAGCCACTAGAAAATTAACATAAAAGACACTGATCAGACTGTCGGAGGCGCATGCTGATCTGGATGTTCTTTTGTTTCAACATTCCTTATGTCGGATTGTGTGATTCGAAAGAGGAAGTGACGATACAGAACATAAGATTAAGTAAACAGTTGTCGTCTTCTATTCATTCATTTCTTCATATAATTTAAAGGGTCACACTTTTCAAACAACGATAACTGTTCCGTTGTTTAAACCAGACCTAAACTTGCTGGCTCCTATAAAGATCTGATGAATGCCTCATTATGGGTCGTTTCATAGTGACATTTGTGTAAGCCAATCAAATTGTAGTCGACAAAATCGTTTCGTATAAACAGGGAAGATAACCCATATACATAAACGAGATAGAGAAGCTGTTATTGTCGAGTATTCCAATTGAATAAAAACAAAGGGTTGGTCGCACGAGTTTATTGAACAACAACGAGAACCTGCTCAAGAATAGTTAAGTGTATAAGGTCAATTCGAGACGGCTTTTTATGCTTAGTTAAAGCATGTGTTGTTGGCAATGTTTTACATGATATTATACTCATTCGTGCAATTGTATTCATACAAAGCATGAGAAAATTGGTTGAACCTTTTATGAGATGTCGTCAGATCCAATATACATACAGCGAAGTAGTTTGTGTGTGATTTTAATGCGATATTTTTTTATTTACGATTTAATCCAAAATACGACACAACACCGGGTGTCTGTGTTGGTGCAGTTATAAGAGTATATCAAGAAATTGCCAAATTCCTCAGCAAATAATGCCCGAATGCAGTTTAGGAAGAAAAGGTATTTTTCAACGAAAGAATTGTTTGAAAAGGGAAATTTCAATTAAAGATTGGGATATCATTTCTATGTTAAAAGCAGTTAATGGACCTGGTCATGTAATCAATTTCGTTTAACGGAAAAGAAACGCAAATTCCTTTTAGTCATATGATTCTTTTTAAACCAATCAAATCGAGCAATTCATAGTGCATTTGAACCAGCCGATATAAGTAAAACGTGTATGGGAAGTTCAAGTTTATACAATAATGTTGACAGTGTAAATATAATAAACACGAAATGCCATGCTGATCGATAATCTGTGCTGGTCATACGATTCCGGATTTCGTTTTTTTATTGTTTTGTATGAATTATAAGATATTGTAATACAGGAATGATATGGTACGAGGAACGCTATATACATGATCCCCCTCTGACCAATTTGTCCACCATAGTTAGTCCGTCTGACAGTCTTGTGCGGATTATAGGACGAACAGTTGTTGGTCTTGGAGACACAATAAGATTGCGTTTATCGCTGTATGACGAAAACAGAACTAAAAGAAAAGGCGGAGACTTGGTGAGTAACTAGTATAATCAAAGCTAAATATAAGGTTACATGTGTAAGTTATTACATTTATAACTATGGCGCATGAAAACATAACCCATGGAAGTTAATTGATTCCTTGACTCTCACTCAATGTATTAAGCTGACAATATTGCCATGTTCTTTTAACTTAGGAACGGAATAAAGGTGAGCACTTTATTTTGTTTGTTCAGCCCAATTCCTTAAAATATTATGAGAAACCAAAGTATCGCTATCTTGTTAAAATGTTTGAGAATATATAACGATAAAATATAACGGAAGGATTAAATATACGTTGCAGTGTAATAGTCCGTAAGGTGCTCAGCTTAAGTATTTCCTTGAAACCGGGGTCTAATTTAGTATTAATCATAATCACCTGTTTATGATAATCAATATACACGTTATAATAATAATATAACAATACTAATAATACTTGATTGAAAAGGGGTTACACAGTTAGTTTCACTTAATGTCCCTGTGGCGCTCAACAATGAACATCAAAATCCAGTAACTCGGTGACATTTAAATTATATACCAATACACATCACAAGAACATGCAATGAAATCTTATACACATGTATGATAGAGTCAAGTCGCAAAAAGCAAAAGAAGTTCTATTCACAAAATGTGTACTGCAAGGAAAGTGTTTCATCTTATACTTATTTCCACTAATTATTAATTAACAATGGTTCCGGGGATGGAAATCACAATAAACACATGTCCGTGGAAGAAATATTGAAAACTAACAAAGACCATTATTTATGTAAATTGTTTTAATTTTCTTACGTTCTGGACATTTAGGATCTTGAACCCATGACTAAACATATCAGCCCGGTTTTAAACGTATTTTGACTATTATTATGATAAAAAAACACATTTAAAACCACAAAATAGTAGCACTTCTTATAAAGTGAGTAATTTACGGATAACGTGATAGAACCTCGGGAACAATATCAGCAGTTGTGCTGAGGTACATCAGAAGCTGCGAATTGTTTGCAATATATTGTGTTAACTATATTACGACATTTTGAAATATTTCTATATTTAGGTAGATAGCGCTTACAATCTCTTGATTTCGACCACTTTGGGCAGAAACTGATCAGACGAAAAAGGATCAGTTATTTAGACCTTGACTGTATTGCACACAATATTTCTATCAAATGGTATCGGATTTATTGTTTTTTTCTATTCGAAAACTATTCCAAATTAACCAGGTGATCAATGAGACATGTTGTATGTGTATGCTAGTTTATGCCCAGTATGTCATTTGTATGCTGCGCTGTTGAAGGTTCGAGTTTGGATGAGAGAACAAAGTCTCGAGACTGCCGCAGTTGCTGAGGTAACAGACAAACTTGATGGCGACTATGAAGCCGAATTTACCGCACTTTGGGTTGGCCGTCCTGAAATCCGCGTAGCAGTAATTGAACCAAGGGAGGTAATGGCTATCAGGTTTAGACGCAGGTAAACTGATTATTTATATTTGACCCCGTCCGTGTAAATTACCTTTTGAAAATATACACGGTTATATACATTTAGCATAATAAATTATGAAAGAACACGTTCGTTATTGCTATACATGTTCAGTCGACTAGCCATTTTAGAATCACTTTGCTAATGTTC
The DNA here is from genome assembly GCA_031761405.1 of Serripes groenlandicus. Classification (NCBI taxonomy): domain Eukaryota; kingdom Metazoa; phylum Mollusca; class Bivalvia; order Cardiida; family Cardiidae; genus Serripes; species Serripes groenlandicus. The sequence continues at coordinate 579,471 of JASEVX010000074.1, forward strand.
AAATCTGGGGCGTATAATCACTCGGACATGTGCCCGCCGAACCAACCAATCACATTACAACTTTTGACTAGCATTCGCATTATGCTGCTTTTTACCTTTGCTATGATGATTGATCATCACGAATATGAAAAGCAGCAGTGGAAGTTTATCCATAATACGGGTAAACAAATCGGCGGCGAAGCCGACGATGTTTTCCCGTCAATAGGTACACTTTAATGTGTATGAACATTGCTTTACCGTCTATCCAAATATGGTGTCCAGATTTGATTTTCCGATGCAGTCCGTTTCGATTCGATGTAAAAAAATATCGAAACAAAAAAGATCTTCTAGAGGAAATGATAAAATATGATAATACGTACTCGATTAGTTTCAACAGAATTATTTGAAAATCGGCCTGACACTTGTAAGTTTTCACTATAGCCATAGGGCAAAATAGCCCCGCCCTCTGGCAGCCATGTTTTTGGACCAATCAACATGGCTTGAAGGAATCTATTAGAGGGTCTCCCAAGGAACATTTCAACAAAATTATTTGAAAATTGGCAGTTCAGAAGTTTTAACTATAGGCATATAAAGCAAAATAGCCCCGCCCACTGGCGGCCATGTTTTTCGAACAATAAACTTGGCTTGAAGGAATCTGAGAGAGGGTCACCCAATGAACATTTCTACAAAATTATTTGAAACACTTTCGTAGGAGAAGATTTTTTAAGTTTTCACAATTTTTTTTCTTTCGGTTGCCATATAAACCAGAATTTTGCATGGATCCAAAGAAATTGAAGAAATGTAGGAGAGGACATTGAGGGGATGCTTCCTTTGAAGTTTCATCCCAATTGGCTAAGTGGTTAGGGAGGGGAAGTCGTTTGTAGCAAAAGTTTACGAACGCAAACACGCACTTACCCAAGCACGGACACTCGACGGACAATTCGCCATGACATAAGCTCGACTTTTCCAACCAGTGGAGCTAAAAATAAACTTGAAGTTGATCAACAATGATGACTCTGAGAAGCTGATCATTTTCAAGTTCTGATCATATCCTTCAATATCTATATTGTCAAACGACATATTTCATATAAATGTATACATAATCAGTTTTATCATGCAATGAGCAGATTATGGGATATATAACACTGGTATGATAAACTTTTTGTTTTCATGTCTACTGGTATGATAAACTGTTATGTTTATTAGTATACTTATTTTTAGAAATTACGTTATCTTTGGAACTTCTTTTCTGAAATATAAATGAGCCGTTCCACCAGAAAACCAAAATTGTTGACTGCGAAAAGTATCGACCCGGATCAGCCTAAGCATGCCGCGCAGGCTAACCCGGACAGTCAAGTTTCGCCTCATTTCGATTTTCTGTTTCAGGAATCATTACTCAATACCTCTATCCCCCTGAAACGGAATGTGTCGATACATTACGAAGAGACCATACTGTTGGTTTCTCGTGGAACAGCTCAATTATGTTGATAGTATAGCAGTCAATTGCAAAGCAATGAAAAAACACAAATAAAAAGCAGAAATCATACTAGTATTGTTTTAATAACATTTCAACATATTTTAACAATGCAAATACAAATCCAAAAAAATATCATTATATAAATCACAAGGAATCTGCATGTTCAGTCTTACTTCATGAACTGTCTTTCTTCGTTGAAATGTAGCATACATAGACCTGTTTATTCTCTCACGACCAGTTCATAGGTAGCCTTGTTTAAATGCAATCTGAAGCGAGATATGTCCTATAATGAGAAGCATATTTATGTTTCCAGAAGTAGTTTAACACTTAATAGCCTCAACGATAAACGACAAAGGTTGAAGTTCTATCGTCAAATGAATTGTTGCTAGCAATAATTATATAGTGATAGCAACAAATAATTAGAGAGGTATTCTTGAAAATCAATTAGAGAGCTCTCTAATTATTTGAAGAGCTCTCTAAATATTTGAAGAGCTCTTCAAATATTTAAGTTTATGTAGATTCGGCGTAAGAAAGGGTCCACGAACATCCAGTAGCGGGTCAAATTAGCCAATACCGGACCTATCACTAATAGAACAGAGATCGTCTCAAAGGTATTGCTATTGCGCTGTTGAAAACATTGTAGATAAAACAATTGTAAGAAAACAATAAATAAATATATATATTTTCAAATCTTCAGACACAAATCATTACCGTGAGTAAATTTAACGGTTCATCATTCAATCGATAAGCCATGGTGATGTACCTTTTGATATAACAATATATCAACCTATAAAATGACAGCAATCCTTCTTCACTGTACATCATTTTAAGTTTTATATAGATGTCGAAATTTCTAATTTGGTTATAAATTTAAATCACGGTATAAATCACACAAACTTAAGCATGTATCGCATGGTGATCAGCTATTGGCGTCTTGACCTTGTATATTTTTTTTAGTGGCAAGAAGGTTATGTATTTACCATATGCGTATTAATAAAGAGTCGAAACTCAGTCGCTGCAGACATAGTGGAATGCACTTTGGCCAGGCAAATTCCCTAGCCTAGAACTGGTTTGTTGCCACAGGGATCATGAATGAGTGATCTGTCGCCGTGTTATAACTGAAATAATGTTGAAAATGTCGTAAAACCCAAAAAAACTAAAACAAAATATTAGAAGTCTTCACGGTAAAACTAACGGTCTGCGTGTTAAGTGACTTATCTTGACAGTCAACATATGCACCGCTTTCATCCGAAGTTACCTTTCGATATCTCGTATCAACGAATCAGTACACATGTTTCTTAAAGAAAAGGCTACCGTTACGGTTTACCGAAATACTAACAGAAGTGCAAAGACCCTTATAATCTGGAGTGTTTGTTTCTACTCCTTTTTCGTTATGAACATTTATGAACTTTCATCAACCATTGTAAATAATCCCAAGTTTAACATGATAAATACTATTTTCTTAAACATATTGAAACATTATTTCTGATTGTCAGACCTACAGTGATGGTATTTAGAATGGATAGTGACATTGGCTTAAGATATAAAATGTTACAAGATTATTTGTACTGTGCCCATGTTTTTGAGCAACGCCTCATGAGAACAGACATTGCCAGCTTTAAACTCACGGTAATGCTAACTACAATCTAAATACATACTTGATAAGTTTGTTATTGGTCGTTCTTTAATGGCGTCCATAACTAGATCACAAAATTCCCCCACTGAATTCATTGACTTTGCATTTGTACATTAAAGGTATATATGCCCACCTGTTCAAATAAATATGGGAGTGTTCGGACGTACCAGTAATCAGACCGAAATGACGCCTTGTAGCTATTACCCACATATTCCAGGCTTTACCGAAGTGTGTGATCTCACAGAAGAAAACTACGGACAACCTTGGTACTGTGGGAAACCCAGGTATGTTTATTATATGTGTAATACGTTCAGTTATATTTGAGTCGCGTCTAGGGTTTTAGAGTATTACTGACTGTAGCGGACAAATAGTTAAATGTGTGTCTCGTTTGAGATATTTGTTGGAAGTTATTATGACTTTTGTCAAGCGTCTAGGAAATCCAATAGCCGAGCGGTGATTTAAATTCATTTATCCTTGATTGAAAGTCCTCTTCGATACAACTCGTTGCTCGACATAGTTAACATCAGAGCTAAATTAAAACATTTGTGATACGTTTTATTGTATGATTGTATGAGCAAGATAGTTATCTGACAGTATGCTCTTTAAGACAAGATTAAAATTAGATGGACATGAAATAATTCTGACCAATGTAAATTAACGCTTTCCAATTTAATGTGAATCTTTATATAATTGTAACATGTTCTAATCCATAGACCCCACGTTTTTCTAACTTAAAAACCTAATTTTCTAACTTAAAAACCTAATTTTCTAACTTAAAAAACATAATTTTACAACTTAAAATCATAAATTTATAACAATTTGTAGAGAGTCCACTAAGGAACATTTCTGCTAAATGATCTTGAAATTAAATAATACTGTTTGAAAGTTTGTTATTTTACTCATTTTCTAATGCTTTCGTTAACCTTTAGCTTTAAACATCATATCCTCCTTAACCACATGACCAATTTCAATCAAACTTCACAGGAACGTTTCTTTGGTTGCCCTCTTTCAAAATTGTTCAAAGATTTAAATTCCATTGAAAACTCTGGTTGTCACGGCAACGAAAAAGGGGTAAATTAACCAAAACTTAAATAATCTCCATGTCGGAAAGTAGAAGGCCCGTGCATTTGATATTTGGTATGTAGCTTCATCTAGGGAACCTCTACCAAGAGTGTTCAAATCATAGCCCTGGGTCAAAAATGACCCCCTTCTCGGGGGTCACTTGTTTAACATAGACTCGTATAGGGAAAAACTTTAAAAATATTCTTGTCTAAAAGTAAAAGGCCCAGGCCTTTGATATTTGGTATGTAGCTTCATCTAGTAGACCTCTGCCATGATTTTTCAAATTATAGCCATGGGCTCAAAAATTACTCCTCCCCGGTGGTCACTTCTTTTACATAGACTCGTATAGGAAAAAACTTTAAAAAGCTTCTTGTCTAAAACTAGAAGGCCTTTGATCTTTGGTATGTAGCTTCATCTGGTTAACCTCTACCAAGATCGTTCAAATTATAGCCCTGGGGTAAAAAATGGCTCCATCCCGGGTCACTTGTTTTACATAGACTCATTTAGGTAAACACTTTAGAAATATTCAGGTCATCGATTTAGGTCCATCTTGGACTTCTTGTTTGAAATATGCATATCCGTTAAACAAAAAGATAAATCTAAACTAAATCAGCAGTAGGAGAATATATTTGTACTGCTCGCCAATTGGCTGTGTAGCTGAGTAATGGGTAAACAAACGCAAAGAACAGAAACATATGGTAAATTCAGACTGGCCTAACACATGGATTTTTATTTTTTATAAATCACATGGACATTAAGAAAAATATATCAGCTGCTTTTGTTTAACCCACGGCAATTTGCTTAGTTTAAAAAAAACAGCATTATTCATTATTTAGTCTTGCCCCAATTGCCTATAACATCTTGCCTCTCACCTCTGATCTATGTGAGAAAGTAGTCAGTGGCTTCGAAAGAATGTTGTGTAAGTACTGGTGTGGGAAAGCCAGGAAAACATGGGTAGGTGCACTGACCGCCGTGATATGACCAAAGCTGTTGAAAGCGGCGTTAAACTCCAAACAAACAAAACAAACAAAAAGCCTATAACATCGCACCGATGCTCAGACTTTAAGCGCTATAGAAGATTAACAAGAATTACGCGTAATTAAATGTCTCGCTGTCCCCCGCTTTGATTATCAATGAAAAGATTAAAAGTAAAAAAAATAAAACTTTAACGTTGAGCTAAATACAATTGTAAAAATGACCATTGACCAAAAGTCCAAAATTACACACAAAAAATATGAAAAGAATCCACCAAAAATCATGTTTTTGACCCCAAAAAGAAGGTTACACTCAGCTGTCAGCATACAATGTGTAACTCCGTTCCAAATAGCCCTAGCACCAGCTCTTATTGAGAAAATGTAAACAAAATCGAAAGTTTTACGATGAGCTAAACGCAAAGTTTAAAAATATAAGAAATTAAAAAAAGAAAACAAATCCAAATGTTTGACCATGAAACCCGTTTGATATGCTGAAATACTTCATTTATAAAATGTGTGTGCACAATTTGAAATCAATCTAACAAAAGATGAGGAAACTTTGTCCAATTCTCAAAATCCACCAAAAATCATGTTGTTTACCCTATAAAGAAGATCACAGTCAGCATCTTCAGCATACAATGTGAAGAAGGGTATTAGATGTAACTATATTCCAAATAGCCCTAGCACCAGCTCTTATTGAGAAAAAGTAAACAAAAACGAAACTTAAACGTTGAGCTTAACGAAAAGTTCAAAAATATAAGAAACTAAAAAATAAAAAAATAAAAATGTTTGACCCAAGAACCCGTTTGATATGTTGAAGTATTTTATTTATGAAACGTATGTGCACAATTTGAAATCAATCTAACAAAAAATGAGGAAGCTATGACCAAATCTCAAAATCCACCAAAAGCCATCAAAGTCATGTTTTCTACCCCAAAAAGAAGGTCAAACTCAGCATCTTCAGCATACGCTGTGATGAAGGGTATTATATGTAACTATATTCCAAATATGAAATCCCTAGTACCAGTACTTATTGAGACTAATTAAAGAAACGAAACTTTAACGTTGAGCTTAAAGCAAATGTTTGACGCCGCCGTCGCCGTCGCCAGAAAAGCAACACCTTAGTCTCGCTTAGTTTCGCAAGGAGTCTAATGTTTAAACTGTAAACGGGCGAGACTGATGACTTACTAATAATTAAATTTATAAGATCTTTATAACATTTATTCTGCTTGTTTACATGTCAGATTAAAAGATCTACAATGCAATGAATGGACAAGCGTATCAGAAAGATTTATCGGTGAAACCTTTGACAAAGAACTGCATACAACGCTGGAAAACAAAATATTAACACGGTACAGTCTAGAGCTCTAAATAAGAAGCGGTTTTCATTTACTAAAACCCTTTTTTGATCTTCTAACCCTATGCTGTGGGTAATCAAAACAACCACCATCATGGGTTTGAAGGATAGTAAATATAGTGTGGGGGAGACGAACTGTATACCCCTCCTTATCTGGACCTCTGCTTTATCTTACATTCAGCAACATCAAAGCACGTTTCATATTACATTAGACAAAGATCGTGCTAGACATACACTCAGCCTTAACTGTGATTATGTTTGACTTGACTGCAACATAGCCTCTTTTAAATTGAGTCGAATTGATTTAATAGTTTTTAAAAATAAGTATTAAAATAGGACTTGACAGTTTTGTATTGTTTTATAGCGCATCGACAGCGTAGGTCATTTAGCGACAGTTGTGTAAGGTAAATGTCAAAGGCTGTTGAAACTTCAACATTAAGTCAGGTGATATCAACATAAAATATATATTTTTTTAAATGGTAACCAATATTATTGGACATTTTATCAATCTGGTCTGGAGTGACCACAAAGCCAACATTACGGATTTTATGACACATGGGAAAATAAATATCCCTGCGGATCCATGCTACTTGTTCCAGTAAGCTATAGCATGTTTCAGAAGTTTCTTTAAAAACTATCTGTTTAATCAACGAGAAAATGCGTGAACGAGGCGCAGATTGTCCTGGATCGAAACTAGCCTATGTTTGATTCGTGGTGCGCGGTTCTTTTTAATTGTTTATCATTTTTTTTTCCAGAGAGTATCAAACGATGATCATTCCAATGCAAATCACAGTTGAAATTAATTCGGGTAAATACACTTTTTAATCTAAGTCGCATTTTATGTCAATTGTATGCTATTTTGAGTTTGTTTTCCTATTGTTACATTTTTTTTTCCCCAAGTCGTCTGATGCCTACGCGACCAAACGTGCCTGCATGCAGATGGGACATTTAAAAATGTCACAGAATTGTCCGTGAAACTTTTACGTTTTAAATACTGTTCAAAGCAAGAAATGAAATGTCGAAAAGTTTTTTAGATCTCGCACTTGCAAATCCATTTTGTCGGAAATACATCAAACAACTTTTAAAAAAAATCGTTGACGATGAGCAACTTCTCCTTTTGTCACAATGTTTTCAACTCTACTTAATAATTATATTTCTACTTGTAGTGGTTTTCGATGTTTCTGCCTAAATGCTTTCAAAGTCGTCTACTGCAAGTTTGGTTATTGTACATACAACAATACTAGTTTGACTATTTTAGCCAAATGTTGTTCAGGAAAAAAATGAAATAAGGAAAGTAAAGAATTTTACAAATAAACGTTTCATTATATATATCAAAGCCATATATAATTGACAGATACGAATCAACAAACAATACCTTCTTCTGACGTTAAATGTAACACACTGGATAGACGTCATACATGGAATCAGACAGCGCCATCTAGTTATCTGTATAAGAATCGGTGGATAACTCCAACCTGTACGGGGCGTGGACGAGACCAAAACCTGACTGATTGTGTAAAAAATACGAAAATAATACTTATTGGCGATTCGACCGTGCGACAAATGTTTCATTCTTTAACGAAAATGATCCCATGCCAATGGAAAACCATACCAAAGAACCCACATACGAGATTCTATTGTGAACATACAGCTTTAAATTATAGTGTTGAACATCTAATCCATGAGCTACCATTTGATACAGTCAATACCTACCATGCTTATTTTAGATCTATAAAGGCTAACTTTAACCTAATACAAAGAAGCATAAATACACCAGACTCGAACGTCATAGTACTTATTCACATGTTTTCTCATTTTCTGAATTACCATTCTCACGTACTTTATGAAAACCTGAAAGTTTTAAAAAGTGCTATTGTTGAATTTCTTGAAGCAATTCCACATGCACATGTTATTATCAAAGGGCCACATTCATATATTGAAAATCACTTACAATTACCAACGTGTTACATGGAAATGTGTATAGAATACTTAAATCACATATTTAAAGATATGCAAGACAGGGTCATGTATCTAGACGCAGCCGAAATAACTATAGCAACGGAAGATAAGGCTTTGCATTCAAAGGAAAATACAATACGAGAGATGATATATAAAATCTTTGACTTTGTATGTTTATACTAAAGAACAAACATTGTCATACGACAGAATACCAAGCTTCAGATTACGTATCGTATAACATTTATAAATGTCTTACGGAAGAATTACTGCAAAGCTGCAAGTCCAAGTTATTATTATGACCAACACTGATCTTGACCTAAGCGTCAGTGGGTGCCCTAAATAAATATAGCATCCCTATTAACTCTTTCAGCGCCAAATTGTTTGATGTAGACTCTTCCTTGTTCAAAATCGGGCGTCTCCATTTCTCATGTAATAAAAGCTAAGACCAATTTGATAACCTATAAAGGCAAAAAATGCTGATTTCAGGTGAGACAGCTCGTTACGAGCTGACTCGCCTGAATCAGTATTGTTTGCACAAACCTCAATATTGCCTTTGGCGCTGAAAGATTTAAGTCGATTTCCATTATGAAAACAAGTATAAACATAACAGATGCAGAGATTGCAACACAGTTACACGACTTGCCACGCAACTTTAAAATTACAACAGCCTAGGTGTATGACATACAGTGACCTTAATCTTAGATGAACTAGGTCCTCAATTCACATATGACCTCCTCTAATGGTGTTTTATCACTTATCTGAGGTGGGGGGTTTTAAAATATAAATTGCAGTCGCAAATTTTTAAGAATAAAACATAATTTGAAATAAACAAAAAATAGCCGTAAAACTATCTAAGTATGTCCAAAGTTAAATTGACCATGTATGTACATCTATATGGCTTATAATGAGCAATTTCAGCAAAATTTAATCAACTCTTCTGAATAATTATAATTTCATTCATAACGATTTGCCATATTTGCCTGGATGTTTTCTAAATCGCCTTCTTCAGACTCATAGAATGTGGGAAATGGTTCAACATTATGCATTTCTTTGCAAATGCAATTGCGTAATATATGTTATAGTATAATTATTTATTCCAGCTAATGAAACATATGAGACGGCACTTAAAAACATACGATAGACATACAATAATAGTACCAGGACAGGCATTCACAAACCAAGGATGACACCAACAAAGGGAAAACTACTTTCCTTGTGGTCCTTGGTTCCTGACCGCAAAACCCAACTAGGCACAACTTTATGATACAGTGCTATCATTGCACTTACATAATATGGTGTCACAGTGCATATTATTAAGAGAGTGTATTGTCTTTTTATACACCGTGCCTACATGTATTATCAATTCAACCAAAATTCTTCTTTTGTCACAACGTTTTCAAAAATATTCTGCTGCAGAGGCGTCAGATAGCGTCTGTATATGGGAAAGGGTTAGTTCAGCTACAATACCGTCTACATTTAACATAGTTTGTGCCCATTATGAATGGCCACGTGTGACTCATGGTAATGCATATGATATGTTAAGTGAAATGCAAACAAAAAGTGTGACAAAAATGTCAAATTTATCTGAACCGTGTCTGGAGAGCTTGGGTCAAATTGACCATTACAAAGGGGTCACTTGTATGGTAGTAACTGCTCTGTGTATTGTCTTTTATCAGGAACGTAAATAAAGAAAATGGCATACATATATAATTTAAAAGGAAGAAATATATCGGAACAAGAAAACAATATAGTAAAATAGACACTACATTGATTTTAAACGTGCCAACTGGTTTCGTTTATTCTACACGTCAGGGCAACGTTTATATTATATACTCAATGATAAAATATAGAGATTTCCCAACTTGAGAAAACCTATAACATGCTTTTTGTCTACTTAGCAATATCGCCTAGTGTGCGATATAGCTCACTAGCCGGATTTTCGGAACTACATTTTTTAATCTCTATTTTTTAAATTTTCTTAAATTTTAAAATAATTAAATAAAAATAATAAAAAATAAGCATTAAAATAAGCATTAAAATTAAAAAAAAATAGAAATCTACCATAAAATATTACTAAAAGAAATAAAAAAAAGCAAAAAATATAAAAAAAATACTCAGAAGCTTAGTGACGTCACTGCAAAACTGGCAGATTACGTCATTCAGATCTCTCCGCTTCTGAGCTAAAAATAAATGAGCTGCACAGGGGTATTGTCGTTTAAAAACGAAAATTATCGCGGAGTATACAATATATAGTTTAATAAACATTGTTTTCATGATTTGGGAATTAAATCCCTCATGAAAGAGATTCTTGCATATAAAAACTCGTGAGCTATGGCGTTTTTATATCTCAAGAATCTCTTCCACTTGGGATTTAAATCCCGTATCATGAAAACAATGTTCATTAAACTCTATATAATCATTATGATGTAATACATGGTTACAAATGATTATTAGCGTTGTCCCGATGAGTAAAATAAACGAAACGGTTTGCAAGTTTAAAACCAATATTGTGTTTATATATATATGTGTGTGTGTATAGTTTAAGTCAATAGAATATATCCATTTATCTATATCAGTACTCACGTTCGGCTACAGTATCAAATGATGCAATAGTGTTCCCCTAATTTTAACAGGATCTACAAACAACTACGTGGTTGTTACAATGTTTGATACATAAACAATGCAGTGTATTTAAGCGATTGCATTTTATTCAATCACGAAATTATCAAAATAGTTAGATTATACAACGTATTTTTATGACCAGTATGTTGTATGTGGAAAGCTAGATGTTTAGCTATTATTGAGACTACCCTTTAATAGCAATATATATCATGTATAACTTGTATATATGGGGATGTAAATTAAAATTGGCATTTAATGTGTTTGTTGTTGTTAAAACAGATGATTGAACTGGTTTGGTTACATGATAGAATCATGAAAATCCATTTCTTTAGACGATACAATTGTGTTATGATGACTCACTTTGTTGTCGACCGTCTTGTGAATATATGGTATCAATTGTGTTTCTTACACAACTAAAAAAACTAATTAACTTTGTTCAATCATATTTCTTTATTAGATTAAGTTTGTAAGATTAGCCTTGCGTTACACAAATACAAAGTGGAGTCTGTATACTTTTCAGAATATCTACATGTTCTTTTATCTTTCAAGAACCTTTTTTCAAAGCCTTTACGAAAGTGCTTACGATTAAAATGTGTCTCCAGATTATCGTGAGTGGGATTCTGAAAGTCGCAAAAGAAGCTGGGGTTATATGGACCTGTATTGCTAATTAATTACCTCTTTTGTGTTTAAGACCAAAAGTATCCGAGAAAGAGCTTAAAATTGTGTCATGTTTATGCCCTTCTGATGCCACATGATATCGATGTTGCTTAAAAATCAAAATGGCTTGAACAAATATTATAAAGGATAACCCGTGGAACATTTCCGAAAAAATTCTAGTTTAAAACCAGAATAATGTTTTGTCATTTAACCTATTTTTCTTTGTAAATTCCGACTAACAGCAAAAATTGTCAACCAATCAATGCAACTTAAAAAGTTTGTGTAAAGGGTAGGTCACTTCAAAAACAGTTCTGCCAGATATCTTGAAGTAAGATTGCTGCTTCAGTGTAGAAGGTGTTTAAACCCCTTCCCGCATAAATCTCTATTAATGAAAGTTTAATTTATTAATAGAGTTGAAAACATTACACGGGAAAATGTCCATAATATATTGTTCTCTCTTTGTCACAATGTTTTCAAGTCGCCTTCTAGAGTTGCGTCAACATGCAGACGCATGTTGGAAAGGGTTAACGTTTATCAAGTTCCTCACCTTTTGATGCTGCCTATATTTATCCTTTTTTGTCGATGGTCACATAATGAACACTTCTTCTTACTTATCTTGAAATCAGACCAGCAGTTTCAGAAGTTTTGACATTGTACAACCCTTCTGATGCCACAACAAACATAGTTTTACAGTACATTTAATTCTTTGAATAATTTCTGAGGATGACCATCCAAGGAAATTCCTTTGAATTGTGGTTTAAATAGATTCTTTCATACAAAGTAAGGCACTCACACTATTTGGCCTAAATACTACTCATTTTAAAAGCACATTGATCAGTTGTTAAAGTGCTTCTGCTTTCAATACGTTGTACTTCAATATTAAAATATGGCTAGATATTTAACTTTGTTAACCCTTTTTTAACACTAATCAACCATTATCTTACATTTGTAGAGCTAACTTACTCTAAGGGCCCGTGATATAATTTTCGAGAGAATAATTTTTGTGTGCTCGAAATGTAACTCATTAGTGTTTCATTATCATTGCTGATACAGTCATGAAGTAGGAACTAAAGTAACTATAAAGGAAGAAAATGTATCTTCTGTTTTGTTTCTTATCTTTATTAAACATCAAATATTTTTTTCAATGAAATAAACAAAATCTCGGGCTGAGGATATTTCGGCCTTCTCGGAAAACCACAAAATAAATTGTATCAATATGTCTAAGTATAAAGTCAAATAGATGTTAAGGAAATGTCATTAAGATTGGAAGAAAACTAAATGATAGTGTTCACAATGTTATTCTAAAATTGACCTAGTGAACCTAGTTTAGTACTTGCCTGAAAGTTGATGAAGACAAAAGTTCCTATAGGTTGTCATAAAGATCATTAAGCGAAAGTTGTGACCTCTTAAGCGTTCATAAGGTTATTCTAAAGTTTGCCTAGTGACCTAGATTCTGACCCCTGTGACCTGGTTTAGTACTTGACTGAGAATTCATGGAAACAAAAGTTCTGATGTATTGTCATAAAGATTTGATAATAAATGTGGTCTCTAGAGTGTTCAGAAAGTTATTCTAAAAGTTAAACTATTGACCTAGTGAAATGACCCAGTTTAGAACTAGACTAGATTTGATGGGAACAAAAGTTTTGATGATTTGCCTTTAGGATTTAAAAATAAATGTGACCTCAAGTGTTAATAAAACTATTAAAACACTTGACCTAGTGACCTATTTTTTTTAACCATGACCCAGTTTCGAATTTGAGATTTTAATGGCGACAAATGTTCTGATTAATTTTCATAAAGTAGATTCTACAGACAAAACAATTAAACACTTACATTTGTATATCATAGCTTATTGTGAAACTTTGCTCTTATTCTTCTAATCTAGTTAAGGTCCTCAATGTGGTATAACTTAAAGAGATTGTATAAACAAAGTTTGGTGGTTATTCCCTTAATTGTGCAAATTATGCAAGCACCTTAATGAAGAAAATGTACAGCTGGAAAGATTAATTAGAGGTATAAAAAACAGCCAACTGAAAGGTGACAATTTATCTGTTCTACCTACATATAAACACATGCTATCTTAACTTCATTTTCTTTTTTAACCAAACTTAAATTTTATTAGGCATTCTGCAAATAAACAACATGATACAGCAGGAGAGGCGGCATCGTAAGTTCGAGAGTTTGAATGAGAAGGTGTACATTATTTCCAAGAAGAACAACTTACATGATAACAAGGTTATGGTCTATAATGGTTATAGACCAAGTGCCGACTTTACTACTTGGAAAATCAATATTGATGTGATTCCGCCTGACTCTTTACTACATGAAAATCAATATTTCGGCGATACCGCTTATTCTTTAGCATTACTGCTTTAGATACATTTTTTGTGATACCACTTTCTTCTTTTTTAAATGTTACCTTTCTTCTATTTTTCTTATTAAGAGAGTCTAGAAACAACATAACTCTATATACCGCTTCTAACTCTCTCCAAATGGAGGATTTTGCACTTTCTGCCTCGGACCATACACCATGAGAAATACCATGTTCACTCCTCTTTACTTATTTTCGTTCTTTACACCTATTATAAAACAACACATATTTATTCTAAAACAAACAAAAACAAATAGAGGCAATCGCCTTGGCGATAACCACATATCGCCTTACCACCAGCAGTTCTTAAGGCAGCCACACTTGTGTAAGGTCAATCCAATTCCTGCAGTTTTTGGGATAGGGACGTCTCGCCACTATACCATACTCAGACTGCTTTCAAAAAGTCGGATTACGGCTGCAACCACAGTCCACACAATTTGAATTCCAACGCCAAATTCGCCTTTTCAACGATTTCATTGCTTCGACCGAATCACGAAACACCCTCCGCTTGCATTAATTAATGAGACAAAATAGTTCCAACGCGTGAAACACACTCTGAAACTATTGTGGCAAAAGTAGAAATTGCCTACGATAAGAAATATCTCCTTTTGTCACAATGTTTTCGGTTGTAGTCTGCTGCACATCTGTAAGCGGAAAAGTGTTACATCCTCCCCGTGGAAGCGGAACCCTTTCCGTGATACTATAACAATTCGAATATTGAAAATATTGTTGAAAATGGAGCTTTTGCTGACAATGAGCAATTCCTCCTTTTCACACAATGCTTTCAAACACGTTTCAAATTCATTATTTTCATATTTGAACGTTTTTCTATGGACATTCTTCTACTCGACACATTTTGAATAACATGCTAAAGATGAATGATAACGAGCAATGTTGCCTTACATCAAGGGGAAAAATATATAGTTGAAACCTTTGTGGAAAATATAGGAAATGAGTCACGATGAACAATTTTGCAGCCATCTGCTGCACATGCGTCAACAAGCGACTGTAAGCGGGAAAGGGTTGAAAAGCTGCTTAATTACATACGAATGTTGAAAGTGTATTTACAAACGGAGCAATTGCTGACAATGAGCAATTCCTCCTTTCCAAACAATGCTTTGAAACATGAATCAATTGGTTTCTATAACCTATATAACGAAAACATTTGTCTACAGTTATTATTTTAACCGTTGCCCCTTTTAGACACATTTGACTCACCTTAACAGATGAATGATAATCAGCAAGTTTGTCTTTTTCCACAATGTTTTCATCACTATTCAAAATAGGAAATAGAAATTAAATCCACAAATTAGAGATAAGTTAATTTCAACATTGATTGATTGGGGTTAACGCCTTTTATTAACATTTCCTCAGTAATACCACGGCGGCCAGTTCACCTACAAATGTATTTCCTGGTTTTCTCACACCAGTACTCCACACAACAGTCTTCCCAAGCAACTGTCTGCTTTTCCACATAGACTTAGCCCATTGGTGAAAGACGAATGACGCATATCGCATTGACTTTTGTCAAAATCGGAAAGAAATTTGGCCGAAAATGTCAATATACACACGAGTTATAACCGCAAGGTCATTATTTATTTTATAATTGAGGCGCTTCTAGCGATTTTGGGACAATTGAAGACTCAACGTCCGTCAATGTGTAATCTAGTCCTTGATGTATCTGTTGACGAATAAACTAGAAATGTAGTCTAAATAGTTTTTTTTGTAAATTAACCTTGTACGACTTCTGTAATCAATACTTTATGATTTGTCTCTGTCTGTAAAGCTTGGAGGTATACTCCGGCGTCCGGCCGGCTGTCTGCTTGAATGTGCATTCGTCCGTCCGTCATGGATTGCATGTATTGGTCAACACGTTGTTACTGTATGGCATATTTATTTCAAAATGGTCACACTTATACCGTGTGATCAGGAGAATGGCGAAGTACTAGCTACATAACTCTGGTCTGTTTACTTTAGTTATCTCCATTTTTCCTTATTTAGTTCAGCGGTTGTCTCAAATAATTTCCATGTATCCATTTCAAACTTGGTTTGTAGGTAACTTATGACCTACAGATTTGCAGTTCACCATTACCATAACTTTAGCATGTTGCGTTTGGTGTGAGTATATTTTTGTCTTTCCGTGTTCTCACTTATTATATGACTTTCGCATGCAACACATGCGTTCCGTGAAATGCCCTTGTTCGTTAATGAGTGCTTCCCCAAGCTGTGTACTTTGTCCGGAGCGTCTGACTGTCTGTCCGTCTTTGTGTTCATCCATCCGTCCGTCTGTCCGTTACGGTTTGCATTAATGGGTCAAAACTTTGTTTTTCATTTCTTCGGTTATTGTCTCAATAGATGTCCAATGTATCAATTTAAGACTTGGTGTATAGGGAATTCAGAGCTACAGATGTGCAGTGCAAAACGAAACATAATGATTACAATATACATTGTGGATCTTTAGTGATTTCTGAACTGGAAATATTTTAATTAAGGGTCGCTGCTCGTTTTTTTGTCAATCTTTTGTCCTTCCTGATTTATTTTCTTTATACAAGAAAAGGGTCAAACTTTGATAAATAAGGTATATGTTATTGGCAGGCAGTATGTGTTGCTTAACATATTTTTGGTTTGGTTTGTTTTAAAGGTCATTGTTTATTGTTTCAACAATGTTTGTCCATATTATCTATGCCATATATTTTCAACTTACATATGCCCCTATACCATAAGCGCTTTCAGCGCTTTGATTTACTATTATCTCTGAAAGAACATATGGATAAAACATAAATAGCGTTGAAATATCATATTAATTGATTTAAGAATTTCCCTATGAATGTTAATAGGAATGCATTTCTTCTAGCGATAAATCAATCCGGAATCCAAATATTAATTCTCCTACTTTGCAAACAGGGGGAGATAACCAGTATTGACTTCATTACATGAAAAGTCAATAGTGAGGCGATACCGCCTGACTTTACTCCATGGAAAGTCAATATTGAGGTGATACCACCTAGTACCTTTAGCAAAACTGCTGTAAATACATGTTGTGTAGTACTGCTTCTATAAATGGGACTCCTCTTGTTATTCGTAATCCCGTGTACTAACAACGATTATTTCCCTTGCTTATAAGTAATCATGGTCGCCAGCATTCTGAAAACCAAACATTCCTTTGTCTGGCAAATCAAACCAGTCAACAACTTCTCTCACAAATGAACCATTCTGAAAAATAAAAGGCCAAAAAAGGGCAGATTTGCAGTAAAGTTAACTAAAACACAAGTAGCTTGATCTATATATAGCTATTTCTTAATAACTCTTATTTATTTCACTGAAAGGGGGAACAAATAACCCGAACTGATCACCCCAATTTCTGCAAATTCATCTTTACCACTGCAATATGGGTTCCAAAACCTTGAATAAAACTTCAGCAATGTTGCATTGTAATAAGATGCGAATCAATCAACTTCTAAATCGTAATCTGTTAGTTTAGACAAAAAATCTGCTTCATAATTCTCAGACCTTGGAATCCATTCCATTTCAAGACTTATTGAATTTGCCATACAAAACTGAACAATAGGCCCATGAGGGCCTATTATCTACTGGGATGGTTCTTTGATCATTTTCAATCCAGAGCATGTATGTATGGTGAAGATCGGATAGTAAATGGAGGCTCTATTGTGTTCACAAGCTGTTTTAATGCAATTTTGACAACTTCAAGGGACATAATCCAGTCATGCAATGGCACATCTTGCTTATTTTCGAAAAGAACCGAGCTCTCATCAATATTTAACTACTATCTACGTTTGGTGAAGATCAGATAGAAAATGGAGCCTCTATTGTGTTCACAAGCTCTATTATAGCAATTTTGACAATTTCAAGGGCCATAATGCAGTCTTGCATTGGCGGATCTGGCTGGTTTGTAAAAGGAACCGAGCTCTCATCAATATTTAACTACTATCTAAGTTTGGTGAAGATCAGATAGTAAATGGAGCCTCTATTGTGTTCACAAGCTTAATTATAGCAAAAATTCGACAATTTCAGGGGCTATAATCCAGTTATGCATGGGCGGATCTGGCTGGTTTGCGAAAGGAACCGAGCTCTCATGGATATCTAACTACTGTATAAGTTTGATTGAGATACAATAAAAACTGAAGACTGTATAGCGTTCACAAGCAATTGTTTACGGACGCACGGACGGACGGACGCACGGACGGACGGACGCACGGACGACGGACACCACGCCACGGCATAAGCTCTTCTGGCCTTTAGCCAGTAGAGCTAAAAATGAAATAAGCAATATCTTGTAATTCTATTTTTATTGAACCTTTTACTGTAATGGATTTCACCCTTTGATTGTCTGTAAACCATTTCACCTTTTGGTTTGTTAGTATACCGCTTCTAACTCTCTCCTAGTTGAGGATTTTTCACTTTCTGCCTCGGACCATACACCATGGGAAATACCATTTGCACTCCTCTTTACTTATTTGTTATCATTACACCTAGTAAAAAACGGCACATGTATTAAAAGCAACGACAACAAACCACAGAACTACAATCGTTATTAGCAATCATATCAATTGATTTATGAATTTCCCTATGAATATTTCTTCTAGCGAAATGCTCGTATTATGCAAGCAGGGGAGGTAACCAGTGTTCGACATTTGCATTTTCATAATACTATCTTCACTTTAGTCAATATATAACGATAAAATTGCCTTCTCCATTTTAACATCGTGTATAAAGTTCTTTTGAAGTAGCACTTTCGTCTTCCCTAGCATTCTGGGCATTAAGTGATAGGTGGGACAAGAAGTCAACATCCTTGACTCCAGTCGTATCTGTATCCATACATTGTATTATCTAGAATCCATTCATTCGTGTCAATCCCCTTCTAGAATTCAATATGTTCATTAACCTAGTGTTCGCAATATATTCAGAATAGCCTTTTGACATTACTCGTAATCGAAATATTCATGTGTAAACCAATTCATATCATAAAAACAACTAGAAATAAAATATTTATCTTCTACTGCATATAATTGGGACTGCAAGGGGTTAACGCTCTCACTTTCCAGTCCAATCTCTATCAACACCAGAGGCCATTTCAAAAGCACCAAGTTAGACACACCAATTCAACTTTCAAAATAATATAAATCGTAAACAACAGCACAGTCCGACTGTCCAAACCTGAAAGACTGAACAAGAGTACTTTCCTCGTGCAATTAACTTCATAACAACGCCACCTAGCGTTCATACTGTAATACAGGGGGGAATTAATTTTCCTCTTATTTGATTTTCTCAAACGCAGAAAATTACATATCTAACGTTTTCATTTTAGCCATATAGTGGTGCAAAACAGCCCGCCTCCTGGCGGCCAAACTTTTGCCAATCACCATGGCTTGAAGGAATCTGATATAGCGTCTCCCGTGGAATAATTCATCAAAATTATTTCGATATTGGCCAGACACTTCTGGAGAAGATTTTTAAAGTTTTCACTATAGCCATATAAGGCAAAACAGCCACACCGCTTGCAGCCATGTTTTTCGACCAATCAACTTGGCTTAAAGGAGTCTGATAGAGGGTTACCCAAAGAACATTTTACAAAATTATTTGAATATCGGCCAACCGGTTTGGGATCGAGAACATTCTAGTCTTTTTTTTGTTGTTGTTGTTGCATGGAAAACAGAAATCTGCAGGGATCAGAAATGTTTGAAGGTAATTTGGTGAGGACATTGAGAGGATGCTTTCTGTGAAGTTTCATCCCAATTGAGGTTACAGAGGAGAAGATGTTAAAAATGGCGTTAAACTATAATCAATAACTATAATTAGTTACATTTTAGCTCATCTGAACACAACATGCAAGATGTGAGCTGTTGTGATCTAACTTTGTCTATCTGTTATCAACATTAGCTTGTTGACAGCCCAGAGACAAGACATTTCATCTGATGTTCATCAAACTTGTTTTAGTCTGTTTGTTTTTTTAAAACATCTAGGCGAAGTACGAATATAGGTCATGTTGGGTCAACAATGCAGTAAGTTCTTGTGCACTCTTAGAAACAGCTTATTTTCCTTGAGCAAGTTTATACTTTGTTTTTTTGATAACTAGTTCAGAAAGTAGGTCACTAGGCCAATTTGATAAAAATAACTTGTGGAAACTCTAGAAGATGCTTTTTCTATGTTCCTATTTCCCTCACCCCACGCAAGTAGTTTTTAATGTTCTTACTCTAAACATAAAAGGAAAACAAGTCCTGACTCCTGGTGACTGTTTTTCAAAGGGTTGGAATTATAATGTAAAGGAACTTATTAAGCGTACATATGTAACCGAAAGAACATTTGGTGCCAATTTCCTTTCAAATCTGGCCGGTTATTTTTGGGCGAGAGTGATTTTTAAAGCTTTGGCATTTCTCCTTCAATTACTTGAACAATTTTGAGAAATTATCACATACAAAGCAATCCTGTGAAATGGTTCTTAAATTGGCCCATCGGTTCGTTTGGACGTTGTTCATAGGACAAAAAAATAAGGATGGACGGCGTGTGATCACAATAGTGCACACCGCACACTTCTAAAACTGGAGAAATTGCAGGTCCGTGAAGTTAGGTTGACGAGTGACGAATTGACGAGTGACAAACTGTGACATTTTTTTAGGTCCGTGAAGTTAGGTTGACGAGTGACGAATTGACGAGTGACGAACTGTTACATTTTTTCTAAAAACTTTATTTCTTTCTTTAAGATAATGTATCTGGACGTATTAAATGCAAATTAGGCCCTATTGCATGTTTCATGGCGATCAGTCAATCAGAAGAGCTTCGCCAAGTTCGTCAATTCGTCAATTAAGTTGACGAAATTGACGACCTAAAAAAATGTCACAGTTCGTCACTCGTCAATTCGTCACTCGTCAACCTAACCTGGGAAAATCCTTGTTCGATAAATTAAAAGAAATCCATCTAGAGTTCAAATTAAGGGTTTTAGATGTGTTTAAATAAGGTTGGTAGTGACATTTCTGAGAGTAGCCCGCTTCTACTGTATAAAGAGGTTAAGTTTAATTTTGAATTTGAATCATACTTAAATGTCCTCCCTTCAAATATAATAGAATTGTCAAAATTAAGATTATCGTCGCACCAATTAAGGGTTGAAACAGGCCGGTATACTAATCAAAGGATATACATGTAGATAAATCACGTCGAAAGTGCTTATTATGTAATTCGGATTTAGAAGATATATAGCCATATCAGAAAACAATGCATCGGTACATTTTATTACAGTATACCATGTATGTACAAGTTAGTATTATTAATGAACTCAAATGATGTATCTGTTAAGACAAACCTAGGTAAATATATCTATGAGGCGTTTAATCTTCGCAGATCACTGCCATATATCATAGCTACTTAATGTATATATGTATATGTTCTTCCTCCTTTACTCAGTAATCGTATTAGTATGCTAAGCATATGCACTCAATATGACGAATGTACGAAATGAAATAATATGATACATTTGTGTGTATATGCAAGTATGTGGGGGGGGGGGGGAGATGTTTATTTATGTGTATATATATGTGTGTGTATATGTGTACATATGTGTATATATGGATAGTCATATAATTGTATGTGTGTATGTAAATGGACGATATGTCCATTCATTCTAAATGACCAGGATTTGTTTGTATTTGCTTGACGTATTGTATTGTATTTGTAAGTTTAAGTTCAATAAAATATGTTTCTTCTTCTTCTTATAAAATAGATGAAAGAGGTTCCCCTTGTTTCAAACCTATCGAAACATCAAAGAAATCGGACAAATTGAAATTAGTAGATCTTACACATGAAGACAATTTATTATATATAGATTGTATAATGTTTACACATTTTTTACTAATACCAAGTTTCAGTAGTTTTTGCAATAGATAGCTATGAGGAACAGTATCGAAACATCTGTTGTAGTCCACAAAAGCGAAAAATAATTTGCTTTTACTAGCTTGGATGTTTTGTATGATGCTATGAAAAAAAGAAAATACAATCAACTATTCTCTTTTTATCTCTAAAACCAAACTGGCAATCATTGTATATAGATTCATTTTCACAAAATGCATTAAGTCTATTCCTCAAACACAATGAGAACATTTTACCGAGATTTTACCAGGCAAAATAATGAAAAATAATTTCTGTTAAAAGAATATTATTTTAAGTCGATCATTTAAAAAAATGCATAAACAATAGTTATGAACTTAATGAATAGCTGCACGCAATTACTGTCATACAGACCACAGTAACCAATAATACAAGAAAGAGATACAGATAAAGTGTCAATTTGTCAAGTAGCGCAGATATCTCCTTCCAAGTGTATTTTGCATCGCTTTGATCAGCTGCCCATGCACTTTCAGTTTCAGTCTTGTCTTTAGTTCCTAATCCGTTATTAGTAGGATGAATCCCGTTATTTGTTTCTATAATATTGGAATTCTTTGCTCTTGGGCGCACTTGATTCATTTTTTCATTAGAAAGCACGACTTCACTAGAAGCTGTCGTTGGTCTTATTAGGTCTATGCTGTCTTTCTTTTTACAGCATCCGAAACATGCTGCTAAATTTTGCAGCAATCTTGGTACCGGTTCTTCATCTGGTTTGAAGTAAATGTCTAAATAGATAACAGTCAGGAATACAGCCAAGGTCTGCAGAAGTAAAATGGACGCCAGATATGCGGCTGTAAATTAAACAAAAACGTGTATGAGTCATTCATCAAATAGGATCAAGCAAAACTGTAACCATTTTGTTGGTAATGATGTATAATTTGTGTATATTAATCCGTTTAAATACTGATTTTGTAAAATGGACTTTATGATCAATTTTTACTTGACCCAACCCTAATGTACCTATTTGCATCGCAGTTGTTTACTGTTTATTCAACTTCAATTATTTAAGTATTATGCATTATTACAGTATGAATATCCGGTGCTTTGCATCAACTTTCACTTGTTTCCTTTATTGAGAATATTTGGACGAGACGCTGATCGCAAGTCAACATTATCCATATCACTCTCTCGCCCTCCGTGTTCAACTTTTCTAACGTCGATATATCCAGTTATAAAGACAAATGCCATATCCACGGACGAGTTATATATCTATATTCACATTTTATAATATAAATAATATGTTCAATCAATGTAGGGTTAAACTCATATGCAAGTTATGGGTTGGGATATCGTTGTGTAAATCGGACCCCGTTGTGAACCCTGCACATTCACAAAGCTTTTCGTCCTCATTAAAGCTAAATCTTAACATGAGGCGTTCAACGTAAACACCAACACCACATACACAATGTGTAGGCTATTCCGGGCCGACACATACCGTTTCAGGAGTAGAAGTATAGAGTAATGGTTTCCAAAACAGAAAATCCACAGGAGGCGAAAAGTCTCTGTCCAGATTAGCCTACCCGGCATGCTTTAGCTGATCCGGGTCGATACTTTAAAGTCCACAATGGTGGGTTTCTTGTGGAACGGTTCATATATCAAACACGACCATGTTTCATTTCCGAATATGTCTGAGATAATATGACTTAACTCTTTCAGCTCCAAAGGCAATATTGAGGTTTTTGCAAACAGTACTGATTCAGGTGAGTCTGCTCGTAACGAGCTGTCTCACCTGAAATCAGCATTGTTTGCCTTTTAGGTATCAAAAAAGTCCGAACTTTTATTACATGATAAATGGAGACGCCCGATTTTGAACATGGGAAAGTCTACTTTAAACAATTCGGCGCTGAAAGAGTTAAACTTTGATCATGTTCATGATCATGTTCATGATTCTAGTCAACAATGATATTTACAATAACTTACAGAGAACACTTGCGCTTAAAGACGTCTGGGGGATTTCTCCCGATATCAAGGTCAAATAGACGGCGTATGCCAGCAAGATAGTCAGTGATAGTCCTACTCTCTCTCCAGACTCTAATGGTAGCTTGAAAATTGCAACCTGTAATTAAATCCGAGCATGCAATTTATATTGTTTTTTTTATGTTGTACGATCGACAGTACACGGAACGTATTCTACGCCGTACACGGCTGGTGCTCTGATAGCTCTTTTCACATCGGGAATGATGTGGGTGCTGTAAGTACTTGTTCAACTAGCATTCTGTTTGGTGGTTGATTAAAATCATTGTGACTGGCGCCATTCGTTGTCCATCAACGGGCTAAATACAGTTTCATTGGAACATTTCAGGAAGTGAATGGGAAAGTGAACTGCCTACGTAGCCATATCTTACATACTATCCAACCATAGAACGGATCTTTTCGTGATAATCCATTGCAATCATGAAATAATTGGTGTTCATGTTGCAATTTCTCTTTTGGCCTTTTTTTTTTAAAGCCGACTGCTGCAGATGCATCAATATGTGGAAGAGAAATACTAGCGCCAGGATGTTTCTGAAATCGTATGCCGTTAAAATAACCCAAACCAGAACACACACACTTACCGTACAAAATCCCGGTAACAGAGCAAAAGTTCTTACCGTTCAACATTCCATAAACAGAACACAAATCCTTATCGTACAAGATTCCCGAAACTGAACGAAAGTCCTAACCGTTTTACATCCCCTAAATGGAACAAAAATCCTTACCGTACAAAACTCCCGAAACAGATCATAAACCCTTACCGTACACAATCAACAAAACAAAACATAAATCCTTACCGAACAAATCTCAAAACAAGACACAAATCCTTACCGTACAAAGTCACAGAAACAGAACATAAAATCCTTACCGTACAAAGTCACAGAAACAGAACATAAAATCCTTACCGTACAATATCACAGAAACAGAACACAAAAAGAATTACCGTTAAAAATCCCTACACCATTAATACTCTTTACCGTACAAAATTCCCAAAGCAGAACACAAATCCTTACCGTTAAAAACGCCATCAGTATGACAGGAAACAGCGTGTTCATCATGTGAAACAATGGTCTTCGCCGCAACTTGATGGTAAACTAAAACATACAAATGTTCGTTGGTTTAGTAAATACTTGTTTCTTTTATATCGGTTTCAAAACAAGGTTTTAGTTTACTAATATCTTGTATCTAATATCCTTGAGACCAACCCATGCAATATTTGCAGAGCCGTTCGTGTAGCAAAGTCTGTAATGAGGAAACCGCTAACCTAGAAACAAATCAGCCCTTTGTTCAGAGAAACAATTTGGTAGCGCATATCTCCTAATCCACCAATAAAATAACAGGTAAGTAGCTCTTGTTTTATCGTTGGTTTGGCAACGGTTCGCTCGCTATCAACATGTTTAACTAACGTGGATTTGCATTAAGATAAACGTTAGGTAAGGATAGTGGCAGAGGCACACCGGGAAGACAAAGACAAGGATAGCGATGGCGAATTAAGCAATGAAACTACACATTGTTCAATAAGCATCTCCATTGAAAAATGTACACGTCGGCTTTTGGGAATAGTGTAGATCGCGATAGAGACTGTTGACATATAACTGCCATACGATTGTTCGAAACTGTTATTGTAAAAATATAGAAACTATCTAAAACTGAAAGTTGAATTATTGAAAAGAGTTGACAGTTTTTCTGCAGATGTGTTGAAATGCGTTTTTTGTGGGTTAATTAGTAATTAAAACTTTCTAAATTTCTAAACTTACCTTTAAGCGACTGAAACTTTGATAATCTCGAACTGTCGTCGCCGTTGAGTACGATGTTTCCAGTAGCTCCCATTCTCCGTTCTCTGAAAAGGGACCCAATTGCCGTAAACAACTCGTTCTAAATGAGTCAAACTGTACGAAACCAGACCTATTACGTGACCAATAACCTACAAATTGCAGTGACACAGGCTTCACAAAATCGTTTCTAGCATTCAAAGATATAATCGTGTGTTGTAAGCCCGGAGTGTTTGCAGTATTACCATATACATCAAAACTCGAGGCGTGCTGATTAAAACTGTTATTTCATCGTCGCGTTTCGTAAACATCTTTTCTGTTGGGTGAATCTGATTACACGACTGGTTTTCTGTACTAAATTACTCCGAAATTCTTTTATACTTAAATTATATCTCGAAATGAATACTTAAATTATATCATGTAAAACCATTGATTAATTCATATCAAGAGCAATGTGAAGCAGCAGTTGTGATTGTTCATATGAGCAATCAGAACTACTGCTACCCTGCTTCCAAAAGAAAAATCATAGACATAGACATATTGTATTTGGTAATAAAGGCCTCCGGCCCAAAATACAACATGTAAATACATCAAATAGAGTGAAGCAAACAATAAATATTGGTGTTATTCAAATAAACATATACATTGTTTAGCTTTTATGATTAAACAATTATAGTTCAGCATAATAAGTTGTAAATGAAAAAATATTTATAGTTATAGTTTTGAAACATTTCAATAAAGTAACAGATATTTGGTTGATATTGAAAAGAATTGTTTGAAACAGATATCAGTATCGTATTAAACTGAATGCATTATTCAATGATATTGACATAACAAATTTAACTTATCTACAGTGTATATACAAATTACGAAGGTACGTAATTCTTGTAAAATTTCTAGTATTATAAATCTTGCGACTGCATTAAATAAGTTTCGAGCAATACTGAATAAACTCTTTTCATTTTTTAAACTTATAATTATGTCAAATATGTTAAAATATCTATTATTTAACCAATTAGGTTTAAAGAAAGTTTGTCTGAGCATGTCATATTCATTACATTCAAAAAAGAAATAAAACTCATCTTCGACTACATAAATATTATTTGATGAATGCCTGCCTTTTTCAACCATTAGAATATGGCTCGAGCAACGAAAATTTGATGAAGTTTTTCTTAAAATATAGGACAAATCAATATCTAAACATGGTTCGGAGTAAAGATGAAATTTAAAATGTTTATAATGAAATGCCTAGGATGAATCATTTAAACCTGAATTCCATCTTTGTAAATAACAATCTTTAATGCGTGTCTTAAATAATTGTATAAGGTTTGATTCATTTCCAACTTCTTGAGCAATCCAAATATAACCAAAACCGTACGTAAATAATAATTCTTTAATAATACTAGCCCAAGTTGTTCTACCAGCCTCATCAAATTGTTTTAGCATATTATAACATTGTTTAGGATATCTATGGTTTTCCATACGTAATATTTTTAACCAAAACTTAATACAATTTGGAATATAAGTTATACATAGAGGTAATCTACCACATTCTCCTAAAGCTAAAAGATCAGATGTGTTTTATGATAAATTACAATATTGTTTACAAAAATTGATTTGAACTTTTTCGATTTGTTCAACATATTTATAACCCCAAATTTCAAAACAATAACAAAGTATAGGTGTAACCATTGCATCAACAACTTTAAACATATCTACAGAATTGAAATGTCCAAATTTACGCTGGAATCTAAATATACATGCAACAGATGTAATACCTTGCAATGCTTACATTTCTTGTGTTTTTGACCATAATAGTTTCGGCGTAAAATAAACACCTATAAAATTGAATCCTTTACCAGTAAGTGGTTCGAGTAAAACGATTTATTCGAATGTTCACATGTTCGACTTATCGCGAATACACTGTTTTTATTTCGTTTGGTCAGGATACTAACTTTGGAAACCATCCGTTTTGATTGGTGAAGTACCCATAGTTAACGTGACTTCGTTCGCGGTGTATGACCATGTACTTATGTAAATATCACATGTCTGGATATCCAATGGGTAGTAAGTAACGTCCATCTCGCAGGATGTTGTATAGACACCACCTGAAATTCAAATAAACGTAAGATAGTTGCTAGAATTACATATGTTTAGTCTATACATGTTTTATTGCCAAAAGTAATATGTCATATTTACAACAAAACGTGAGTACCCAGTTAAACAATGATAGATGTATACAGCAGAGACGTATATAAAACTAGATTTGTTTTAATTGCGGGCTGAAAATTGTTGATTTTTATTAAATAATCAAGGAATTTACATGGTATACTCTGGTCTAAACGGTAAAATTACTGTACAGTACAGACATTTCGAGCCGCACAAGAAAAGGCGATGGGTCCTAGGTTCGAACCCCGGCTCGCCCATTCATTATTTTCGATGATTCTTAAACTTTAAGCCATTGTGACTGGTGTCATCAATGGACTGAATAGTCTATGTAAGAAGGTAGAAGGTTTCCTCAAAAGAATGTTGCGTGGAATACTGGTGCCAGGGAAAACACATAAGGTGAACCTGGGACCACTAATACTTATTAGTTGTCCCAGGGTGAACTGACTGCCGTTGTATAACTGAAATACCCTTGAAAAAAGCGTTAAACTCCAATCAATAAATGAGTACTGTAAGTATTTACCTGGAGTCCACGTTGTGACGCCATCACTCCTGATTCTCATTAAGACATGTTTTTTTGATATGACATCTAAATCATCCACCCTGAAACACGAACAATGTCAGTTCTTTCAAATATGCAGACTCACTTTTGACGTAAACGACTTTTGAAAATATTGTGGCAAAGAGGGAAATTGCCCATGATAAGCAATTGCACATTTTACTACATTAGTTAATACTGTATTCAAAACATGTCATACCAAAATACTTTAAAACATGAAGTTGTGGCTGCCCGCCTTAGCGCTCAGGGTTGCAGGGTTAGCATTACAACGCTGGTGTCAGGATAAATGGACCAGTAGTACTGGTAACTTACCCAGGAAACGCCGTGATATAACTGAAACATTGTCGAAAGCGGCGTAAAACACCAATCAATCAAGTATTCAATCATTGCTTCAGATTGTTTGTATGGGGAAACGTAAAACATACACCAGAGCATCTGGATATACGCGGCATAATTTGTTCAGTCGATTCTATGCAACACTACTTATCACTGTCATTTCCTTGATATTACGACTTTGAGGTGGTAAATTTAGAATCTACAAATATAACGGATTGCAGTTGAGCCGCAATTCCACACAAGGTAAATAACAGGGCTATCCAAAAAGGCTCGTGAGTTCGAACCCCGGCTCGGCCATTCATCCTTCCCGATAAGTGATAAAAGTCAACGTGAATATAGCGTCATTCGTATTACAACAATGGATTAAATAGTCTGTATTGGAAGGTAGCCCGTATCATGGGAAGAATATTGTGCGAAGGACAGGTGCGAGAAAACCAGGTAGCACACGCTATGTGACGTGACCGCCGTGATATAACTGACAAACATTGAACACGGCGTTTCACCCAATGCTGCTGGTTGCGGTCTTAACGCATCACCTACTGGGTAATCTTCTGACGTAACTTCTGATAGGATCAGGAGAAAGTCCAGACACGTGAATATTTGGTTTTCTTTACCATAAAACAATATTATAAACAAGCAACCACCAACCATTTCGTACATAGTTTTCATATCGTGATAAATGCCGTCAATAATTCGGATAATCTATTCGTTACAGAGATTCGAACACGTGACCAGTGTTTTGTCAGCGATGCGTGCTACGTACACAGCTAATTATGTATCTGTACACTCTGTTTTAATTGGACCTGGTTTTGTTCTCTTTTTCTAGAAATCTTCGTTTAGAAAAAAATGTTAACGCATAGTTATGAGTGCCGTGTACATTCTGTTTACCAATACCTGTGGCATTCAAACGAAATTGCCTGAGGCACCCTTCACTCTCTTACCGAAGTGAGGCTAATGATGATCTTTGAGAATATGGTATTAACCCTTCCCACATATAGACGCTTTCTGAAACCTCTCCAATAGACGATTTTTAACAGCATAATTAACAATTTCTCCTTTTTACCACTATTCATTTCAACTTTAATAATCGATATTCCATTTTTAGAGAGTTTCAACATATTTACTAAAGGTTTTATCATTCGTGTGGTGCAGATTTGTTGTATGTGGGAAAGAACTTGGGTAACATGTTTAACTGAAAGAACTTACGAGTTCTCGATTATAACGGATGGGTTCCAAATCATTTCTTCATTACTAAAGATGAATATAATACTACTGTAATTTGAGTTCGAGTTCCAGCCGAGTCTCGCGTCGATCCATTGCTGAAACAGGATTGAAAATGCGTTCGTTGATATCTTATACAATTAGAACAGATATTTTTTTCGACGTAAAATACAAGCTTTTAGTGAGAAATACGAAGCATGTGATATACATGTATATATATGAGGATTTGCGGTCTTTTTGTCAAGCATTTTTACATCATTAGCATACATTTGGGCATAAATATTCAAGGGCTTGGCGTGAAACGGTTGTAACTGAAATGGGTATTTTTTTACCAAGGTTAATCACCTCGCCATAAAGTCTTTATAAGCGTTAAATGATTTTTCTTGGTAAACAATGGAAATTTAGGTGCCATTGCTCGTTCTGAGTAATGGCATCTAAATTTGCATTGTTTTCAAAGGGGTCAGTCAACATTGCCCCTAAACCAGGGTTTTTCAAAACAGGTTTCACGCCAAGCCCTCGATATACTTCCATTTTCTTGTCAGAAAGTGCATTTAGATAATTATGCTTACTCTACAATATTTATGCTAACACTTTTTATGTCACCAAGACGAATGGCAGTTTTCGCGGTAAATGAAAATCTCTGAAAATGAGGATAAAAGTGTTGAAAATGTCATTGTGACAAAAGGAGCAAATACTCCTTTTTTCACAATGTTTATAAAAAGCCGTCTGCTAAAAATGCGTCAAAATTCGTCTGCAACTTGGAAAGGGTTCATTATTTTATTGGATAAAATACAAGCGAAGTATTAACCCTTTACCACCTAAAGACGCATTTTGACGCATCTGCAGCAGACGACAATTGAAAACATTGTGACAAAATGAGAAATTGCTCAAAAACGAGCTACTTCTCCTTTTTAACACGATGTTTTCATATTTTTTTCAGTAATTATACCTATAAGTATAGGGAGTTTCTATATGTTTATGAAGACAAAAGATTAAAGCACTAACAATAGACCGATTTATATTACTCTGATCCTGTCAGCTTAAATTAGCGATTGACTGTTGATTACAGTAAATTAATAGATAATCAATACGGATTTCAGAAAAATAAATCCACTACAGACTGTATTATCATATAACATGCAATTATTACGAAAACGTTATTGCAAAAAAAGAAACTGTATGTAGCCTTCCTAGACTGGGAATAGATGTTTGATAAAATCGACAGGATGCTCTTATGGAAAAAACTAATCCAGGAGAATATAAGTACATGTCTACTTTATAAATGGAATACAATCTATGTATAACACTGTAAACTCTTCTGTTCAATACAAACAATTTATATCTTAACCTATAATATCAAAGATTTGAGTAAAACAAGGTGATCCAAGCAGTAGTGTTTTATACCTATTTTACTTAAACGATACCTTGAATAGTATTGATGAACTAAATTAATTCCTCGCTTTATTTGCTGACAATGCAATTATATTTGGAAATAATCAGGAATCACTTCAATCAATACTTAGCGACCTAGAACAGTATTATTGCAAATGGAAACTTAAATTAAATACCAACAAGACAAATGTAATGCTCTTTGAAAATAACAGGCCATCCTCCTTTGACTTCTTTTTATATGACACTAAAATGGATAGTGTACATTCATTTAAATACCTTGTATTATACTTTTTCAAGAATGGAAACTGGAGTCGTACACAAAAAACAATAGCACAACACGTAAGTCAGATAATGAACTTGTTTGATTCTTTTCTGTTACCAGTATTTACCTACACAGCCGAGGTCTGGGGCTACCACTCTAGTCCTAATGTTGAAATGATTTTTTCTAAATTTTGCCGTCGAATATTATGTGTCAAACAGTTTACCAATCTAAATGCACTATGCGGAGAATTAGGTCGTGTACCGATGTACGTTTATAGAAAACGTATCATGATTAACTATTGGTTAAACATATTAACTATGACTAAACATAGTATTTTTTTTTTTAAGTTTACAATATATGTTAACAATAGACGCCGACAATAATAATACGTATAACCAAAAAAACTTGGGCATATCATATTAAAACAAATCTACAACAAATAGGTCTTTCAAACGTATGGGAAAACTACGGCAGCTCTAAAGGGACACACAAGAATATTTTTTTATCTCGTGCGCACGAGATAGTTTGTCGAGCGCACGACTTAATATCACGTGCGCACGAGATACTAAGTCGTGCGAACGAGATACTATCTCGTGCGCACGAGATAAAAAAAAAATCGTATGTATTTTTAAAAAATGTGTGTGTCCCTTTAGAGCTGCCGTAGGCACCTCTAATGGGACACACACGATTTTTTTTTATCTCGTGCGCACGAGATACTAAGTCGTGCGAACGAGATAGAAAAATATTCGTGTGTGTCCCTTTAGAGCTGTCGTAGTTTTCCCATACGTTCGATAGACCTATTTGTTGTAGATGTGTGGTTGAAGCGACATTAAGTACCGAACAAACAGTTTAATATGTATGAGCCGTTCCACGATAAAAACCAACATAATGGACTCTACGTAATATATCGACCTAGATCAGCATAAGCATGCCGCAATGCTAACACCACAAGCCTGCGCGCCAAGGAGGGGAAGTCATTGCTACTAATGTTGAACTATTTGGTATGACCCTGTGGGTGGGGTCGCGAAGGTCGTTAGACAAGCGTGGTAACCTCTCAATGAACGTAGTACACACGCAGTACACGCGAGGCAAAGACACTGCAATGGTAACATGTGCAACGGTGACTTCATGGCGCCCTCACCACGACCCTCGCGTGTCTGCCACGACCCAACACGCGTTCGGAGTCCTTATGGCGTTGTCAGAGCGATGTTACGATAATTTCACCACAGTCGTGTGATTGCGCCACGTCCTTATTGGAGTCACAATGATTCTATGGCGTTCTAATGAAGTTCCCACTGCGTTTATGGAGTTCTTAATACGACTATGGCGTGTTTTTCAAGATTGTACTATGCTCTTGTGTCGACCATGCTTTTCATGTGCGACCTGCTATAAAAACTGGCATTTCAAAGTTCATACATCAGAAATCTCCGAAAATCTGATCAACTTAATTAGTCGCCGTGAGGTCGCCGTGCAGTTGCGATATACGTAAAAGACGCGTGGTAAGAACACCATGCACGTGGATAGAGCGCCGCGGGATCGCCGTTGCCGAGCCCATATTACACAATAGAAACGCCATAAGCACGAAGACGTCGTGGCGGGCGCGCCGGGAGAACGCTATATGATCGCATAGGTCGCGGTAAGAGCGCATAAGAGGTCGCGGTAAGAGTTTGTAATTTTGTTGGACTTTTTACCCGCATTGTGTTCACTTTTGCCGGCGACCTTGTACATTGTTCGGTCGCTGTACGTCGAGGATGTTCGCCGTCCAGTATGACGGGGCTGTTAGGAAAGGCTGCAATATTTTCCTTCTGAATGTTGTGAACGTAGACATTTATAGCCTTGTTTAAAATGTAATTTATCGAGTTATTAGGATTCGTAATATACTAACTTTCAAGGTAATGAATTGCATGGGGAAAATGTTTTGGGGGAGATCTGGTGCAAAAACCTGGGACGATACGATAAGTGAAAACCCGCTGAGCACTATATCTTTGTTTGAAATACCGTTGACCACCCACTACTTTCTTATATTTAGATCCTGTTCATCATTAGTATCTACTTAGCAAACTTAAAAAAGGAAAGCAAATTAATTTACATACAAGCTGTAGATACGCTGATATGGATAACTGCTGTTCTTTGATATCCTGAAATGGAAGTATACAAGCTTAATGCCAATGTAGTTCAGTTGGAAGTTACGGGTTTGTGACTTTGAACCCAATCTCGGATGACCTTATGTCCGTCTAACAGTCTATGGCGTGGGCTTGGCGTGAAACGGTTGTAACTTAAATTGGTATTTTTTTTACCAAGGTTAATCACCTCGCCATAATGTCGTTATAAGCGTTAAATAATTTTACTTGGTAAACAATGGAAATTTAGGTGCCATTGCTCGTTCTGAGCAATGGCACCTAAATTTGCATTGTTTACAAAGGGGTCAAAATTGCCCCTAAACCAGGGTTTTCAAAATAGGTTTTTAGTTACAACCGTTTCACGCCAAGCCCTCGATGTGTTTAAAACGACATGTTACTTGAAAATACTATTGTAAGGTGTAAAGCCTTGAAAGACATGGCTAGGTGAACTGTCCGCCGTGATATAAATTGAAGAAAACGTACCAACAATCAATCAATCAATTATCAATTATGTCAGAAAAGCGAGCCCTGTGCACAAGCATGTTTATGCTAAGCAAATTTCGGGGGAGCATACAGTTCCCGGCGTGTCCACCCGTCCTGTTTTGTTCGCCGTGCTATTTCTCAGCAACTGCTAGCTAGAGTTCAGTGTCATAGGCAGCTCAAGTACCAAGAGGAACGAGCATATTATCCGCTTAGTCAGACTAAACTCAACTTTGCACATGTGTGTTGATATGTATTATGCGTATACATGTACATAACTGCGTGTGCATGAACGCATGCATATGCACATATACACTTGCAGTCACACTTTTGCACCACGAGAAAAATTCAAGTCACTTAGTATTAGGTTACATTCTTGTATCCACTGACCCACCCAATCAGCCACTTAAACTGCCAATGCATTTGTATGGAACGCCTCAACTGTCTTATAATGACACTTATTATTCTATTATGTGGACCCTTTATTATGTTGTGTACATGCTTTATTATGTCATGTACATACTTTATTATGTTGTGTACATACTTTATTATGATGAGTACATATTCTAATATGGTATGTGCATTGTTTACCTTGTTTTGTGCATTTCTTATTATTTTATATAGCTTGTCTATTATGCTAAGTGCACTCGATGTTATGTTCTGTGAGAGTTGTGTTGCCTTATGTTTATTTTCTGTTATGTTGTGTTCTTTCTATATTATGTTACGTAGGTTCCTTATTCATTTATGAAGGCACATACAATTGATTCCATTGTGTAGTTTCTGATTTTTGTTGTGTAACCTTTTTATTATGATATGCACACTCTTTATTTTGCTGTGTACACTTTTCATTATGTTATGGACACTATTTATTTCTTCATTTGCATCCTGTATTGTGTTTTATGCAGTTTTCATTATCTTATGCACTCTCTGTGTTATGCTATATGCAATCTTTCTTGTGTTTTGTACATTCGTTGATACATTGAGAAGGTTTTTATCATGTTATGCACATTATTTATTCAGTTTTGTGCAGTTTTTATTATCTTCTGTGCAGTTTTTATTATCTTCTGTGCATTATTTATTGTCTTACGTGACTTCTTATTGTGTTGTGTATATTTTTGTTATATGGTGTACGAACTGTATTTCGTTATGTAGATAGTTTATTATGATGACGCGGACAACACACACGGGTAGATTTTAAAGATGCACCGGTAAAAAGTAACGTGAACGGGATATAGGTTTAAATAGCATTTCTACAAATCACATTTTGAAGCTGTCTATTATAGCGACATTGGTCGAGTGGATGTTCCTTCCTGTAAGTTAAGCAACGTTCATTGCGGTTAGTACCTGGATGGGTGACCCGCAATGTTTTATAGACGATCGCGCCAGTTTCGGATCTATCTTTTTTATTTCATTAGCCAAGTTGGAGGAATATCGACCACAGGGCATTTGTCACCAATGTAGTTCTAGATAAACATACACATCTGTGTAGTCTGATCTCACTCTGCACTGTTTGCTGAATAATGACAGACAGTTAGTTTCTACTTTCTTTTTTTTTTACTTGTCATAATTATGCCAAGATTAGTTTTTCCTGGAGCACAGCTCATGTATATATATATAAGTAAAAGTGTGTGTTTATTTGACAACTAGTAGTTATTAAGATCAAAGCAAAAGGTGATCTAATCGGATCACGCTCTATATACGTCGTCCGTCCGTCTGTCCTTTTTCTGACTCAATACATCAGTTAACTCGAAATCTCGACCCACCACCTAAAGTAAGATTTTATTTTATTTGAAACAACAATAATTGAATAAAGATGAAAACATTGTTGCAAAAGGAGAAATTGCTCATGGATCGCAAGACGTTGCGCTTGCCGTTTTTTTTACGGTTCATGCTTGAATTATACCCGTTTATATTGTCCGCGTCATCATAATAAACTTCCTACATAACGAAATACAATGTGTACACCATATAAAACAAGGAACAACACACAATTAAAATTGTACACAGCATAACAAAGAGTGTACATATCACAATACAACAGTCACAAAACAACAAACAGAACCTACACAATGTAATACATAGTATATGCCTTCATAAGTGAATAAGGAATCTACGTAACAGAATATAGAACGTACACACCATAACAAAGAATGTACATAAGACAATAAACCTATCACAGAACATAACATTGAGTGCACTTAGCATAATAGACACGCTATATAAAATAATGAGAAATGCACAAAACAAAATAAACAATGCATAGACCAACATAAGGTATGTACACACCATAATAAAGTATGTACATAACATAATACAATATGAACATGACATGATACAGTATGTACACAACATAATAAAGCATGTACACAACATAATAAAGGGTGCACACAATATAATAATAATCGTCATTATAAGACAGTTGAGGCGTTCCATACATTTGTATATACATTAGGATATTAAATACTATGTTTTTATTTCATGGTTCTTTATTGTTTTATAATCCTTGTATGTTGTATATGTATTGTACACTCCATATGTAGAAGCAGTAAAGCATTACTTACTTACTTCGATATTCTACAACCAATTCGGGGATAATTTAATCTAATTACCGATTTTGTGTATTTACCGAGTTCTATTACATAACGTTTAGTATGTCAAACAAAATGTGTTGAATAGTTGGCTATATCAGTTTTGTATCACTGTCGTGTGTATTCTACATTAAACCTTTCCCAGTTGGAGGCATATTCTGACGCACATGCAATGGAGTCATAATAAGTGATTTCTCCTTTGATCACACTGTGATCAATTCTTTTCAATAATTACATTAACATTTATAGAGGTTTTTCAGGACTCCTGCGGCAAATTTGATGTATTAGGGAAATGGATTAAAATTTGAGCATGAAAAAGAATGAGTTTTAAAAACAAAAGATAGAAAAAAAGGTTACCAGATGTTTAATAGAAAGGAGATTCAGCTCTGTGTTCACGAACACAATTTTGGCTGGTCGCTGGGTCCTGTCATAGCCGCTTAAAAGTTCATTCTTCAGCATAGTCTCTAGTTCTATGGAGTAGATCGGTATCAGGCAATCCACCAATGACACTAGACCTGAAATCCAACACTAGCGTGGTGAGTTAGTCAGTGATAATGTCGTTTTGACAAAGTCACACAACACCTTTCAAAATGAACAATACCTCCTTTTGCCGCATTGTTTTCAAAACAACTCATTTCTGATACTTTCATTCATAGAGAATTTCCATATTCATGTATACCTTGATTTTTTAAAAAGCATCTGCTGGGAAATGGTTGGACTGTGACGATGTACAGGCTGATCCGGGTCTACACTGTTCACAATAGTCAATTCGTACCTTTTCTTAAGGACGGGCTCATATTGGCCTGACGTGTGATACATGTCAAATTAACCCTTTACCCCGAATATAACCAACATTTGTGCCGTTCCACGAGAAAACCAACAGTATGGACTCTGCGTAATGTATCGACCCAGATCACCCTGCGCAGTCCGCACGGGCTAATCCGGGCCGACACATTCCGTCTCAGGTGAACAGAGGTATAGATTAATGATTCCTGACACTGAAAATCCACAGGAGGCGAAAGTGTCTACCCGGATTAGCCTGTGCAGCATGCTTAGGCTGATCCGGTTCGATACTATACGCAAAGTCCACAATGTTGGTTTTCTCGCGTAACAGATCATTTGCGATCTACGTAGATCAAGATAAGTCTACCCATTCGTGCAGTAACAACTTTGGAATACGGTTCGTACTTTCTGTTCCAAGTCTTACCTTACGATATAAGTAAGTATTATCTAACACGTTCCCACATACAACAAATCATGCAGCGGATTACTTTAAACATATCTTTGCAAAAATGTGAAAAATCTCTGCAAATGTAAATATCATTATTGAAACGAGTGGTAAATATTGTGTAGATTAACCCTTTCAGCGCCGAATTGTTTAAAGTAGACTCTTCCATGTTCAAACTCGGACGAAACTATTTTCATGTTATAGGATTTTTGGAATATCTTTATAACTTACAGCCAAACAATGCAGATGTATTGTTTGCAAAAAGCTCAATATTGCCTTTGGCGCTGGAAGAGTTAAGGAAAAATTGCGCTCATTATGAGCAATTCCTCTCTTTGCATAAAATGCTTTCAAAATAAGGCTGCTGCAGAGGCGTTTGCATGTGAGAAAAGGTTAAGATCGCGTTCATCATCGATCGTAACTCAGGTTCTCACACTTTATAACTATCAATCACCAACGATGTCCACTTTCCGAATTACTTAACTCTTTCCCTCATATAGACGCTTTCAGACACCTCTGCAGCAGACGGCTTTTTGAAAACATAGTGACAAAAGAAGAAATTGCTCAAAACGAGCAATTTCTCCTTTTGCCACAATGTTTTCCACTTTTTGTCATAGGTTATCCATTCAATTATAGAGATTTTCTATCTTTTGAGAATTTATGTTCAAAGTCGTCTGCTGCAAACTTGTCGTATGAGGGAAAAGGTTAAGGATTACCAGCGCGGAGTTTGTAGAGAGAGCCTAAAGTTTGACACTATCTCGTGATAATCGAACCCGAGATCTTTGGTTGTAGAATCGACACTCTACCTCGTTCCCATTTGCCCCCTTCACTAGAGAAGAGGAATCCTCCGTGGTTGAGTGGTTAGCGTCGGGGGATTTGAAACCGGGCGTCCCTGGTTCGATCCCCAGTCGCGGCACGGCGGTCATGGTGGAGTGCCATTGAGCTAGGCTTATTTTCTAGCCTAGT
Organism: Serripes groenlandicus; assembly: GCA_031761405.1. Classification (NCBI taxonomy): domain Eukaryota; kingdom Metazoa; phylum Mollusca; class Bivalvia; order Cardiida; family Cardiidae; genus Serripes; species Serripes groenlandicus. The sequence goes on from JASEVX010000074.1 coordinate 618,519, forward strand.
ACTGGTTTGTTTACCCAGAAATCATGAATAAGTGAACTGTTGCCGTGATATAACTGAAATAATGTTGAAATTGGCGTAAAACCCCCAATAAAACGAACAAATCATTCGAGAAGATTCATCGTTACCGTCTCAGTTACAACGCTTCAATTAACCGGTAGATGAAAGCTCCTATCAAATATATTATCAATTTAATTTTCCTATGATTTCATTTTGAATACGAAACTGAAATTGTGTAAAATATAAAAAATCTTAAGTAAACGTTTATCTTTACATTATCATCATTATTATCACAACCATCGCCCATTGTAAGTGATAATGCATTTTCCAATGATTCTATTCTTAGCACGAAACTGAAATTGTGTAAAATATAAAGAATCTTAAATAAACGTTTATCGTTTCATTATTATCATCATTATCATTATCATCACAACCATCATCATTATAATCAATACATCCATATACATATATTTCAGAAATAATACCTACATGTTAATGATAAAACCAAAAACACTTTCATTATTCACTTGTTAATCACAGTGCAAGTAAGAAGTCCGTTTCTGACTTAAGTCTCTTTATTTGGTCCTTTTTTTTCATAACAGACTTAATCCAGTTAATATCCTTTCAACTCGACGGCGATTAATTGATTGTTTTTTATTTACACGCTGTTTTAACCTGTTCCCTCAATACGGACGACTTCTGACGCCTCTGAAGAAAAGGACCTTTGAAAACATTGTGCAATTTCTCCCTTCGCCACAATGTTTTCCACGTTTAGACATTTGTTATCCATTAAAGTTATAGAGATTTTCAAATGTTTGACAAAATATGTTCCGAGTCGTCTGCTGCAGATTTCTTGTATGTGGGAAAGGGTCAGGCCAATGCCAATGTCAACAGTAACACGAGTTTTCCCGGGGGGGTAAATTATAAGTAAGCTTATCGATCCTGACGCAAGACACAAGTACATATGTCGCAATGCTATCCCCGCCACGCTAAGGTCCAATGGGGGAATCTTATACAATTGTTTTTAAAAGTGATTTACTGCTTGTGAATAAAGTTATCGTTTGTCAAAACAAAAATATCCGGTTTATATATTTAGAAGAAACCAACATTGACATAGCATAATAAGGGTATTAAGAGTTGACGTACTACATGTTAATCCAATTATTCATGGTATGTAACTGGCCCGTAATCGACCTTCTTCGTCATTGAATTGGAGCCAGGGGCGTAGCTTAGCAATAATCAATGTGTTGGCCGTCTCGTGAAAAGATCAACATTGTGGACTCTGCGTAAAGTATCGACCCGGATCAGCCTAAGCATGCCACACAGGCGTACCCGGATAAACACTTTCAGGAATCACTACTCTATCTATCCCTCCTTAGACGGAATGTGTCGGCCGGATCAGTCTGCGCGGACAGCGCAGGCTGATCTGGTCGACACATTACGCAGATGTGTATCGCCGCAGCTGCATTTTGGGGCATTTTTAGAAAAAAATGTGAAGGCACGTGCCTACAGTGCCTAAAGGGAGCTACGCCCCTGGGAGCCAATCAAGAGGTTAATCCTTAATCAGATAGTATAGGCTGAACGTGGACTCGGACTTAATCTCATTTGCAACTCGGACTGTGTTCCCTATAAACCATTTGACTGCTGGAATCGAGCTTAACCCTTTCCCTCATACCACAATTATGCAGCAGACGACTTTGAACATATTTTGTCAAAATATAGAAAATCTCTATAATTGAATGGATAACCCTTTCCCTCATACGACAATTATGCAGCCGACGACTTTGAACATATTTCGTCAAAATATAGAAAATCTCTATAATTGATTGGATAACCCTTTCCCTCATACGACAAATCTGCAGCAGACGACTTTGAACATATTTCTTCAAAATATAGAAAATCTCTATAATTGAATGGATAAGAAGACCTATCACTTTTAACCAGCATCCGCGCCGTCTGACCAGGTTCTGCACTGTTGCTGATCAGCTTAGCATGTTAATCTCGATGTTCCTTATATTGGTTGTTGGACTCTTCCAAATGCAAAGTTCATTTTCAAAATTCAGCTTTGAATGAGTGAACTGTTTTCTGATATGTGAATGTGTTAATCTTAATAAAGTTTCAATGTTCAAGTAGAGCTGCATCAGAAACAGCTCGCATGACTTTCGTTAGGGCCAAGTTTGACAACAAGCCCAACGGCGTATGGAACTTTTGAATAATGGCCAAAGAAATATCCGAAATTGGCCAAATTAGTCTTGCCCGCTGTTTAAGTCTAGCGGTTTTTTACTAATCTTCATCAAACTTGTTGAACACGTTTCACGGTGGGCATTATGTCTGGTCCTAGTTTTAAAACAGCCATGCGGTATATACATGTAGATCCAATGTACAAATGGATCTACATCACACACATATCGCATAACTTTCATTAGCGCACTTCGATAACCGCGAAACATGGTTGTGGGTATTATGTCCGTGCCTAGTTCCATAACGAGCTCAATCGTCAGAGGCAGTTTTGAATTCTGGCCCTTCAATCATTCAACATTTGCGTAATTAGCCTTGTCCGCTCTAAGTCGAACAGTTTTCACCCGATATTCACCTAACTTTGTTTGCATATCGAGGGCTTGGCGTGAAACGGTTGTAACTAAAAACCTATTTTGAAAACCCTGGTTTAGGCGCAATTTTGATCCCTTTGTAAACAATGCAAATTTAGATGCCATTGCTCAGAACGAGCAATGGCACCTAAATTTCCATTGTTTACCAAGAGAAATGATTTAATGCTTATAAAAACTTTATGGCGAGGTGATTAACCTTGGTAAAAAAATACCAATTTTAGATACAACCGTTTCACGCCAAGCCCTCGATATGTGTTGGTCTTAGTTTTAAAACAATGAAATCGGCCAAGGCTCATGTAGGTAATGGCCTTTGAAAGATAAACAAATGACTACATAGGCATTGTTCACTCATTAACTTCAGCATGTCTTATCCAATCTCCACGATACTTGCTGTGAAGGTGTATGGGCATAACAACTAGGTTGCGATAAAAAAGAAATGGCCAAATCACTTTATTTATTCAAATGGTATACATCCCTGGCGGTCGTATTTTGTGACTCTTGTTTTATTTCATCACAAATAATATAATATGTTCTAAGGTTGGACAGACAATGAATACTCCATCATCTTTACATTTGGCAGTTGCAAATATATTAATGACCTAACGCGCCGAGCCCCGGTAGCTCAGTCGGTAGCGAGAAAACCAGGAAACATATGAGTAGGTAAACTGGTCGCCGTGATATGAAAAAGTGTTGAAAACGGCGTTAAAACCCAATCAATCAATCAATGGAGTTTAACACCGTTTTAAAGTTGTGTTATTATACCACGGCGTCGAGTTCATCTGGAGGAAATAAACGCCGTTTTAAAGTTGTGTTATTATACCACTGCGACGAGTTCATATGAAGGAGTTAAAACCATTTTAAAGTTGTGTTATTATACCACTGCGACGAGTTCATCTGAAGAAATTAAACGACGTTTTAAAGTTGTGTTATTATACCACGACGATGAGTTTATATGAAGGAGTGTAAAGGCCGTTTTAAAGTTGTGTAATTATGCCACGGCGACGAGTTTATCTGAATGAGTTAAACGCCATTTTAAAGTTGTGTTATCATACCACGGTGACCAGTTCACATGAAGGAGTTAAACGCCGTTTTAAAGATGTGTAATTATACCACGGCGACGAGTTGATCTAAATAAGTTAAACGACGTTTTAAAGGTGTGTTATCATACCAGGGCGAAGAGATAATCTGAAGGAGTTAAACGCCGTTTTTAAGTTGTGTTATTATACCACGATACCGAGTTAAACGCCGTTTTAAAGTTGTGTTATCATACAACGGCGGCGAGTTCACTTAAAGGAATTAAACGCCGTTTTAAGGTTGTGTTATTATACCACGGCGACGAGTTCATCTGATGGAGTTAAACGCCATTTTAAAGTTGTGTTATTATACCATGGCGACGAGTTGATCTGAATTAGTTAAACGCCATTTTAAAAATGTGTCATTACACCACGGCGACGAGTTCATCTGAAGGAGTTTAACGCCGTTTTAAAGTTGTGTTATTATACCACGGCGACGAGTTGATCTGAAGGAGTTAAACGCCATTTTAAAGTTGTGTTATTATACCACAGTTACGAGTTCATCTAAAGGAGATTAACGCCGTTTTAAAGTTTTGTTATCATACCACGGCGACGAGTTCATCAGAAGGAGTTTAACGCCATTTTAAAGTTGTGTTATTATTCCACGGCGACGAGTTCATCTGAAGGAGTTAAACGCCATTTTAAAGTTGTGTTATTATACCACGGCGACGAGTTCATCTGAAGGAGTTTAACGCCGTTTTAAAGTTGTGTTATTATACCACGGCGACGAGTTCATCTGAAGGAGTTAAACGCTGTTCTAAAGTTGTGTTATTATACCACGATACCGAGTTAAACGCCGTTTTAAAGTTGTGTTATCATACAACGGCGGCGAGTTCACTTAAAGGAATTAAACGCCGTTTTAAGGTTGTGTTATTATACCACGGCGACGAGTTCATCTGATGGAGTTAAACGCCATTTTAAAGTTGTGTTATTATACCATGGCGACGAGTTGATCTGAATTAGTTAAACGCCATTTTAAAAATGTGTCATTACACCACGGCGACGAGTTCATCTGAAGGAGTTTAACGCCGTTTTAAAGTTGTGTTATTATACCACGGCGACGAGTTGATCTGAAGGAGTTAAACGCCATTTTAAAGTTGTGTTATTATACCACAGTTACGAGTTCATCTAAAGGAGATTAACGCCGTTTTAAAGTTTTGTTATCATACCACGGCGACGAGTTCATCAGAAGGAGTTTAACGCCATTTTAAAGTTGTGTTATTATTCCACGGCGACGAGTTCATCTGAAGGAGTTAAACGCCATTTTAAAGTTGTGTTATCATACCACGGCGACGAGTTCATCTGAAGGAGTTTAACGCCGTTTTAAAGTTGTGTTATTATACCACGGCGACGAGTTCATCTGAAGGAGTTAAACGCCATTTTAAAGTTGTGTTATTATACCACAGTTACGAGTTCATCTAAAGGAGATTAACGCCGTTCTAAAGTTGCGTTATCATACCACGGCGACGAGTTCATCTGAAGGAGTTAAACGCAATTTTAAAGTTGTGTAATTATACCACGGCGACGAGTTCATCTGAAGGAGTTAAACGCTGTTCTAAAGTTGTGTTATCATACCACGGCGACGAGTGGATCTAAATGAGTTAAACGCCATTTTAAAGTTGTGTTATTATACCACGGCGACGAGTTCATCTGAATGAATTAAACGTCATTCTGTCCTGTTGTTAGATTCCTCCGTTTAGTTTGCGGACCTTGTACTAATCACTGGTTTAGTTTACGGCACTTCTAAATCGAATTCACGTGTTCAAATAATTAATTACTTGTAACCTAGTATTAATATTGTCCGGTTGCACATATATTGTGCTAAAACGGTTTAAAAAGGAAAAAACGGTATAAGTTCTGAAAACAGTGTATTTACAGGTTGCCATCTGCCAACTCTCTACTCCTTGTACAATGTATTTTCCAGATGAACTGTCTGGATAACAGCTCAATCCTCTCTATGTCATCATGAGAAAAAGATTGAGTTCCAAATCGGATAGCTGAACAATCGAGTATTATCTGAGTAAAAGTTCCTTGATCACTTAATAGCTCATCGCAGGAGTCGTTAGTATATTTTCCGATAATGTTGCTCAGTTTTGCCTTATATATGTCTCTCTGTGGTTTTGTATGGATGCAATTACTGATAGAATGTTCCCTGGTCTCTGGTTCTGTCTTACAGATATTGCAGGTTGGATCTACAGCGTGTTGGTCTCTATTCGACTGCAGCGTGTATGTTCCAGTGAGTAATTTAGCTTTTATCTCAGCGTGCTGTACGTCAATCTTATTTCCCCTAACTGTTGTGTAAATTTTAAAGTTTTAAACGCCGTTTTAAAGTTGTGTTATCATACCACGGCGACGAGTTCACATGAAGGAGTTAAACGCCGTTTTAAAGTAATGTAATTATACCACGGCGACGAGTTGATTTGAACGAGTTAAACGCCATTTTAAAGTTGTGTTATTATACCACGGCGACGAGTTTATCAGAAGTTAAACGCCATTTTAAAGTTGTGTTATAATACCACGGGGACGAGTTCATCAGAAGGAGTTAAACGCCATTTCAAAGGTGTGTTATTGTTCCACGGCGACGAGTTCACCTGAAGGAGTTAAACGCCATTTTAAAGTTGTGTTATTATACCACGGCGACGAGTTCATCTGAAGGAGTTAAACGCCATATTTAAGTTGTGTTATTATACCACGGCGATGAGTTCATCTGAAGGAGTAAAACGCCATCAACAATGGTTTTTCATTTATATAACGACGGTTAGTTCACAAAGCCATGTTTTTCTGTATTTCTCGTAACAGTACTCCACACACCATTTTTTCCGTGGCTACTGGCTGCCTTTCTATATAAACCTCTCATTTATATTGCAGCAGGGACTACTAATACGTAGTGAGAAGTAATATCAAACAGTGTTGAATACGTAAACAATACATTATTTTACAAACTTGTTTATTGTTTATAAAACGAAATAAGAAATCCGAAGTTATACACACCATCATGTCATCCATGTTGGTGATTACAACATGGACTAGAACACATAAATCATGAAACATTGAATCAATTTCTTTACACATATTGCTCCAAACGAAACGGTTGTAACTACACCTTGTCACAAGATGTAGGTACAACAGTTTTGCAAGAAGTCTACAATAAGGCTTTTCCAATTATAAAACATGAGAACAAAATAAGAATATACAGTCAAACCTGTGTAACGTCCCGGGCTAAAGACACAGAAGATCCCTTCAGCGAAAAGTATACTCAACCCTGAAGGGGTCCACTTGTCTTATATATCTAACCCTAAACCCCATCACCCCGAAACGGTGATGTTAATTTGCATATTCGTTACAATACTTCCCACTCCGAGAAGACTCGTCCCGAGTCTTGGGACGAGTCTTGGCCTGGGAAACCCATGGGTAAGGCAACTCCGATATGGCAGTTGTCTTTATCCCACCGCTGCCACCAAATGTAACGTGCAGGGCTAAGACACAGAAGATCCCTTCAGCGAAAAGTATACTCAACCCTGAAGGGGTCCACTTGTCTTATATATCTAACCCTAAACCCCATCACCCCGAAACGGTGATGTTAATTTGCATATTCGTTACACCTGTACTAAATACCAACTTTGTTTAGCAGTTCCCTTTTTTAACAACAACACTTTAAATTTCCCATTTATAGGTAAATTTTAATACCCTTTAAATGCCCATATGACGACTTTATTTTCAAAACATTGTAGGAATATAAAACATTAGTTATAATGAACCATAACAAAGTCATGAGTATTAATCATATATATCCTATCATGACAAGTTAAAGGTCCATTTCACATTCAGTTTGGAAGGACATTGGACCGTTAATATCCTAGAGTAAGTCAGTAAAGTTATCATTTTAAAAGCTGTGCAAAAGCAGATTATTGTTTAACCTCTTTGAACAAAAACACCTCCAATATGGTGTAGAGGTAATGTGTCCACCTCAGGTTCAGGAGGTTGTGGGTTTGATCCCCAGCTGGGTCATACAAAAGACTTTAAAAATGGGTAGTAATGGTTGCCCTCCTTGGCGCTCAGGGTTTCGGGGTAAGCATTACGACTGACTGGCTTGTGTCAGTATAAAAGGAACAGTAGTACTGGTAACTTACCCAGAAAATGCCATGATATTACTGAACAAAAGTTGAAAGACCACACATTCAATTGAACACAAAACAAACTTCTTGGTATAGACGCATAGTTCGAATGGTAAACATGACATTTCTCTTGTAAGCAGTTTTAACCCTTATCCTGCTGTACATGACTTTAACCCTTTCCCACCTATAGACTCATTTCGACGCATCTGCAGCAAAAGACTTTTGAAAACAACGTGACAAAAGGATAAATTGCTCAACATGGGCAAATTCTCCTTTTGCCACAATGTTTTCAACTTTTTTAGTAATAATACCTACAATTATCAAGATTTTCCATATTTGTGAGTAGACATTTTCAAAGTCGTCTCCTACAGATTTGTTGTATGTGGGAAAGAGTTATACATCATTTGTGTATCGTATCATGAACAACATCCAACTACAATTGCAAACAATGAAGACAAGAGCATGCATATTGTTGTAATATGAATCTTGGTCAAACTCGTTCGCTACTGCTTTATCAAATTTCTGTGAAGCCAAGCAAATATATACATTAGATTTTAAAAAAAAAGTGTGATACAGTTTATATATATATTCAGAAGTATAAGTGTTAAGACTAGAATCATGGTTTGTTAAGCTGAAATTCCTCACTATAACAGTTTCACTTGTTCCCAAAATGTTTCCATATCATCGGATAATAATTACAGCACAAGGCAAATTGGAGGTTTAATTTTGATACTACAAAGTAACATGTAAATTCAAAATATTGAGGAAAGTAAGAAATTGTTTGGCACATGTATAAGCAATTTTTTTTTTTTATAGCACTGTTTTTCAAAAACCTTTCTGCAGCAGATGTGTCAAAAATCATAATATAATGAATGGGCTTAACCCTTTCCCTCATACAATAATTCTGCAGCAGACAACTTTGAACATATTTTGTCAAAACATAGAAAATCTCCATAATTGAATGGATAACCTATGACAAAAAGTGCAAAAAATTGTGGCAAAAGGAGAAATTGCATGTTTTGTGCAATTTTTTCTTATGTCACTATGTTTTCAAAAAGCCGTCTGCTGCAGAGGCGTCAGAAAGCATCTATATGAGGGAAAGGCTTAAAGACTGTCAGGAACATAACAATTTTACCTTCTGAAAATGAACAATTTCTAGTGTTCTAACCCTCTCCCACTGACAGAAGTATGTTGACCATGTATAGAGCAGAATATGTTTGAATACATTTTAGCAAATTCAGGAATTGCTCATAATAAGCAATCTTTCCATTTGACACAATGTTTTCTGCTCAATTATACTCTCATTTTAAGAGATTTTCCATATACATGTATTTGACAAAATGTTTTCAAAGTTGCCTGCTGCAGAGTTGTTGGTTGTCATAAAAGGTTAAGGAACACATGTGAAGCCGGCCTACATATCACTATCAGATAGTGCAGAGTTATTGTACATGTATGTCATAAAAGGCTAAGGAACACATGTGAAGCCGGCCTACATATCACTATCAGTTAGTGCAGAGTTGTTGTACATGTATGTCATAAAAGGCTAAGGAACACATGTGAAGCTGGCCTACATATCACTATCAGTTAGTGCAGAGTTGTTGTACATGTATGTCATAAAAGGCTAAGGAACACATGTGAAGCTGGCCTACATATCACTATCAGTTAGTGCAGAGTTGTTGTACATGTATGTCATAAAAGGCTAAGGAACACATGTGAAGCTGGCCTACATATCACTATCAGTTAGTGCAGAGTTGTTGTACATGTATGTCATAAAAGGCTAAGGAACACATGTGAAGCCAGCCTACATTTCACTATCAGTTAGTGAAAGCATTTCAGACCATCAGTCAGAAGACGGAGAAGGCTGTCGACACAAAAACGGGAAAGTCGTAAACGTCATAAAAACACATAAGTAAATTACTGAACATAATCAATTCTGAATCAGGATGCACAACTCTTAATTATCGATTCTAGTTTTCCTGATTTACGGAGAGCTTGTGTCTCGGAGTTTCCGCCTATACACTCACCATTCACAAAAACACGAGGTACCTGAAAATACAAAAAATAATTTTCCCTTAACCTTTTTTCATATACATCAAATCTGCAGCAGACAACTTTAAAAACATAAAGGCGAAAATGTAAAAAATCTCTTCTGATGAAAGATCAATCATTGAAGAGAGTTGAAACATTATGGCAAAAGAGGAAATTGCTCTTGATGAGCAATTTCTTCTTTTGCCACAATATTTTCAAGAGCCATCTGCTACATATGCATGAAAATACGTCAACAATTGCGAAAGTTCCTAAGACGTCTGTATGTGGGAAAAGATTATGAAATAAAAAAAACAAAAAAACATTACATCGGTTAAGCATGATGGACAGACAATGGAGAAGTGACCTTGAGATCTCACCCTGTAGAGACATGAGACAAAATAATAATACGAGCCAAATAAGCATCATTTGTCTTCCACCAATGGGTTTAAAAATAACCTATGTGTGAAAAGGAAGCCACCTGCTCTAGAAGAAAGTTGTGTGGAGTACTGGTGCCAGGAAGGCAAGAAACACATGCTTGGGTTAATTGGCGAACATGATAAAACTGAATCTACGTTGAAAAGGTAATTAACTTTGTTATGATGAATTAGCCTCCAATGATATAACTGAAAATATGCTGAAAAGGGAATTAACCCTTTCCCTCATACGACAATTCTGCAGCAGACGACTTTGAACATATTTTGTCAAAAAAAGGAAAATCTCTTTAATTGAATGGATAACCTATGACTAAAAGTCAAAAACATTGTGTCAAAAGGAGAAATTGCTTGTTTTGAGCAATTTCTTCTTTTGTCACTATGTTTTCAAAAAGCCGTCTGCTGCAGAGGCATCAGAAAGCTTCTATATGAGGGAAAGGGAATTAAACTTGTTTTAATAGATGAATAAGCCTCCATTCATATAAGAGGTAAACCGTTGAAATCAGTGGTTCAGCTCCAATGAATTAATAAAAGCAACCTTAAACAAGAAACCGCTGAAGACGGTAAGGCCGGATTGTCGGCAATTTGACCTTGAAAATCGACAAACCAAGGTCAATGTCAAAGTAACCATAGAAATCAATAGAACTTGTTAATGGTTACCTTCAGGCAAAGTTTCAAGTTTGTAACCCTTTCCAGTGCTGAGATTTTGCCTCAACCTGAAACGTTAACCAAAATGTTGACGGACAGACAGACGGACGGACATCGCCAATCTATAGACCGGAATTGCTAGAGCAATCTGGCCAAAAAAGTTCCAAATCACCAACAGCCCAGCACATCTCCCCCTGAAAAAAGCCTTACTGTTCTAGCTCCAGTCATGTCAGCCAGTATATCTTGTAATAGACTCCCATCCTCCCTCCTATCTAGCTCGATTGTTGTTGCATTAACACCCATATCTTTAAACAGCCTTTTCGTAGCTCCGCAATAGGGACAGCTTGTCTTTGAAAACACCACAACACAGTTTGAGGCTATTTCTGATTTGACGAAATCCACCTCTGGTCCTTCTGTTGGTGCTGAACTTGATCCTCCCATTATTGTCTGTTTGATTTAATTTATCTGGTATTTCTGAAATATAGATATTAATTATTTAACCCTTTCCCTCATATAGACGCTTTCTGACGTCTTTGCAGCCGACGACTTTTTAAAAACAGTGACAAAAGAAGAAATTGCTCAAAACGAGCAATTTCTCCTTTTTCCACAATGTTTTCCAATTTTAGTTATAGGTTATCCATTCAATTATAGAGATTTCCTATTTTTTTACAAAATATGTTCAAAGTCGTCTGCTGCAGAATTGTCGTATGAGGGAAAGGGTTAAGGCAACACTGGGATAAGCCACCATTTACCTGTGCAGCGTTTAATAACAGCGACAATAAATCTCAAACTCGTTCTTAAAGGTTAATTTTTATCATTTTTAAAGCTTTTCTATATTTTCGGAAATATTTCATTTTTCTAACTAACATTAAAAATGTTGCATATCTAACTAAATAAACTTAAAATTAACATTTACAAACAATATAGACCTAGATCAGCTTGAGTATATTAACATTTTAATATTGGTCCTGATTGTTTGCTTTTCATTCTTTTAAAAATATTTGAACTTCACTTTAAGTTAAAATCCTGAGGATTAACCATTTCCCACAGACAACTTATCTGTAGCAGATGTCTTTGAAAACAAATTAGCAAAAGTATGGATACTTTCTATAAAAAAAAGAACATTTATTGAATGAAGTTGAAACCATTGGGGCAAATGGAGAAATTGCTCATGATGAGTAATTTCTCCTTATGCCACAATGTTTGAAAAGTGATCTGCTGGAGATGTGTTAAAAAGCATCTGTATATGGGAAATGGCTAATTTAAAATATCCTTTTTACACATACAACAAATTTGCAATAAACGACTTTGTGTACAACAAGAGCTGTCCGTAAGACAGCGCACTCTACTATTCCACTGCTTATTAGTTACTGAGATATGGACTCTAATGTAGTGGAATGCAAAACATTAACCAGAATTTCTTAAAGAGTGATTATTTGCATTATATGCAGGATATAGGTATCCTACTTGAATATTTACACAGGTTTGATGATTGGGAAGGGTTGTATAAAGTTTCAATGCAATGCATCAAGTAATTACTAAGATATGGACTCTTAATGTAGTTGTGCGCAAAACTTTAACGATAATTTTTTAAGTAAACAAGAGTTGTCTGTAAGACAGCACGCTCGACTATTCCATTGCTTATTAGCTACTGAGATATGGACTCTAATGTAGTTGCGTGCAAAACATTCAACAAGAATTTCTTAAAGGGTGATAATTTGCATTATATGCAGGATATAGTTATCTTACTTGATTATGTACATAGGTATGATAGTTTGGAAGGGTTGAATAAAGTTTCAATGCAATGCATTAACAAGTTACTAAAATACAGACTCTTAATGTAGTTTCACGCAAAACTTTTACCCGAATTTCTAAGTAAAAAGTGGGGATAGAGTTATCTTACTTGATAATTTACATAGGTGTGATAATTGGAAATTAAGGGTTGTATTTATGACGTTTCAATGCAACGCATAAAATCACTGAGATATTAACTCTAATTGTATTTGAACGCAACATTTTAGCCAGGGTGAGTAGAATAGCTCTCATATTCTCTGAATAGTCGACCTAAAAATAGGCCATAATTTGCATTACATGCAGGATAGGGTTATCTTACTTGATTGGAGTATGAAGTTTGGAGAAAATTATTGAAAGTTTTTTATGTAGTTGCAGGCAAAATTTTAACCAGAATTTCTAAGTTAAAACAAGAGCGCCAAATGTCACAAAATACGCCTGTACTGTTTTTTTGAGACCAAGTAATGAGTATAGTGATAATTAGTTGAACATCAGCCAAACTTAGAGATCGGACACTGTTAGTGCAGTTTTGGCCATTTCGAGGGACATAATTGTGTAGTAAGATAACGTTGTAAGTTATCAAACCTGACCAAGATATTCTGCCCATCAACATATTGTCTAAATTTGGTGATGATCGGATAAAGGCTTCACAAGTTCTTTAGATGACAAGACCAATTTTAGGTAATTATCGAACTTGTCCGAGATATTACGCCAAAACATATTCTGACCAAATTTGTTGATGATTGGATAAAGGCTCCTAAAGTTATTGAGCTGACAAGACCAATTTTAGGTAATTTCTATAATCAAAGAGCGATAACTCTCGATTGACTAAAGCGATATAGTTATCAAACTTGTCCGAGATATTATGCCAATACACATTCTGACTAAATTTAATGATGATTGGACAAAGGCTTCTTAAATTATTGAGCTGACAAGACTAATTTTAAGTAATTTCTATAATTAAAGGGTAATCACTCTTGATCAATTGACTAAAGCGATATATGGCTAGTTATCGAACTTGTCCGAGATATTATGCCAATACACATTCTGACTAAATTTGGTGATGATTGGACAAAGGCTTCTAAAGTTATTGAGCTGACAAGACCAATTTTGGGTAATTTCTATAATTAAAGGGTGACAACTCTCGATTGACTAAAGCGATAAGGCTAGTTATCAAACTTGTCCGAGATATTATCCAAATACACATTCTGACCAAATTTGGTGATGATTGGTCAAAGGCTTCTAAAGTTATTGAGCTGACAACATACTGGACGTCGCCCGCCGCAGGTAAAACTATAATATGATCTGTTTTTTTCAAAACGGGCGTATAAAAAGGCCATAACTTGCATTAAATGCAGGATACAGTTATCAAACTTGATTATTTACATATGTACTTGCATGCAAAACCTTAACCAAGGTGTGACGTGGACACCGATGTCAGGGTGAGTAGTATAGTTCTCGTATTCTCCGAATAGTACAGCTAAAACGGTAACTGTTTAGAGCTAGCTTTTGTAAAGACATGGTGGAATGTTCACCTTTGGACCAAGAGGTTAAAGGTTTGAGCCCTGATCAGGTTGGGTCTTTTAGAACTGTTACAATGGTGCCCAATATTGGTATCCAAAAATAAATGTACATGTATAAGGGGGACACTTATACTTCGTTGCTAATGAGCTAGCTCTTGTAGTGACATGGTAGAGCATTTGCCTTTAGGATCAAAAGGTCCAAGGTTTGAGCCCTTGTCAGGGCAGATATTTTAGGACTCTGACACAAAACTACAATCCTTGTACAGAAACCCAGGGCCTAGGGTTACCCATCCAGGCACTTTGCCAACCACTAAAGCCAACATCGCTTAAGAAGCCGGCTCCCATGGTAAGGCTGTAGAAGTGGTGTTTAAACCTTTCCCCACTTCTGCCACCATTTGTAACTTGAAACGTGTCTTTCACAGCACTAAGCCACGGCTGGTCACCCGTCCAGGCACTTAACGTGATGTATGTTGCTTAACTTTGTGAAAAGCCAACCACTCTAGTCTACGGTACCAACGTCACCAACAAAGCTGGCTCCAACAACAAGGCTGTAGCAGGAGTATTTGAACATATACCTCATTCACATTACAAAAGTAAAGATTTCTCAAAAAAAGTATAAGAAAGACTAGAACAAAATCTACCCTAGATTAACACGAAAGGTTTGTTACTTTTTTAAAATTGTAATTTTGGGAAAATGAAAAAAATAATGTGTGAAATTTAAAAAGTTATTCACAAGTCATTTCTCCTTTTCTTACAATGTTTTCTGAACTTGTCTGCAGCAAATACTTCTAAAGTTGAGAGTGTACATGATGCAACAGGGCTTACTCCATACATTTCTTAAAATCACATTCTCGAAGTCAAAGATATGACAATAGTGTGGAGATAAAATATATAATTATATGTAGTTATGGTTATTTAGATCTACTTGCATTTCATCTATTAACAGAAAGAGAAATATTACCAGTTAGATGTCCAGTGCTGTCAGATGTTCTTATCTCTCTTCAATATCACGTGGTTTCTAAATTTAGATTCGGACAGTAAAAACTCTAGTTTTTGAAATGTTTTTCATAAAACTCTGAAACTCATCTAAAATAAAGTTAATAATAATATAACCAACAATTTTTTTACCATTGAATATTATTAAACATTGCAAAATGTTAAGATATCGTTAAGGAAGTAGGTCATGTGACCTAACAAAATGGAGGATGAACACTGGATTATGTACGGAAGTTCGTCATCAAAATAAAAAAAGATCCTGTCAAAATAACAAATAACGATGTGGGTCAAACCAGAAGAGGTCCTGTTAGCCAATGCACTTTGGTAAACATTCCACTTATATCGACTTATATACCAGCTTGTCACATCCTTGTCATTCATGATTCGATTTTCTGTTATGGGCATTATTTCCATATCAGTTTATGGGATTGCCTCATTGATAGACTGTGGTTCTTTCAATTGTACAACATGAGTCTGTTTTATAACGCAATACCCTGTAGATGTTCATGAAAACATAGTGACTAAAAGAAGAAATCGCTCAAAACTCCTTTAGTCACCATGTTTTCAACTCTATTCAATTATTGTACTTTTAATTTAAAGCCTAAAGGGAACTTCGAATTTCTTTCTGGTATGTTTTCAAAGTCGTCTGCTGCAGATTTGTTTTATGAGGGAAAGGGATAAGGCTTGGTTTGTGATGCTTATTTTCAGCTAAAAAACTTGTGAAATATAAATACACATAATTTAAGTACTTACCTTTGTATTTGTCAGGTTCCACAGTTACTAATATTATCGAAATGCAATTTTATATTTTGGCTGTTCGCATCCTACGTTACAATGCAATATGTAACGTTGATATATTGAGACTAACCTTTGTATAAGCAGTGACATTTAAATACAGAGATGTTCAACTCGGAATACGCAAAGAGCAAATTTGGCTATATGCACTGGTATGGTGAGAGGTGTTAGACATTTTACTTATATATTTTTCAAGAAGTCCTGTATGTGGTCTGACACCACCTGCTGATTATATTTCTTTTTCCTATAGATTACAGTGTAGACTCCGATATATCCCTTTAATTTACTTCTCATTTCAGCTTTTCTATGTTTGTGGCTTCGTTAATATTGTTAGTTTAGTTTTTTTCTAACATAAATATGCTTTCTCAGATGCCTTAGACTGCATCAGACAACTTTTGAAAACATTGTGACAAAAGGAGAAATTGCTCATAATAAGCATTTTTTCCTTTTCTGCAATGTTTTCAACTATGTTTCATAATTAACAAATTTTATGGAGACTTTTTACATTATTACCTCAATGTTTTCATCTCTATCCAATAATTAGACTTACATTTATTGACGTTTTTTCATAGTCGTTTGCTCAGATTTGTTGTATGTTGGAAAGGGTTAATAAGGAAACATTGGTAAAGGACTTGAATCAATAACCCCTTAAATAAAGTTGTACAAAAAGAGCTGATCACTTAGAAAGAACTGTATTAACACTTAAAAAATGCTCTTCCTTTTTTCCGTTAACCGTTGAGTGAAATTTGGAGAGAAAATCAGGGATGTAGATAAAAGGGATAAGTAACTGAAGTATATACTAAAATATCACCCGTGCCAACATTTGTAGCAAGTAAAACTCAAAAACTATTCAAGATATGAAAATAAAAAATAAAAAATCTTGAAGTTTAAACATTCTCTATAATTGCAGTAGATATATAGGATCCATCATGAGTTTTCTTTGGAGATCAAGATTTCTTAAATGAGTCTAGAAAAAGACGGTTATTAACCGAGCCTCTTGGCGAGGTTAATAACTCTCTTTTTCGAGACGAATTTAAGAAATCTTCTCCAAAGTAAAACGAGTGATGGATTCTTTTTATCACCTAAACAGTGTGTTTTAATGAAAACTATTGACAACATCAAAACAAAGACCGAATAACATATTCTTCATAAGAACTTGTGATTCACCGCATAAAAAAGTAGTCCTCATCATTTTTGAATAAGAAGAAAAAAACAAACAATGTTTTAAACAATTAAGACTCGTTATTTATTCAAAATAACGTATTATTGCATTTTTCAATGTGTAAAATTTAACAACTTAACAATAAACATAATAAAGATAAAGTCAAAATGACGTCATCAGTAGTCGCGTGTATGACGTGTATTTGATATCACACATGTTGGATATCGTTTATCCGTGATTTGTTCTCAACTTGAAAATAAGGGTATTTATGTGATAAAACAATATTTTAACCCTTTCCCTCATACGACAATTCTGCAGCAGACGACTTTGAACTTTTTTTGTCAAAACATAGAAAATCTCCATAATTGAATGAATAACCTATGACAAAAAGTGGAAAACATTGTGGCAAAAGGAGAAATTGCACGTTTTGTGCAATTTCCTCTTTTGTCACTATGTTTTCAAAAAGCTGTCTGCTGCAGAGGCGTCAGAAAGCGTCTATATGAGGGAAAGGGTTAATTAATATACTACAGGTTTTGATAATATGTTATCCTTATGAAAAATGTCAGTCCATTAATTTTTGGAAAAAAATAATATAATTCAGAAATCCCAATATCTGTGTCTTTTAAACCAGTCATTGTTCAAAATACAAAGAAATTCCAGTTGTTCATTGTATCTCTAACTATAGTTGAAATGTTAAGCTTTCAGAATATGCATGTTTTGTTTATGTGCCAAATATGACTTCAAAGTTTTATTTGCTACAAAATGTGAAAATTTTGAAAATTTTATTTCTATCTATGTGTGATATTTTAACCAGATAACAGGTGTACAGGTGGAGTTGCCTATTCCTCTTATCTATGTCCCTGAGAAAACATAAAATATTTTCAAAGTTTTCTACTGCAGACTTGTTTTATATAGAAAGAGGGTAAATATAAATTATTTATGTGGCACCTGCCTTGGCAGGGAAAGTCTTTGGGATCACATCTTCATCAACTATATGCCATGTATTCACTAACTCAGAGCTCTAGGTAACAAGCATATTTCATGTTCTAAAGTCCTTATTTGACATTCAAACCCTATGGCCTGAGTGAGACAATTCTTTTGATTACCCACAACATAGGATTTTGTTGAATTATAAGAGAAATATTGTGGGGAAAAGACCTATTCACTCCCTCTTATCTAGTCCTCTGCAGTAACTTATATATTGGCAGGGGACACAGTCATGTATTACTTGAACACTTGTTATATTTTCAGGGTGACAGAACGGGCAAATACGTTTTTCATCTTACAGAGAAGGAAAGGGTATGGAGGTGGGGGAATTACTGGCTTACTTGTTGGAACACTGGATACTGTCCTGGATAATAAGGTGGAGTAGTAGCCCCTTCTTATAATATTTACATTTATAAGACATATGTATACATGTCTGTCTTATATGTATGTCTAACAATTATTTTAAAATCTTTTTGCCACTCCAGTTTGGCATCATTTAAAGTTACATTTGTGTACAACTATATATATATTATATATATATATATACATAGGGGTAGACTCTTTTTTTTTTTTTTATATCTGAGCATTTATTATAAGATCACAATTTGTCAGATGCTTATAAACTTGTGCATACTACTAGAAAGATTTATATTTCTTAATGCTTTCCCACATACAACAAATATGCAGCAGTTAATTGACTTTGAAAAATTCTGTACAAAAATGTTGAAATTTTCTATCATTGAAAGTTTAATAATTGAACAGTGTTAAACAAATTATGGCAAATGGAGACATTGCTCATTATGAGAAATTTCTTCTTTTGCCACAATGTTTTCAAAAGCTGTTTGCTGCAGATACGTCAGAATGCATTTGTATGTGGGAAAGGGTTCAAAATTAGATATTATCCTTTCTTAGCTATGACCTGGCACCTAAGATAATATAAATAATTGTTTATGTATTCTACAGACGCAGCCATTTAGAATACTTCATCAAACACCAGGATCTGAAGTCAGTTACTGTAAGTGAACTTTTCTTCTCTCTTCATTTTATTTGTTATTTTCATCTTGTTGGGGTCCCTTGTCATTCCAATTATGCTTTTACCATTAATTGTTACTAACTGATCACTCCATTTATGCTTTATCCATGCATTTTTACTTACTGATCAGTCAACTTATGTTTTTCCCATGCATTTTTTCTAACTTAACAGTCCATTTATGTTTTATCCATGCATTTTTACTAACTGATCAGTCAACTTATGGTTTATCCATGCATTTTTACTAACTGATCAGTCAACTTATGGTTTATCCATGCATTTTTACTAACTAATCAGTCAACTTATGGTTTATCCATGCATTTTTACTAACTTAACAGTCCATTTATGTTTTATCCATGCATTTTTACTAACTGATCAGTCCATTTATGTTTTATCAATACATTTTAACTATCTGATAAGTCAACTTATTTATTATCCATGCATTTTTACTAACTGATCAGTCAACTTATGTTTTATCCATGCATTTTTACTAACTGATCAGTCAACTTATGTTTTATCCATGCATTTGTACTAACTGAACAGTCAACTTTTGGTTAATCCATGCATTTTTACTAACTGATCAATCTATTTATGTTTTATCCATGCATTTTTACCAACTGATCAGTTCACTTATGTTTTATGCACACAATTTAACTAACCCAAACCGTTTCCCTAATACAGAAAACTTTCCATGCCCATGCGGCAAACAACTTTTAAAAACATAATCAAAATTATGAATCTCATTTTTTCCTACATTTTTTTTCATCTGAAAACGTAAACTATTTTCTCAGAAGTCTTTTATGTTAAACCAGATGACTGCAGCATTTCATTTAAATTGTCAAGGGCATGAAATATGCTCCTTTTCCAGAGCTTTGACTGTTAACACTTTCCCACAAACAAAAAATCTGCAGAAGACGTCTTCAAAAACGTCTAGGAATCCGCTGGTTGAGTGATTAGCGTCGGGGATTTGAAACCGGGTTTGATCCCCAGGCGCAGCACTACGTTCATGGTGGAGTGCCCTTGGGCAAGGCACATTTTCTAGCCTAGTACTGGTTTGTTTACCCAGGGATCATGAATAAGTGAATTGTCGCCGTGATATAACTGAAATAATATTGAAAGCGGCGTAAAACCCCAATAAAACAAACAAACAAACAAAAAAACGTCTAATCAAAAGTTGTAGAAAATCTTTATAAATGAATGTATAGTTATTGAAATGAATAGAAAACATTGTGGCAAAAGGAGAAATTACCACAATGTTTGCAAAATCCTTTTGTTGCAGATGCATCAAAATCTGTCTGCATGTGTCAGAGGGTTATTATATCATAAAAGCTAATTGCCAAGTAATATGTTTCAGCTGTTTCTGCAGGAAACAATAAGAGGGACATCACAAAGGACTGGGAATGGCTTGAAGCTCATTTAATGGAAACTTTAGGTAAATTTAGCATCACTTCTTTTCCTGGCTTAACAGAAAAGGAGCAAAAATAAGTGTCTTCTGACCAAAATCAGTTTGAAGCCCACAATTCCCACAAGCTATACCTTTTCTTTGATATAGATAAATTTCGACACCTGAAGCAGTTGACTTTTGAAAACATTGTGGGAAAAGGAGAAAATGCATATGATTGGTTATTTTAATTGGTATGTTTATTACCTTTTGACTGCCTTGGTGGTGTAGTGTTCACCTCAGATGCGGGAGGTAGCACTTTCAATTCCTCGGCAGGGTCATAAAATAATTTTAAATTGGTAGTAATGAATGCCCTCCTAGGCACTCATGGTTACAGGGTTAGCATTACAACTGACTGGCTGGTGTCGGGATAAATGGACCTGTAGTACTGGAAACTTTACCAAGGATGACGTGGTAAAACTGAAAAATTGTTGAATGCAACATAAAACACCAAACAATGAATTATTACCTTTTGTAAAAAAAATCTTGATATTGCATAGTTGATCTTAACTATGTTCAATTGTTATATACATCAAATGAGGTAAATGATCATTGGGCAACATATCATTCACAATAGTTTCTACTTTACAACAAATTATTATATTTATTCTTCAGGATTTGTCAATCTTTTCTTTAAATGTTTTCAATTATGTTTAGTCCATGCGATAGTCTCTCAGCTAATGGGTTAAATGCAGTTACAGCTATTTTTTATGAAGTCAAGTGAAGTGCATATTCACCTCATATGATATATTTAAATAATCACCTTTGATGTAAACATCCTAGGAGAAAAAATGCTGAAAATTGAAGTCTATTAATTTTCAAAAAGAGTGGAAGAGATTTTTTTTCCAAAGTAGAGAATGTTGATTCCGAGCGATATCGTCTTTTTCATGTGGTTTCAAAGGTCAACTGTAGCAAAGTTGCAATAAATTATCAGAGAATGATTCTGTATCCCTTTACTAGATACACATGACACCTATTATCACAATGTTTTTCAACTCGTCCACTTTACATCCTATATTCTAAAGGTTACAGTTTTGTGTCTGAAATATTTTCAAAACAGACTACATGTACTCTACATGTACTCTACAGATATCATATCATGTAAATGTTTATGTTGCAGGAGCTTTTGAATCTGAAGATGAGGCTACGGAGTTTGTACGATGTAAGATTGAGAGCATGATGGCCAATATTGTAGATCCAGATAAAGGAGGTAAGACTTTTCTACATGAATGATACTCCAAGAAAACCAACCTTAGCTTAAAACTTAAAACACATCTGCAGCAGACGAAGGAGACAACATCTTGGCAAAAATATGAAAGATCTCCATAAATTAAAGTATAATTATTATATAGAGTTGAAAACATTGTGGCAAAAGTAGAAATTGATCATCATGAGCAATTTCTCTTTTTGCCACAAAGTTTTCAAAAGTCGTCTGCTGCAGAGGCTTCAGAAAGCTGCTATATGTGGGAACTGGGAAATACTTGATTATGACATGTTTGGAAAAAGTCCTGCCTGCTCATCCATGCTTACTCTGTACCAACACATATAGACACTTTCTGACACCTGCAGCAGACACTTTTTAAGACATCGTGGCAAATGGAGAAATTGTTTATAATAAGGCAATTTTTCCTTTTTCTGTAATGTTTTCAACTATATTTCAGAAGTTAACTCATTTATGGAGACCTTTTACACTTTTGCTTAAATGTTTCAAAGACGTCTGTTGCAGATTTGTTTTATGTTTGAAAAGGCTAAGGAACAAAACGGATTGTACTTTACAATGGTTCCTTAAAACTGTTATCTCTAATTGGCAAACAGTGCAAAACCAGATCAGAATGCACAGATGCCCTAGTTGATCTGGATCTACATTGGTCGCAAGTGCCATTCAGTTTTCTTAGATCACTGCCTACATTTAACCCTTTCCCACATATAGACAATTTCTGACGCCTCTGCAGCTGGCGACTTTTGAAAACATTGTGACAAAAGGAAAATTGCTCAAAATGAGGAGTTTCTCCATTTGCCACAACGTTTTCAACTTTCTTCAGTAATTTAACCTTGATTGATTTTCCACTTTTTCGCCTTCAAGATTTCAAAGTCATCTGTTGCAGATTTGTTGTATGTGGGAAAAGGTTACAGTATTATACATGTATTCACACTTGCCACCAACTTTCAAAAAC
Organism: Serripes groenlandicus; assembly: GCA_031761405.1. Taxonomy (NCBI): domain Eukaryota; kingdom Metazoa; phylum Mollusca; class Bivalvia; order Cardiida; family Cardiidae; genus Serripes; species Serripes groenlandicus. The sequence continues at coordinate 641,319 of JASEVX010000074.1, forward strand.
CCTTTCCCTCATACGACAATTCTGCAGTAGACGATTTTGAACATATTTTGTCAAAAAATGGAAAATCTCTATAATTGAATGGATAACCTATGACTAAAAGTGGAAAACATTGTGGCAAAAGGAGAAATTGCTTGTTTTGAGCAATTTCTTCTTTTGTCACTATGTTTTCAAAAAGACGTCTGCTGCAGAGGCGTCAGAAAGCATCTATATGTGGAAAAGGGTTAAATGAACCTTGTTAGACCATAAGGCTTCATACACTGATAAAAGCTTGTTGGTAGTGCAATGTCACATGTTAAACGAATATGTTTGATGGCCACTGCAACATTGACTGACGACTGTTTAACATAATGGCTAAACAATTCTTTCATTATATTTTCTTTACCCTTATTTGCCAAAGTTTACAACAACAAAAATCACAATTATTTCATAGAACCCTCTCCCTCATTTAGACGCTTTCTGATGCCTCTGCAACAGACGGCTTTTTGAAAACATGGTGACAAAAGAAAAACCTGCTCAAAACAAGCAACCTTTTGTCACAATGTTTTCAACTCGATTCAATCATCGTACAATGTACTTTCAAAAAGTATCCAAAAAATTTCAAGTTTGTTTTCAAAGTCGTCTGCTGCAGTTTTGTTGTATGTGGGAAAGGGTTAAATATTAAATGTTAAAATAGCCATATACGGGGATGAAGCTAGTGGTTGTTTCTAAAGTTTGCTATCATTATCCTTTTGGATTTCGTGGTATTTGAGCTTCGCCAGCTGACTTCATACTTCCAATGGTACTGTTAAAATTTCAAATCATAACTCATAATTGGTGAGAATTCTGTAACTTGAAAATTCATCTATAAGTGAAAAAGATAAACACATCACACATGTGGCAGTGAAATTATAGGTGGTTTTTTTACAAAATGACAGGCCTACAAGAGATTTCCCATATTTCCCCCAAAATAGTTTTAACCCTTTCCCGAATACAACAAATCTGGAGCAGACGACTTTGAAAACATATCCGAACAACTTTGGAAACTCGCTTTAAATGAAAGTACAATAATTGAATAGAGTTGAAAACATGGTGACTAAAGGAGAAATTGCTTGTTTTGAGCAATTTCTTCTTTTGTTGCCATGTTTTCAAAAACTGTCTGCTGCAGAGGCGTCAGAAAGCGCCTATATGAGAGAAAGGGTTAAATGTGGTCTGCTGCATATTCATTTTATGTGGGAGTGAGGTAGTAAAGTTGTGTTCACATTTTTTTCAAATTGAAAATATACAATGATTTCATGATAAATCATTTAATAGCAGATATTCAGTTTAGTGTTTACCTGATATGAAATTTGTATACAGTTATCTGCTTCAAACAAATAGCAGGCTTCAAACACATAGCAGGCTTCAAACACATTGCAGGCTTCAAACACATAGCAGGACTGGTTAAGTCTCCAGGAAGCAGACATCAAGCTGAAAGCTTGTTTGGCAATCGATGTTAAATAAATAGGTATAAACAAAACACATTTTGATAAAAAAAAATACAATTCTGGCCAATTAGTAGTGTTATTGTAAGAGTAAATGCATTTTTAGAAAAAGAGAAAGTTATCATAATTTGCAATTTTCCAAAAGTCATGCCACAAGAAAACCAACAATGTGGACAGTGTAAAGTATTGACCCGGATCAGCCTAAGCAATGCTGCACAGACTAACCCGGGCAGACACTTTTCGCCTCCTGTGGATTTTCTGTTTCAGGAATCATTTCTCTATACATTTATCTCCCTGTGACAGAATGTGATGGCCCGGATCAGTTTGTGCGGACTATGCAGGCTGATCTTGGTTGAAACATTATGCAGAGGCCATAATGTTGGTTTTCTCGCGGAGCCGCTCAAATATCATCTGTATCAGGAAAAAAGGTTTCAGAAATGTGAACCAAGATTATTCTCCAACCAGTCTGACATCTTTGTTGCAGATGAGGAGACCAAAAGTTTGAAAACAACCACAAGGAAATTCATGAAGCTGTTTAATATGCCAAAAGAAGAAAAACTAGTGAACCGTAAGTTTTCTTTTTGAATAAACTTGACCATCATTGTTGTGTATTGATTAGAGGATCAACCTTTGAAGTGGAATATAATGGTCGATCCCCGGTTGAATCATTCAATGTCTTAAGGTTTCCCTTGATGCTCAGGGCTGCGGGGATTACGACTGATACATTGATTTCACGATAAACGATACTAGGTGGTGACGGTATTTTACCCTGGAAGTGCTGAAAATCTGTTGAAAGCAGTGTAAAACACCCTTTCAAAAAAAGTAACATGCTAAAGTTATGTCTTGTATTTGCAAAAGTCCAATGCTGCATTCATTATTATTGCAGGTAGTTTTTCTCATTAATAAGTTGATTATTTTACATGCTGTCAGGATAACCATCGGAGCATGAAATATAATGTACTGCTTTCAAAAAATGAAATCTTCATCCAGGGCTCTAGATAAGGGGCATTTTTCATGTTTTTAAAACCTTATATGACAATAAAATCCTATGTTGTGGGTACTCAAAAGAATCATCGCAGTGAGACGAATCTTTTGAGTACCCACAACATCTGATTTTGTTGAGTAATAAGAGAAATAATGTGGGGAAAAGACCTGTTCACTCCCTCTTATCTAGTCCTCTGCTTCATCCAAAAACAGACATAATATAAATTGGTCTTCTTGTGTTTCATTTATTTTGTCTTCTGTCTGTATGACAAGAAAAGCCCTGAGAACTGGTTCTAGAAACCGGTAGCTCAGTTGGAAGCCATGTGGGCTGTCAATCCAGGGGTTTTGAGTTTGAATCCCAGCTCGGCCAACATTCTTTCCAACATTTGAGAAAAGTCACTGCGACATGCGTCATTCATCTTTAATCAATTGTTTTACAAAAAAGCATCCAGTTACTTGGAAAGTATGTTGTGTTGAGTACTGGTATGAGAAAGCCAGGAAACGCATGAGTAGGTGAATTGGCCGAAAACAAACAATTTATTCCATACTCACATACCTATGTTGTTGTTGTTTTTTTTCAGAATATTCCTGTAGTTATTGGAAAGGTAAAGTTCCGAGACAAGGATGGATGTACCTTAGTGTAAACCACATGTGCTTCTACTCGTTTTTGATGGGAAAAGAAGCCAAAGTGATAGTGAGATGGACAGATATAACTGTGAGTCTTGTATTATGTAACACAGGATTGTAGCTTTTAAAACAGTGAAATAGGTGAAGGGCTTAGCTTTTTAATTATTGAAAATCATATGAGCTGTGATTTCTGGACTTTGTGACTTTTCATAATGGGCGCATTAACCCTTTCTCTCATACGACAATTCTGCAGCAGACGATTTTGACATATTTTGTCAAAACATAGAAAATCTCTATAATTTAATGGATAACCTATGACAAAAAGTGGAAAACATTGTGGCAAAAGGAGAAATTGCTCGTTTTGAGCAATTTCTTCTTTTGTCACTATGTTTTCAAAAAGCTGTCTGCTGCAGAGGAATCAGAAAGCGTCCATATGAGGGAAAGGGTTAACCAATGGGGCTACTGATGCAGTTTTTTGTCAAAAGATGCATCAAAGATTAAATAATAAAACAACTGACAGTGAAGGCTCTGGGTCGACTGTGCAGATGTTCAAACTCACCTTAGTCTTCACTGTATACAGATGCATTATGACCAAAAGTATATGGGCTCTGCTCATATTTGTTTGCTGAATTTTTTTATTAATTTTTGTTCAAGAGTGATTCTAACAATTTTGACCATAAATAATTGCAAATATAGGTATAAAAGTCTTTAGAATTGGCATACTTCATAAGTCTAAAAGTCACTATTTAAAAGGCAACCTCATGAAATGGTCAGCAATTGGCATATTTTTATGTATTAACCGCCATATTCCCCCATTCCCCCTCTCCCCACATGCCACCAACTCCCTGCAATATTTGACCTCTCTGTCAATAATAGACTTAAAAAATTGTATATCATATCATATGTTAATTTTTTCAGAAACTAGAAAGAGGAAACAACATGTTATTACCTGAGAGCATCAAAGTATCGACAAGGGATAGTCAAGTAAGTCAAAAGTTTTATTCATTGTCTTACAGAGACAGTCAGAATATAGCCCCTTGCATTCAAACTTTTGCAATTAGAGAAGATCAAGATCAGCTAGTGGTATCTAATCAACAGGTCATTAAAGGAGCTTCTAATTGAAATAAATGATCAGAATGTTTGAATGTATAGGTTCATCTTAGAAGACAGAAGAGCCAAATTATCAAAGACAAATTTTTCCTATGTTGAAGCTCAAAAGGCTTAACCCTTTCCCTCATATAACCGCTTTCTGACGCCTCTGCAGCAGACAGCTTTTTGAAAACATAGTGACAAAAGAAGAAATTGCTCAAAACAAGCAATTTCTCCTTTTGTCACAATTCTTTCCACTTTTAGTCATAGGTTATTCATTTAATTATAGAGATTTTCTGTTTTTTGACAAAATATGATCAAAGTCGTCTGCTGCAGAATTGTCGTATGAGGGAAGGGTTAATCTACTGCAACCTTCAATGAATCCATGAAGCCCTTTTCCTGATACAAGCAGCATTTGATGGCTTAGAAGAAAATGCTTCAAATGAAATGATTCTTCTTTGTCTACAATATCAATGCTGTTTCGAAATTACACTACCACTTTTTGATATATAGTACTTTTTTCCTCAGATGTCTCTTAAAACTTTATTTATGATTTATTAACAAAAATAGAATATTTTAGATTACCATTAAGTACAATTTTGAATAACTGTAGTCATATATGTAAATGAGTTAATGACTTTTTATTGTAAAAAAACTTTTATAATGTACCTTTCAAAGGTCTTGATCATGAAATTCTTCCGAGAGAAACAAAAACATTTTTTGCTGCTCATTAGCAGAAGTCAAAATTATGGTCACGTCATTTCAGTATGTGTTCTCGATGTTTATGAATATCAATGAGACCTACAGATTGATGGAGCAACTCACAAACATGGCCATGAAACAGTTGATGTTAGAAGGGGGCTTTCAAGAAGACAAAACTATTCTGGATAGAACGAAGTATGTAACATGGGCTTTAGCCCTTTCTCACTTTAAACAAATCTGCAGCAGACGACTTTGAAAGCGTCTACTAAAAATTATGGAAAATCTCTATAATTGTAGGTATATTTACTGAAAACAGTTGAAAACATTGTGACAAAATGAGAAATTGTTTTGACCGTTCATATCAGATTGCATACATAATTTAGTTTGGCCAGTGTTCAGTGTCAATGCATATAGAAAATTTGGATGTCAGGATGTTGTGCATTTTATTGTATATTGAAGTTGTTAGTGACACAGTGCAAACATTCAAGACCTTTGAATGCTTGAGATTGATCTTTTCATGTCTATACGTGCTCTGATAATATTTCCTAACTTAAAATTTGTAAGCTAAATTGTAAGCTAAATTTTGTCTGTACCTGGGAAAGCTTTAAAACAGTTGGCATCCTTCTTAAACATTCTTCCTCCTTAACCCTTTTCCATATACAACAAATCTGCAGCAAATGACCTTGAACACATCTGGGGAAAAACATGAAAGACCTCTATAAATGAAGGTGTTGAAATGTTGAAAGCTGAAAACATTGTGGTAAAAGGCAAAAAGTTCTCGTTTTGAACAATGTTTTCAAGAGTCGTCTGCTGCAGAGGCGTCCAAAAGCGTCTATGTGTAGAAAAGGGTTAATCTTCTCTTTTATCTTGCAGAAAGAAAACTCCTAAGAAGATGTCAATGATAAAAAGAGATTTAGATGCTAGAGCTAGAAGTGATGCTTACAGGTAATAATTCTCTCATAAAATAATGCCAGTGCATGAGAAAAGGTACCGGTTGACATTTCTAAACAGTATAGAACTGTAGAACTCTGTTCAGTTCTAAACAGTATAGAACTGTAGAACTCTGTTCATTTCTAAACAGTGCAGAACTCTGTTCATTTCTTAACAGTGTAGAACTCTGCTCATTTCTTAACAGTGTAGAACTCTGTCCATTTGCTCAATCTGCTCAGAATTTATGCATGTTGAGAGATGCCTATGTCAGTAATAAGTGTAGAGTGTTGATCTTGATCAGACTGTGTCTATTTTGTTTGATAAGGGAACATCTTGTCTTTGTAACAGATGTTGATTATGTTTTTTCCTCCTTTAATTCCAGTTTAAACAAGCTATGGAAGTGTAAGCAGGTCATTACTTGATATGTAGTATAAAGTATAAAAATTTAACATTCTTACTAAGTGTCTTGATGTATCCGTGTTTGATTTGTGTTAATTCATGTATAAATATGTTTTGTATGACGAGATGCATGTATTTTGTATAAGTCAAATTAAATATGTTCTGTTCGGTTCTGTTCTTGATAATATCCCTCTAATAAAGCAATAAACAATTTCCCCCATACAACATTTGGGAATGGGTTAAACCAAAGCCGTCCGAGTTTCCATTTGAGAAAAAATGGGGAAAAACACACAATACCTTGTTAAGATACTAGATCGTAATGTAAATTTGGGGAATCCCTCCTGTGTTACTATAAATAGCCTCTCTATACGATTCATATAGTATAATAATACTAAGGGAGAGTCTAGTTATAGTAACACGGTCTTGTGTGGGTTTCCCTGAGTTTTCTCATACGATAACACGATAACATTGCAGTCGTTATTAAAATAGTATATGGACCATATAGAGACTATTTGTAGTAAACTAGGTATTGTTTTTAGCTCACCTGAGCTTTGCTCAAGGTGAGTTATTGTGGTCGCCTTTTGTCCGTCGTCCGTCAACATCTTCTCCTCAGTAACCAGTGGGTCAATTGAGATGAAACTTCACAGAAAGCATCCTCTCAATGACCTTACCAGAATTCCTTCAATTTTTTGGGATCCATGCAGAATTCTGGTTTCCATGGTAACGAAATGAAAAAAGCTTCAAAATTCTTCTTCTTCCAAACTGGTTGGCAGATTTTCAAATAGTTTTATAGAAATGTTTCTTGGATGACCCTCTATCAGATTCCTTCAAGCCATGTTGATTGGTCTATTTTGCCTTATATGGCTATAGTGAAAGCTTAAAAAACATTCTCCTCCCAAACTGGTTGGCAAATTTTCAAATAATTTTGTAGAAATGTGAAAAAAGTGACCCGTTATCAGGTTCCTTCAAGCCATGTTGATTAATGAAAAAACATGGCCACCTGGGGGCAGGTTTATTTTGCCTTATATGGCTATAGTGAAAACTTCAAATAATTTTGTAGAAATGTTCCTAGGGTGACCCTCTATCAGATTCCTTCAAGCCAAGTTGATTGGTCGGACACTATGGCCGCCAGGGGGCGGGGTTTATATGGCTATAGTGGAAAAAAAATAATTAGGTGAGCGATCCAGGGCCATCATTTCCCTCTTGTTTGTTTTTATAATTTTTTCAAAAGAAAACTCAGACGTCTGTTGTTAAACCCTATACTGAGGGTACCAAGAAAACTGTTTCAGTAAGACAATTCTTTAGAGTACTAAAACATAGTGTTTAAAGTTAAAGTTCCATCTTGTAAGGACTTAAGAATATGAATTGAACCCCAATTTAAAGTCCAAGAAGCCATATATGTGCTGACAATTCAGGAGATGTGAGTTTGAAGCCAACGACAGTCAACATAAATGCAACAAGCATCATTTGTTGTCCACCAATTTGTAAACAGACTTTATGAAAAAGCAGCCAATTGGTTGGAAAGACTTGTTAAGAATGCTGGTTAGAGAAAACCAGGAAACACAATCATGGGTTCTTGAACTGGCCACCATTATAGGACTGAAGAATTGTTGAAAATGTCGTTAAACCCAATTCATTCAAACCTTAGTTAAGATATCACGTCTTTGTCTTGATAGATTGGCGTTCAACCTCCCGCTGCAGGAGAAGCTAGACGGGGACACAGAGTGTGTGATGTTCACTCCATTCAACAAACATTATGTGTCGGGTAGACTCTACCTCTCACAGAACTATATCTGCTTTGGCAGCAGGGTAAGGAATCTCTTGTTTGAGGTCCAGATAAGGACGGGGTGTTATTCAGCTCTTTTAACCCTCTCCCTCATACGACAATTCTGCGGCAGAACGACTTTGAACGTATTTTGTTAAAACATAGAAAATCTCCATAATTGAATGGATAACCTAAGACGAAAAGTGGAAATATTGTGGCAACAGGAGAAATTGCACGTTTTGTGCAATTTCTTCTTTTGTCACTATGTTTTCAAAAAGCCGTCTGCTGCAGAGGCGTCTGAAAGCGCTTATATGAGGGAAAGGGTTAATCCCACAATTTCTCTTTTACTATTAAAGCAAACCCTATGTTGTGGGTACTCAAAAGACTCGTCTCACTGAGACGATTCTTTTGAGTACCCACAACATAAGGTCGGAGGGTCAAATAAGGATTTTAGAACATGAAAAACGCCCCTTATCTAGAGTTCTGAGATTGTAAACGGTATTTGCCCTTGTCCATAAAGAAGAAGAGTTCCTGTAAATTGAACTACTGCATGATGAATCCCAATCGCATTAAAACCAGATCTGAAACCCCCCCGCTTACATACATAAGTATTTTGGTCTGATTTTAATGAGACTACAATACACGTACAGCAAAGTATTTTGGTCTTATTTTAATGAGATTGCAATACATGTACAGCAAAGTATTTTGGTCTTATTTTAATGAGATTGCTATACATGTACAGCAAAGTATTTTGGTCTGATTTTAATGAGACTACAATACACGTACAGCAAAGTATTTTGAACTGATTTTAATGAGATTGTGATACACATACAGCAAAGTATTTTGGGTACAGTACAGTATTTTGGTCTGATTTTAATGAGATTGCAAAATATGTACAGCAAAGTTTTTTGGTCTGATTTTAATGGGATAGCATTACACGTACAGCGAAGTATTTTGGTCTGATTTTAATGAGATTGCAATACACGTACAGAAAAGTATTTTGGTCAGATTTTAGAGAAATATTTGGTCTGATTTTAATGAGATTAGATGAATCATTAACAGAGATGCTAGCAGTGCTCTGTGAAAAAGAACTTCAAGGCATACGTGACCAGCGTAGATCCAAATCAATAAGCACATCCCAACAGACTTATCTTGCTCTGCACTGTTTGCCAAGCTTTAAGCAACCTTTGCAAAGTTAAAGCCATTTGTATCCTTAGCATGAATATTCTGGCATGTTTTCGCCTCTTCATGTTATAAATACATTCTGGTTGGTATTCCTAGAGCATTGTTAATCATTTCCCTCATACTACAAATCTGCAGCAGACTACTTTGAGAGTATATAGACAAACACATGATAAAGCTCTATAAATGTAGGTATAATTATTGAAAAGGGTTGAAAACATTGTGGCAAAAGGAGAAATTGCTCGTTTTGAGCAATGTCTTCTTTTGTCAATATGTTTTCAAAAAGCCGTCTGCTGCAGAGGTGTCAGAAAGGGTTAATAAAGTGTTCACTTGACTGTAACTGTTCAATTTACACATATCATTTATATGTAAGAACTTCTTTTTTCTCAATGTTTGGTAGATTTGCTTCCATTTAAGGACACCTGGGCGTTAAGTGAACTATTTTGATTACCTTGTGTAAATCCTCAATTCAAAGTAGTCATGGACAATCTCTAGCCAAGTAGTCCCCCAGAAATCTTGGATAAGTGTTCTGTCTCCGTGAGAATCCCTTGAATCATCCAAAATTGTCGAAACAAGCCTCTCAGGCAAAGAATATTCATCCGATTTTCACGAAACTTGTTGATATTGGTGTGAATAACTTAGTAGTTCCTGAGTTTTGCCTCTCTGACGGGCGTATTTTGTGACAGTTTGTCATCTTGTGACAACATAGTGTAAAAGAACCAAGTGAGGCCATTCCAAGAAACACAAGTTACAAAAGCAGACTATTCTAAATATATTATATATTGGATAAACATTTAGTACTGTTGAAAATGGTGTAAAACATGAATAAAGCAACTTTTGTTCATAACGCTGAATCATAATATACTATGTCTTTCCCATGATAGAAACAATTGCAGATCTCTCTGAAGCAAACAACTTTTGGGTTATGGCCCTTGAATTATCCAAAATTGCCGAAATTAATCTTGTCCGCTCACTAAGGCGAACAGTTTTCATCCGAGCTTCAAGAAACTTGTTGAACAAGTGTGTGAGCATAATGTCTCTCGGCCACGTTTGATAACGAACGAGCCATTTCGTGCAAGGCACTTTTGGGTTTCGGCCCTTGAATCATCCAAAATTGTCGAAACAAGCCTCTCAGGCAAAGAATATTCATCCGATTTTCACGAAACTTGTTGATATTGGTGTGAATAACTTAGTAGTTCCTGAGTTTTGCCTCTCTGACGGGCGTATTTTGTGACAGTTTGTCATCTTGTGACAACATAGTGTAAAAGAACCAAGTGAGGCCATTCCAAGAAACACAAGTTACAAAAGCAGACTATTCTAAATATATTATATATTGGATAAACATTTAGTATAGATACATTATTTAATGTTTAAGTTTTTGGCAGGAATGCTTCCTGGAAAATAAACAGCTTATTTCTGTTGCATGTTAATTGTATAGAAAACATTTTTTTGACATGGAAATGAATATGATAGCAAGTCTCTGTTGTTTGTAAATTGTTTAGAAGATCTTTTGTCCGTTACAGGTTGCTAGTCTAGTGACTTTGATCATTCCACTCCGGGATGTAAACACAGTTGAGAAAACGGAGAACCCAGTGGGTGGTGAATACATTAATGCTCTTGTCGTTACAACTAAAGGAAGGGTAGGTAACAGAGTTGATATCATTGAATTATTTAATGTAAATCAATACATCTATAAACACCATTCAAAATAATTAACGATTTATAGTTGCACATGGGCACATGTGTTCAGGCTACCTTAATTAACCCTTTCCCACATACAACAAATCTGCAGCAGACGACATTGAAAGTATCTTGGCAAAAGATGGAAAATCTATATAATTAAATGGATAACCAATGACTAAATGTGGAAAACTTTGTGGCAAAAGGAGAAATTGCTTATCATGAGCAATTTCTTCTTTTGCCACAATGTTTTTAAAATTCATCTGCTGCAGAGGCGTCAGAAAGCATCTGTATGAGGAAAAGGGTTAAAAGTTATTTTAAATTGGTCAGCCAGTAAGCACTGTAATATAACCCAGATCCTGTTGAAAAGTCTTAACACTTTCCAACAAACTGCAAATCTACAGCAGACAACTTTGAAAACATAGTGACAAAAACATGACAATCTCCATAAAAGATAGCCTAATTGTTAAATAAAGATGAAAACATTGTGGCCAAAGGAGAAATTGCTCATCATGAGCAATTTCACCTTTGGCCACAATGTTTTTAAAAGTCGTCTGCTGCTATTGCATCAAAATGCTTCAGCAGGTGAAATTAACGATTTATATACGTACGTACTTTCAGGCCACAATAATGTTTGCTCAAATTGGCCAGAGAGAACTCCTCTTGGAGAAGATATCGGACTGTCTGTCCAAACAGCCCGGTCATCGTCATCGATTGTCCAGTCAAGTGTCCACTACAAGTGACAACACCACTGAAGTAAAAGGTACGGTTAATATGTTTTCAAAGTCGTCTGCTGCAGATTTGTTGTATGTGGGAAAGTGTTAAGCAGAGGATATTTAAAAACTTTGTGGAAATAGGAAAATAGCTCAAACAATCTTTTTCTCCATTATTACTGAAAGGACCAGCTACTATAACTACCGGGCATGTTTGTCTTTTTCAATCTACATTGTTTGTGCTAAAAATTATTCTTCTGTATTTTATCAAAAAAAATTGCTATATGAGATTCCATGAACACCAATAAAAATGTTTTAATTTATCTTGTGACTTAAGTCACTAATAAGAACATGACTTTTGATATTTATTTAATCCATTCTCACATATGACATATCTGCAGCCTACAATTTTGAAAACATCTAGGCAAAATATGAAGAATCAGTTTAATTTTCCACTCGCGAAGAGGTTGTCAAGGTCAAAGGTCAAGGTCACAGTGGTTATTAAAAGTCTGTAAAAAGCGACATCATCACTTTAGCAACTTAATTTCTTATCTGATTGTTATAAAACTGAATACATATATTCACCAGCATCACCTCTTGTATAAGTTCTTGTTTCCCTAACCTAGGTCAAGGGTCAAGGTCACAGTGGATATTATACTTCTTTAAAAAATAGACATCATCACTGAAAACTGAAAACATATGTTCACCAACTCTTGTATAAGTTCACATTTTACTGACTTAGGTCAAAGGTCAAGGTCACAGTGATGATAATATTACTGTGCCTTACGTTGTCATCGTAATAGCCACTTTGTTTCTTAACCAATTGTTATAAAACTTAAGACACATGTTCATCAAATTTGCCTCTAGTTCAAGTTTATGTTTCACTATGAAACTGAATACATACATTCACAAGAATCCCCTCTTGTATGAGTTTGTGTTTCACTGACCTATGTCAAAGGTCAAGGTCACAGTGAATATTACACTTCTGTTCTAAATGACGTCATCGCCTTAGCAACTTTATTTCTTATCTGATTGTTATGAAATTTAGTACACATGTTCACCAGCATCCTCTTTTGTATGATTTCGCATTTCACCGACCTAAGTAAATGGTCAAGGTCACAGTGTCTTTTGTAAGTTGTACCAAATGACATCGTGACTTTATTTCTTATTTGATTGTTATGAAACTTAAATTATATGTTAACAATGATCTCTTCTTGTACAAGTTCGAATTCCAACGACCTTGGTCAAAGTTCAAGCTCACAGTGACTATAATATATTTGTACAAAACAACTTCATCACTCTAGCCTTTTGCATTTGTGGACCGAATTTCTTCATATCCATTCAAAGATTCAGTGTCAAGATAGTCTGGAGAGGTTTGTGCTTTACCAAGCTATGTCAAAAGTCAAGGGTCAAGGTCAGGTTGACTATAATGTGTCTGTATGAAACAACTTTCATTTGGAGACAGAATTCTTCCATACCTCATACACTGGTTCATTGTAAAGTGAGCTTGAATGGGTTCCCGTTTCACTGATCTAGGTCAAAGGTCACAGTGACTATAATACATCTGTAGGGAAAAAAACCTGCGAGGGGATTTGTATCATTGGCAATGCTCTTCTTATTGAATGTAATTCAGTTAAAAAAAATATTGGCAGAAGATGAAAGTGCTCATTATGAACAATTTCTTCTTTCGCCACTATGTTTTCAAAAAGTTATCTGCTGTAGATGTTTACAGGTGAATATTCGTGTTGGAAAAGCTAGAAAAATATATATTGATCTTCCATTTTAACATGTCCTATATAAATACATCTTATTTTACTGTAGGTGAAGAAATTCAGTTTCAGCCAGCTTTAGTCAGTTTGTTTAACCGTCGAGGATCCGATGAGCTGACAGCCAAAGAAGCAGTCAAGGAACACCTGTGGGACATGTACTTTTCAGAATATGGGAGGTATAAACAGTCTGTTACTGCTCTCAGTTTCTGCTTATAATTATACACAAATTTTGACACATCTGCAGCAGATGAAAACATTTCTGCATTTGTCACACCTCTTTAATAATTTTACTTTCATTAATAGAGAGTTTGCATATTTATGCAGAGAATTTTTGGCTGGATTGCTCTAGCAATTCCGGTCTATAGATTGGCGATGTCCGTCTGTCTGTCTGTCCCTCAACATTTTGGTTAAAGTTTCAGGTTGAGGCAAAATCTCAGCACTGGAAAGGGTTACAAACTTGAAACTTTGCCTGAAGGTAACCAGTAACAAGTTCTATTGACTTCTATGGTTACTTTGACCTTGACCTTGGTTTGTCGATTTTCAAGGTCAAATTGCCGACAATCCGGCCTTACCATCTTCAGCGGTTTCTTGTTTTAAGTTCATCCATTGACGTAGTAGATTTTTACTTTGATGTTTTGTTTCAGAGGAATGTGCATGTACAGAACTCACCGAACAAGGGAATTAATGCTGAAAGGGCTGCCTGAAAAATACAGAGGTGAAATGTGGATGTTGTTCTCTGGCGCATTGAATGAGGTAAAAATAACTTTCACATGCTAGTCATAACCTACGGCAAGACAAAGTATGGGAACACTAGCTTTTAGAATCATATAAATAATGGAAAATTCTAACACAAAAAACTTGAAAGTACGTTGTATAATTTTGCTATTGAGTTAGAAACATTGTGACTAACTTTTCCCATTTCAAAGGCTGCGGAGGAGTAGGTCTTCTGTGTTAGTGAGAAGCGTTATTTTTAACTTTACAGCGTTTTCGACCGGTGTAGATCAAGATCATCCAGCATATCCATACTGTCTCGTATCACTTTGCACTGTTTTCAAATTAGTCATAGAAATCTTCCAAGAAACTTCTAAAGCAGTATCATTTGAACCCTTATCATAACTAATATGCAGGCAGGTCTTTTTCCACATGTGTAGAAATTATGCTGTAGTTGGTTCTCATATGATCTGTTCCACAGGAAACCAAACAATGGTACTCGGATCAGCCTAAGCATACTGCGCAGGCTAACCCGGACAGACATTTTCACCTCCTGAAATTTTCTGTTTCATGAATCTTTACTCTATATCTTTATTCCCCTGAGACATATGTGTCGGCCCAGATTAGCCTGCGCGGACTGCGCAGGCTGATCTGGGTCGATACTTTACGCAGAGTCCATAATGTTGGTTTGATTATATAAATGTTATGTGTTTCAGATGTTTACACACCCAGGTTACTAGGCGGATTTTGTGTAGAAATTACATGTGTAGAAATGTAGAAAAAACATGTGTAGAAATTATGCCATAGTTGGTGTACCTGGAGCAACTCTCATATATAGATGTTATGTGTTTCAGATGTCTACACACCCAGGGTACTATGCGGACGTTGTACAGCAGAGTTCGGGTAAATACTCAATGGCTACAGAAGAAATAGAGAGAGATCTTCACAGGTAACAATTAGTGGAGTCAATTTTTAAATGAAACTTGGTACACATGTTTCTAGGAACTTGCTGAGTCATGGAAGCTCAGTTAGTAGCGACGCGAGCTGTCAATCCAGGGGTTGTGAGTTCGAACCCGAGCTTGGCCAACATTATTTCCTGTTGTTTGACAAAAGTCACTGTAGCAAGCGGTATTTGTTTTTCACCAATGGGCTAACAGTCTATATTGAAAAGCAGCCAGTTCCATGGAAAGAATGTTGTGTGGAGTACTGGTGTGAGAAAGCCAGAAAACACATGATTTGGTGAATTGGCCGCTGTGATATGACTGAAACATTGTTGAAAATGGCATTAAACCCAAATCAATCAATGAATTAATCCTAGGAATAATACGCATGTCAGTAATGCCCCTTAGCGTTCCATTGTTGTGCTCTTGTTCACTGTGGTTTTGCCGGTCATAATCCAATCGAAATGAAGGTTACATTTCCGATACCCTCCTTTGTTGACACGCTTAGATAAATGGCTGCCACACATATTATTCCTAGGATTGATTGATTGATTGATTTGGGTTTAACGCCATTTTTAACAATGTTTCAGTATAGAACCCGGTCAGAAGGCATGCCCTGGCTCTATACGGGTAGGACAGGTTTAGCACAATCTGTTCCAGCAGTCAAGAGATGGAAAGGGTTTCAGATATGATATACATGTATTTATAGGTGAATTATTCTACTTTTTCAGATCTCTGCCGGAACACCCAGCCTTCCAGTCAGATTTAGGAATAGGTGCTTTACGACGTGTACTAACGGCTTATGCCTGGAGAAATCCCACTATTGGTAAGATTGATAGATTTAACTTTTCTTATTGTTACTAATACCCTTAACCCTTTCCCACATACATGAAATCTGCAGTAGACTACTTCTAATAACACCCAGCCTTCCAGTCAAATTTAGGAATAGGTGCTTTACGACGTGTACTAACGGCTTATGCCTGGAGAAATCCCACTATTGGTAAGATTGATAGATTTAACTTTTCTTATTGTTACTAATACCCTTAACCCTTTCCCACATACATGAAATCTGCAGTAGACTACTTCTAATAACACCCAGCCTTCCAGTCAGATTTAGGAATAGGTGCTTTACGACGTGTACTAACGGCTTATGCCTGGAGAAATCCCACTATTGGTAAGATTGATAGATTTAACTTTTCTTATTGTTACTAATACCCTTAACCCTTTCCCACATACATGAAATCTGCAGTAGACTACTTCTAAATAATGTAGGAAAAATATGGATAATCTCTATGGATAAAAGTTTACTGTTATTGAAAAGAGTTGAAAACAGTGTGGCAAAAAGGAGATGGTTCATGACGAGCAACTTCTTCTTTTACCACACTGTTTTTGAAATGTTGTCTGCTGCAGACGTGTAAAAAATGTGTCTATATGTGGGAAAGGGTTAATATTCCTTATTCTATATACAACAAAATAGATCACAAAATGACTCAATAGTTTGCAAGTTCAAACAACATTCTGTTAGAACTTAATTGATTGATTGATTGGGGTTTAAAGCCGTTTTCAGCACTTTTTCAATCATATCACAACTTTGTCACACCAGTACCTCCTCCACACAACAAACTTTCCAAGCAACTGGCTGCTTTTCCACAAAGACTGTAAAGCCCATTGGTGGAAGACGAATGACGTTAGTCACAGTGACTTTTGTCAAACATCAGAAATAATGTTTGCCAAGCTGGAGTTTGAGCTCAAAGCCCCAGGATTGACAGCCCATGTCGCTACTGACTAAGCTACGGGGGCTCAGCGAGTTTTATTGAGCAATACAAGAAATATATTTGGGAAAATACTAATTGACCTCCTTATCTCTATCACACATGTATACGAGAGAATATGCAGAAGATGACTTTGAAACAATTGGGTAAAAATATGGAAGCTCCCTATTAATGAATGTTTAATTACTGAAAAGAGTATAAGAAAATCATTGAACAGGAAAACTTATCGCTTCTCCGTTTGCCTCGATGATTTAAAGGTTAAGGTTACAGTGACCGTGAACACGAAAATGGGGAGGGTCATAATGTTTAACAAGCGTTTCTTGTTGTTACAGGTTACTGTCAAGCTATGAACATAGTGACCAGTGTGTTACTGTTATACACGAGTGAGGAGGAAGCCTTCTGGTTGTTAGTGGCCCTGTGTGAGAGAATGCTGCCGGATTATTACAATACACGCGTTGTTGGCGCTCTTATAGATCAAGGTACGTCTTCTCTGATATAAGGTGGGTTTAAAACCTGTCCAGTATGCAGATGCACTTTGATGCATGTTTCCTTATGCCGTCTGTTGCACAAGGTTTGAAAAGTCAGCTGTAAGAGACAACCCTTTCCCACTTGCAGATGCATTTTGTCTCTATTTACAATGAGCAATTGCTCCTTTTGCCACAATGTTTTCAACTGTTTTCAATAATGATACTATCATTTACATGAGAATTTCAATATTTTTTGCCTAAAATGTTTACAAGTCGTCTGCTTTAGATTTGCTTTATGATGGTTCAAGGGATTAAAATAATCCTATTTATTGTATACCTGCACATTTTCCAGTGCAAATACATGCAGTTGGTCATGCGCAGTTCAAATACGACAGATTGAAATCTGGTAATGGTACTTCACTGAAATATTATGTAATGTCATTGAAAAATGAATTGATGTCATTCAAAATGAGGAAGTGGGGTGTGGTTTACACACCAATCATAAATTTTTATTTTATTTGTTAATTTTGTTATTTTGTTATTTGAAATACGGTAGTTTGTATATTTGTTCTTTATTCTGTCTTAACAGTTATACTAAATATATGATAAAAGGAAAATTATGTTGCAGTAGCAATATCTTACTGTGTTGTCTACTCGGTATATGGAAATTTGACATCTCTCTCTACCTCAGTCTTGCGAGATATCAATTTCCATGCCCCTCATAGTCGATACCAAACCCAATACCGCTACTGCAACATAATATAGGTGTGGGAGGTCGCGGGTTTGATCCCCAGCCAAGTCATTCCAAAGACTTTAAAAATGGTAGTAATGGTGCTCAGGGTTGGGGGTAAGCATTACGATTGACTGCCTGGTGTCAGGATAAATGGACCAGTAGCACTGGTAACTTATCCAGGAAACGCCGTGATATAACTGAACAATTGTTGAAACAACAAACAACAACATTGGTTTTTTTACCTCCACAGGTGTATTTGAAGAGTTGATAAAAGAGAATCTACCAGAACTTCATTTAAAGCTAGAAACCCTCGGTCTGCTGAGTATGATCTCGTTGTCATGGTTTCTAACAATATTTCTCAGGTTAGTATTTACCCTTTCTCTCATCTTGTGAGAACAATTTGGCAAAAGTTGAAATTGGTCATGAAAAGTGCTTTTACCTTTTGTCACTATGTTTTTGCATCTAATTTCAATAATTATACATTCCTTTATAGAAATTTCCATACATTTGCCTTAATATTTTCAAATTCATCTGCTGCAGAATTGATGTATGTGGGAAAAGGTTAACCAATGAATATATTTTAAACTTTAAAGATATTAATTTTCCATTGTTGGTTCTTATATCAATCTTCCTGATGAGTACTTTCTAAATTTGCCATTAAGAGCATTTTCACATCTCTTTCCCTCATTGTTGTATACTTTAAATCTCAAAATCCTACATTGATTTGGCCATTTATTCAGTTAACCCTTTCCCACCTGCAGACACATTTTAACGCAATATCAGCAGACGACTTTTGAAAACATTGTGGCCAAAGGTGAAATTGCTCATTGAGCAATTTCACCTTTGGCCACAATGTTTTCCACTTATAGTCATTGGTTATCCATTCAATTATAGAGATTTTCCATTTTTTGATAAAATATGTTCAAAGTCATCTGCTGCAAATAAGTTGTATGTGAAAAAGGGTTAATTTCATTAAATAGTTTCAAATGAGATGAGAGTAACATAAGCATATCAATTAATGGGTTACATTGAAAGGTAAATACTCTTTTCAACATGTTATTGTAGTACAGTATGTAGGCCATCATATTTACAATGATGTCAAAGTCATAAGACCCAAGATTAGATATTCAGTAAATGATAATCTTATTTGCAAGTAAGATCATACACTTAACCCCTTCAACCATACAGCAAACCTGCAGCAGACTGCGTTAAAAAAAATGATGGCAAAATACAAGAAAATCTCTATAAATGAAGATATAATTAATGCAAAAAGTTGAAAACATTGTGGCAAATAGAAAAATTACTCGTTTTGAGCAATTTCTCCTTTTGCCACAACATTTTCGAAATCATCTGCTGCAGAGGCATCAGCGATTATCTATAGGGAGGAAAGGGTTAAATAAGTTTGTTCCATATTTATTCCTGACCCTTTTTTTTTCAACTATTTTGCCTTGTATTGGATAATTTATGCATGAAAGTCATCTACTTTTTCAGTGTGATGCCTTTTAACTGCGCTGTAAATATATTAGACTGCTTCTTCCATGATGGTGCTAAAGTGAGTAATCATTGAATATAAACCTGTACAAAGATATATAATATACGTGTATTATTATAATTATGACATAAAAGTGTTTTCATCAAATTTAAGCTGTGTGTCATTAACCCTTTCCCTCAAATAGACACTTTCTGACGCCTCTGCAGCAGACGGCTTTTAGAAAACATAGTGACAAAAGAAGAAATTGCTCAAAACGAGCAATTTCTCCTTTTGCCACAATGTTTTTCACTTTTAGTCATAGGTTGTCCATTCAATTATAGAGATTTTCTATTATTTGACAATATATGTTCTAAGTCGTCTGCTGCAGAATTGTCGTATGAGGGAAAGGGTTAAGCCCACCATGTGTAATTAAACCTTTCCTGAATACAACAAATCTTCAACATACGACTTTTAAAAAACTTTACAAAATTATTAAAAATCTTTGTAAATAATAAAATGATAATTGAATAGAGTTGAAAACATTGTTGCATAAGGAGAAAATGCTCAATGTTCAGTATGAGCAACTTCTTCTTTTGTTGGAATGTTTTTTGTTAAGTGCAGAGGCGTCGAAATGTGTCTGTATGAGGAAAAGGGTTAAATGGAAATAAATCATAAATTTAGTGTTAATTGATGTGCATCACAAAGATCAGGGTCAGGTTGGGAAACGGGGTAGTTTGAATCGATCATCTAACACTTTCCAACAAATAAGCAGCAGAGGACTTCGAAGTCATCTGAATGAAATATGGTAAACCTCTATAAATTAAAGTTCAGTCATTAAATGGAGTTGAAAATAATATGGCAAAAGGAATTATTGATCATCATGAGCAATTTCTCCTTTTGCCACAATGTTTTCAAGAGTTGTCTGCTGCAGAGGCATCAGAAAGCATCTATATGCGGGAAAGGGTTAACTGATACATTTTCCCAGTCATCCGCTTTGAAAATATGAAGTTTAATTTTGCTACAGAGTTGAAAATAAACTGGCAAAATTAGGTTTATTTTGTTTGAAGCAATTTCTTCCTTTCCCAAAATGTTCCAAAATGAATTCAAAAGTTATCTGCTGCCAAGGTGTTAATTTTTGTCTGCATTAAGTGTTAAGTCATTAAAATCTAAATGAAACAATTACATGGTAGTTTTTGCATTCAATGATAACATTTTCAGCCTCAAAACGTTGGAACTTTAGAAGCAGTTAATAGTTTATTTAAACAAGTGTAAACAATTTCACAAAAGCCGTATTGTCTTCTTGGACCTGTTGTTACTATATAAGCTGTTCCGTCTTTCATAATTATATAAAAGTTGTCTTTGTGAGGGTTTTGATTGATAGAATGGGGTTTAACGCCGTTTTCAACAACTTTTCAACCATATCACTATTTGTGTGTTTCCTGGCTTCTCACACCAGTAATCCACACAACAATCTTTCCAAGCAACTGGCTGCCTTTCCACATAGACTGTTAGCCCATTGGTGAAATACGAATGACGCTTGTCACAATGACTTTGGGGTTCGATCTCACAACCCCATGGATTGACAGCCTGTGTCGCTACCGACTGAGTTACTGGGGCTCGGCTGTCTTTGTTGGGGACAGAGCAATTTCTCCTTTTGACACAATGTTTTCAACTCTATTTAATAAGTTTAACTTCATTTAGGGAGATCTTTCATATTATTGTTGAGATGTTTTCAAAGTCGTCTGCTGCAGATTTGTTGTATGTGGGAAAGGGTTAACTCCTTCCCTCATATGACAATTCTGCAGCAGATGACTTTGAACAAAAATTTGAAAATCTCTATAATTACATGGATAACCTATGACTAAAGGTGGAAAACATTGTGGCAAAAGGAGAAATTGCTTGTTTTCAGAAATTTCTTCTATTGTCACTATGTTTTCAAAAAGCCGTCTGCTGCAGAGGTGCTAGAAAGAAATCATTAGAATGTTAAATTTATATATCTAGGTGGTGTTCCAAGTGGCCTTGACGATATTGGACAGTAACAAAGAACTGCTACAGAAGTGTTCCGATGATGCGGAGGCTATGCCGATACTGAGTGTTTATCTGGATTCAGTTGGTAACAGAGATACCAGTATGCCCAATTTAACCCATACCAACAGGATGGGTGGAGATTCTGCTGAAAAACCGGTAAATTTTACTTTGATTAAAAATCTCGTTCACAATTCCCACCATCATTTGATGTAGAACAAGAGCTGTCAAAACAAATGTTGGTTGACTAGATGTAGCCTTTCTCTTATTGTAGGACTACAAGCCTCTTAGAGACATTACATGTAACCCTTTCCCACGTATAGACGCTTTCTGACGCCTATGCAGCAGACAACATTTGCCACAATGTTTTCAATTTTTTTCCATTAAAATACCCTCATTTAAAGGGATTTTCCATATTTTTGTCAACATGTTTCCAAAGTCGTCTGCGGCAGATGTTTTGTATGTGCAAACATATATGTAGTTAAACTCTTCATCAGATATGATATTTTTTGTGTCGTCTGCTTTGACAATACATTTGTTGAAATATATCTGTTAAATCTTTGTGAGGTATAATTTCAATTTAGAGTTGTAGGTCACAATACACAAAATAAATGCATTTTTTGTTTCCATGTAAATCGACCAACGATCCAAAGAGAATGGGGGGGGTCATGCATTATGCAAGAAAGAATTCACCTGGCAAAAATGGTAACCGTCATTTTGGACCAAATCGGGCCCGGATATGTTTAGCATTCTCTAATTTCACTTTCAAACAAGGTCAAAATTCTAAAAGTGATCAAATCAATCATTTCCAGTGCATCCTATACACATTTACAATGAATTTAAACTGAATGTCATATATTCAATACATTCTGGTGATGGTATACACTAATTTCTACACAAACAAAGTTTTCTTTAGGGACAATTTGGCTAAAGATCAGCATGACATCAGATGTATTCGGCGTAATTTGACCTTGTAAATGAAAAAGGAGAAATTGTTCATTTTGAGCAAGTTTCTCATTTTCCCACGCTGTTCTCCAACGTTGTCTACTGCAGAGGCATCTAAACATTAATAATTATACCCCCTTCGAAGAAGAGGGGGTATATAGGAGTCACTGTGTCGGGCAGTCTGTCTGTCGGTTGGCCGGAAGCCATATTTTGTCCGGCCTATTTCTTACAAACCACTGGGTGGAATTCAAAGAGGAGATGTGCATATCCTAAAGGGGTTAAAATTGCATCATATTTTACAGAGTTATGGCCCTTTTACTAGTTAAGTTGTGGTGTAGGTCAAGGTGCTGTTTAGGGGGTATTTATCATCTTCAGTGATAGTTCTAGTTTGTTTTAGTTGTTGTTTTTTATTCCCTTTCACTTGCCTTTTCAGGCATTTGGGAAGGGTATAGTTTTCTTTACCAGTAAAGTTGTTGAATACTTTCCTGTAAACTATAGTTCACAAAGGAATGTATTTATTACCCAATGAGTCCTAACCTAGATCGAGACACATTTAACGCTTCTGACCAGACGAAGTTTGCATCATCTGTTTTTAACTCTTTTTAAACCCTTTCCCTCATACGCCAATTCTGCAGAAGACGACTTTGAACATATTTTGTCAAAAGATCGAATAGATAACCTATGGCTAAAAGTGGAAAACATTGTGGCAAAAGGAGAAATTGCTCGTTTCGAGCAATTTCTTCTTTTGTCACTATGTTTTCAAAAAGCTGTCTGAGAGGCATCAGAAAGCGCCTATATGAGGGAAAGGGTTAATGCCTATACGTGTGTTTATAGAGATTTCGCATTTCTTTTCCTTTATGTTTTCAATGTTGTCTGCTGCACATATGCAGTATTATGTAGATGTTTTAATAATATTATGTGAATTGGGACAAATCTTTACAGGTATCAGTAGACGTGAGTGATTTGATTGAAGAAAGCTACCGGCGATTTGGTAACCTTGACAACCAGCATATCGACAGACTTCGGTTGAAATTTAGACTACGGGTTGTGCAGACCATCGAAGATCATACAATGAAAAACATCATCAGAAGTGTTGCGGAAAAATCTGTCATCAAGGGGAAAGAGCTACAGGAATTGTACATGTTATTCAAGGTTAGATATTTCTTCATTTATCCCTTTCCTACATACAACAAATCTGCAGCAGACGACTTCGGAAAATCGGACCTAAATATGAAAAATCCATATAAAAGAGGGTATATTTACTGAAAAAAGTTGAAAATATTGTAGCAGAAGGAGAAATAGCTTGTTTTGAGCAATTTCTTCTTTTGTCACAATGTTTTCAAAAGTCGTCCGCTGCAGAGGCTTCAGAAAGCGTCTATATGAGGGAAGGTGTTAAGCTTGTCCATGGGAAAATGTACATGTTGGCATTTATAAACAATACGTTTACATCAGCCTGCACATCTCCTTCAACTTATTAGAAGTTAACCCTTTCCCACATACAACATCTAAAGCCATGTTGATTGGTCGAAAAACATGGCTGCCACGGGGCATCATCCTGAGGTCATGTAATCTTTACCTCATTCAGACGAAAGCAGAGGACACTTTCCTGCATACAATAAATCTGCAGCAGACGACTGAAAACACTTGGCATGAATGTAGAAAATCTATAAGCAAAACTTTTGAGAACTGTTTTAAACATTGTGCAGTTTCTCCTTTTGCCACAATGGTTTCAAAAGTCGTCTGCTTCAGATTTTTCATAATGCATCTGAAATTTGGTTAAAACACAAATCAACCAATTCGCGACAACATTTCAGGAAGAGTATATGATGTCATGTTATTGGCGTACAAGCCAGCAGCCGGCTGACGTGACAGACAAGTATGATTCATCTAGACCTTACTATGAGATGTATAAGGTAGACTTTGATCAGTTCAAAACAATGTTTCTATCCCTGTCACCTTGGGCTAAAGGTCAAAGAGCGGGAGTGCTAGCTTTAAGAGCATTCAGGGTAAGTTTATTGAACAACATACTGATTTATTATAAGATTTGGAAAGCCTCTGCTTTAACCCTTTCCCTCATATAGACGCTTTCCGACACCTCTGCAGCAGACAGCTTTTTGAAAACAAAGTTACAAAAGAAGAAATTGCTCAAAACGCGCAATTTCTCCTTTTTCCACAATGTTTTCCGCTTTTAGTCATAAGTTATCCATTCAATTATAGAAATTTTCTATTTTTTGACAAAATATGTTCAAAGTCATCTGCTGCAGAATGGTGTATGAGGGAAAGGGTTAATGTTGACAATAAACTAACAACTAACATATAATAACATCCTTTATATGAGCCCATTAGTGGGTAAAGTAACACATTGACTTTTGTGTACATACAGTCTCATCAATTGATTGATTGTTTGTTTGGTGTTTTACGTCACTTTCAACAAAACCAATGCAATTTATTATATTACGGTGTTTGCTGGGTAAGTTACCAGTAATAGTGGTCCATTTATCCAGACACCAGCAAGTCCGTTAACCCTACAACCCTCAGCACCAAAGAGGGCAGCCATTACTGCCATTTTTTAAAGTCTTTGCTATGACCCGGCCAGGGATCGAACCCACAACCTCCCTCAACAATTCAGTTGCAGACAACTTTGAATAAAACATAAGGTCACAATGTTTTCAAAAGTTTCTTGCTGCAAAGCCGTAAAAGCGAATCTGTATGAGGGAATGGGTTAATTCCTTCACTTCTATTGGAGAATACTCATTTCTTAATGAGAAATTAGGCCTCATTTTCATTCAATATGAATATTTAAAAAATAAATAAAAAAAAGATCAGTATATTCTCTTTTACAATTAACCCTTTCCCAAATACATGCGTTTTCTGACGCCTCCACAGCAGACGACTTTTGAAAACATAATGACGAAAGGAGAAATTGTTCAAAACAAGCAATTTGCTCCAATTGCGACACTGTTTTTAAATCTAGTTAAAAAATTAAGATTATATTACTAATAAAGATAGTCCGAAGTTTTGCCTAAAAACTTTCAGAGTTGTTTGCAGCCTACCCGTTGTATGTGAGAAAGGGTTAATCGTGACTTAACCTGTGTCGGTCAAGCAAAAAAATGCACGAGACATTACTCACTTCTTCATGGATACCCCGACAGATATTCTAGTCTTATTAGCCCATTCCCACATTCAACAAAACTGCAGAAGACAATTTAACCCTTTCCCTGATACAACAATTCCGCAGCAGACGACTTATTTAACGTATTTTGTCAAAACATAGAAAATCTTCATAATTGAATGGATAACCTATGACAAAAAGTGGAAAACATTGTGGCAAAAGGAGAAATTGCACGTTTTGTGCAATTTCTTCTTTTGTCACAATGTTTTCAAAACGCCGTCTGCTGCAGAGGCGTCAGAAAGCGTCTATATGAGGGAAAGGGTTAAAAAACAAAACAAGATTGAAATATCGAAAATCGCTATAAATGAAAGTATGATAAATTAATAAAGTTGAAAACATTGTGGCAAAAGTATATATCGCTCAATATGAACAAATGCGTCCATATGTGGGAAAGGGTTTAAAACAATACCAAGGTAGTGCATGACTAAACATATTGCAGCTTTTGCTTCTTCAGTTGTTACCAAATTCATTCTGTTCTCATTCAATTGTCCTTGACAGTACATCGACACAAATGGTGACAATATGGTCAACTTTAAAGAGTTTGTGGATGTGCTGGGAGCCATGTGTAAGGCCGACTATACAAAGAAAATCAAGCTACTTTACCTTCTCCACCAGCCGCCATGTTTATTAGACAACGAGGACATGGACGGGGACGACGGGGTCATGTCACCGCAATCAGGTGGGGGGGAAATTCTGACATCTTTTATAATGTGTTTCAGAGGACTAGATAAGGTGGAGTAAACTAGTCTTTTGCCAGCATTATCTCTCTTATGACTAAACTGAACTCTATGTAATGGGTATTCCAAAGAATCGTCTCAATGAGACGATTTTTTTGAGTATTCACAACATAGGGTTTGAAGGTCATATAAGGATTTCTTGATGTGAAATACACTTCTTATCAAGGAGATTGGGGTCGAATTCTGACATCTTTATAATGTGTGTCAGAGGACTAGCTAAGGAGGAGTTAACAATTTTTTTCCCAACATTATCTCTCTTATGACTCGACTTAACCCTATGTTGTATGCACTTAAAATGAGATGATTCTTTTGGGTACCCACAACATAGGGTTTGAAGGTCATTATAAGGATTTCGGGATGTGAAATACTCTTCTTATCAAGGACTCTGTAAATTGTGTCAGGTTGGTTCAATTCCGACATCTTTATGATGTGTGTCAGAGGACTAATTTAGGAGGAGTAAACTCGTCTTTTTACCAACATTGTTTCTCTTATGGCTCAAGTAAACCCTATGTTGTGGGAACTCAAAAGAATCGTCTCAATGAGACGATTCATTTGAGTTCCCGCAATATAGGTTTTAACCCGTTCCCTCATACGTCAATTCTGCAGCAGACGACATTAAACATATTTTGACAAAACATAGAAATCTCTATAATTGAATGGATAACCTATGACTCAAAGTGGAAAACAATGTGTCAAAAGGAGAAATTGCTCGTTTTGAGCAATTTCTTCTTTTGTCACTATGTTTTCAAAAAGCTGTCTGCTGCAGAGGCATCAGAAAGCGTCTATATGAGGGAAAGGGTTAAGGTCATACATGTATAAGGATGACTCCCCTTATCTATAGATCTGTTTGTGTTAGGTTGGTGCAAATTCTGACATCTTTTATAAGTGTTTTAGTGAAGATATTAATTATTTGCTTTAATAGCAATTCTGACCTTTTCTGCCGAACTGCTAACCAGATAGGCTGTACATTATTACTTTTGCAAATAATAAGCATAATAATATAACTATAACTTTTACCACATGTGGAAAAAGCTGCACTCTTATTTATTATCCCATTTTCATTTTTGCTAGATACATAAAAACAAAAAGCAGAGACGGAATATCCAAACTTATATTTATAAAAACTGTTTATAAATTATGTTACAGATTCAACAGAAAGTGCCTGTGAAGCCACTGCATTTTTCACAGAGGATTTGTCAACACCAAGTGTAGAAAATCCTGATGGTAAGTCAAACATGAACAATTTCTACCAACTCTTTGGTGTAGTTTTAATCCTCTTTTCACATACAACAAATCTGCAGCAGATGACTTTCAAAATATCAGGGCAAAAATAAGGAAAAACTATTTATATGAAAGAGTAAAATATCGAATAGGGTTGAAAACATTGTGAAAAAGGGGATATTGCTTGTTATATATGCAATTTCTCCTTTTGCCACAATGTTTTCAAACGTCTTGTGAAGCAGAGATGTCAGGAAGTGTAAGAGACGTGAAAAATGGTTAAGAATGTCCACCTGAAGAGTGAGAGACCAGGTTTCTATCCACATTCAGGTCATGCCATAGGCTTCACATGTCATGACATAGGCTTAACAGGTCAGGCCATAAGCTTCAAAGGTCATGCCATAGCCTTCACAGGTCATGCCATAGGCTTCAAAGGTAATGCCATAGTCTTCAAAGGTCATGCCATAGCCTTCAAAGGTTATGCCAAAGGCTTCACAGGTCATTCCATAGTTTTTGAAGGTCATGCCATAGGATTCACAGGTTAGGCATAGCCTTCACATGTAATGACATAGGCTTCACAGGTCATGCCATAATCCTCAAATGTCATGCCAGTCTTCAAAGGTCATGCCATAGGATTCACAGGTCATGCCAGTCTTCAAATGTCATGCCATAGCCTTCAAAGGCATGCCATTGTCTTCAAATGTCATGTCATAGGCTTCAAAGGTCATGCCATAGGATTTGCAGGTCATGCCATAGTCTTCTCAGGCCATGCCATAGGCTTCAAAGGCATGCCATTGTCTTCAAATGTCATGTCATAGGCTTCAAAGGTCATGCCATAGGCCTCACAGGTCATGCCACAGTATTCACACATCATGCCATAGTCTTCACACATCATGCCATATATTTCAAAGGCCATGCTATAGGCTTCACAAGTCATGCCATAGTCTTCACATATCATGTCACAAGTTTCAAAGGTATAGCCATAGGCCTCAAAGTTCATGCCATAGTCTTCAAAGGTCATGACATAGGCTTCAACATCATCTCTTGTTCTTGCACAGGCGTTTGAAATGACATTTCATTCTGGCCTGATGCATCGTTACTTGTCTGTCATAGAAGGGAATTTTTCAGATAAATATTTCTATTCTTTTATGCACTTCTGCATCTCCTCTTAAATGATCGCAATTCTACCTTCAGTACTTTGATATGAGCTTTCTTTACTGTATAAAGGTAATTGCTTTGAATCTTAAAATGTATATTTCTCAAAGTAAGCTGACCATTTAACTCGTCAATATATAAGCCATTTTTAACGAATTATTTTTTCTCAAAAAATAATACAGTTAACGCGATCGTTTTTCTTTCCGGAAGTCACGGTTAAACTACACTTCTGCTTAGAATACACATTCGCTGCACCTAAATAGTCCTAGTATTTTGTCGATATTAAAATGACTTCTACGTGTTATTTCAATACAGTGAAGTCATAATTATACTATCGAATCATCATAGATAATAAATTTTCTAGAAAATATCAAATTAACAGTACGCGCATATATATTTCATTTGTCGGCAGGTACGTATAAGCCACGAGTATGAATTTTAGTCGTATGCCCATTCACTAGAAGTCGACCCCACGCTGTATAGAACAATGTTAATCTCACAAATATGCCACTACGCAGAGCTCAGTGAAATAGTCAGTGTGCATTTTAAACGCTCGCATCGCCGTTGTTTCTCCTTTTTCCAACATGATAACGATGATCAAAGAGGCTTTCTAATTATAGATCATGGTTTACATACGCGCGCATTCAGTTAGCTTAATATATATACGAAAGTAACGCTCAAAGTTGTATCAAAGTACCGTGGTGCAATGGAGAGGGTGTAGAACTACTAATCATGGACTACTTATGGACGCGAGTTCGAGTCCTAATAGGAACTGTTCTTTTTTTTTTTTTAATTCTTATTTTATGCGATTTGTTAAACATTATAGATTTATAATAATTAATTCACTCACATGAAACATAGTTATAATATAAGCCGAAATCCTGGATCCGCCCCTGGTGACGAAAACAAATCGAACTAACAATGTAAATCTCACAAATATGCCATGGGTGTTTTGACAGACTTTACGCAGAGCTCAGTGAAAGAGTTAGTGTGCATGTTAAACGCTCGCATCGCCGTTGAAATGCTACATTTACTAAAACTGTCAACTGATAAAAAAAAATCTCTGGACAAAAATATTAATAATAATAAAATAGACTAAATTGTGCAATAGCATGATCAATTGCATTCATAAATAAGATTTTACAAATGTTCAAAATAATTCGTTACCAGTACTTCAGTACTTTGATTTGAGTTCAAGTTTAGGCTAAATTGTGTGTTAATGTTGATTTCCTAAACTATAATACATACTGATTTTTGTACTATGTAATATATATATATGTACAGTAATTGTTGTGTAAAATATTATTTAACCCTTTCCCACATACAAGAATCCTGCAGCAGATGACTTTGAAATGATCATAGCTAGAATAAGGAAATTCTTTATATATTGACAAGAGGTGAAAACACTCATCCCTGATATTCAATGATTATACTTTCTTTCATAGAGATTTTTCATATTTTCCTCGGCATGTTTTCAAAGTCGTCTGCTGCAGTTTTGTTGTATGCTGGAAAGGATCGAGTTTAAAGATATTGACAAAAATCATATCCAGATTAGTTTGACCATTAACTTGATCATTGCATGTTTAATTCAACAGACATTGAACTACCAAGTGTTCCCATAGAAACAGAAGATCAGGAAGAAGGAAGTGAGGCAGCGACCTCTACGGCTCAGGATATACCTACAAGGGAGAGAACTGACAGTGCCAATAGAACAGTTACCTCCCCTCCCCAATCGTTGAGTGTGGTATCCTCATTGACAGACTCGGATCCCCCAAGTCCAAGAATAGAAAATAAAAGTATTAATGATGAAAGACCAGTCCAAGGTCAGTAGCTTTACTTTCTGGCGATGAAATTGAGGCTGGGGCTGTGTGTTTGCTTACCTGTCTGTACACAAAATGGTTCCCAGTCATTTATAGTCATTCATATTTGAGAGTATGATGGTATCTCACAAAAAGTAGTTGTAATGACTCAAGTTAGGTTAAATTGTGGTCACTGGGTCAAGGTCACAATTGAACAATCCTTGAAAATCCTTTCTGAACTCTGTGATGATGTTATTCGCGATAATATTTCACACAACTAGAAGTTATGACTCGAGGTAGATTTATTTTGCGGTCAATGGCTCAAGGTTGCATTTGAACAATCCTTGAAAATAGTTTCATGTACTGATCATGACCCAAGGATGATTTTGAGGATAGTTTAAAGGTCACAGTCACATTTTATTGTTTTACTGTCTCATGGTTAGCTATTGTGATCACTCACATTTTAGTGAAAACTTTTAAAATCGTCTTGTCAAAAGTATAGGCCTGATTTAAAAGTAATTTGGAACAAGTGTTCCTTGGGTAACCCTATACCAAGTCTATGGAAATTATTCAGATTTGTTGAATAACAGGGCCTCCAGGTAGTGGTGTTTATTTCCTTGTATACATAGAGTTAGAACATTGAAAACTATTAGATTTTAACCCTTTACCACCTGCAGACGCTTTTTGATGCAATAGCAGCAGATGAATTTTGAAACCATTATGGCCAAAGGTGAATTTGTAGGCGTCAGTCAGAAAGCGTCTGTATGTGGGAAAGGGTTTGAATCAATCCAACCACTATGTTTTCTTCAGAAACCCCTCCTGCCATGTCGGTGAGCCCAATCAGGGAGTATAGGTGGAAGAAAGACCTTGTGAGAGAACGATCTGGAAGTAGAGAAGAATTCAGAAATATACCCAGGCTTAATCAGGTAACACTATTTTCGTTTTAATCCTTTCCCTCTTGAAGACCCATTTTAATGCCTCTGCAGCAGACAATTTTTGAAAAAAAATGTGGCAGAAGGAGAAATTGCTTATGATGAGCAAGTTCTTCTTTTGTCACAATGTTTTCAACTCCATTCATTAATGATACTTTCATTTAATGAGACTCACCATTTTAAGCTCAACTTTTTAAAAAAAATGAGAGCTATTGTCATGACCCTGGCGTCGTCGTCGGCGGCATGGTCGTCCGGTTAAAGTTTTTTGTTTAGCTCATTTTTTATGCCCCCCCGGAATCTCCGATTCGGGGGCATATAGTTTTTGGTCTGTCTGTTGGTTTGCACGTCTGTCTGTCTGCTGTCTGTCTGCACAAAAAAACCTTTAACCTTGACCACTACTTTTGAACCATAACAGGTACGGCTACCATATTTCACATGTGTATTCCTTGTGACATGACCTTTCTGTCAGTACCAAACTTTTTGACCTTGCGACCTTGACCTTTGACCTAGATGTAGTTTTTGGCCTGTCTGCACGAAAAAAACTTTAACCTTGACCACTACTTTTGAACCATAACAGGTACGGCTACCATATTTCACATGTGTATTCCTTGTGACATTACCTTTCTGTCAGTACCAACATTTTTGACCTTGCGACCTTGACCTTTGACCTAGATGTTGCCATTCTCGAAAAAAACTTTAACCTTGGCCATTACTTTTGAACCATAACAGATACGGCTACCATATTTCACATGTGTATTCCTTGTGACATGACCTTTCTGTCAGTACCAACATTTTTGACCTTGCGACCTTGACCTTTGACCTAGATGTTGCCATTCTCAATTTTTTTTTTAACCTTCCCCACTCCTTTTGAACCATAATAGGTAAGGCTACCATATTTCACATGTGTATACCTTGTGACATGACCTTTCTGTCAGTACCAAAATTTTTCACCTTGCGACCTTGACCTTTGACCTAGATGTTGCCATTCTCGAAAAAAACTTTATCCTTGACCACTACTTTTGAACCATAACAGGTACGGCTACCATATTTCACATGTGTATTCCTTGTGACATGACCTTTCTGTCAGTACCAGACCTGGCGACCTTGACCTTTGACCTAGATGTTGCCATTGGGGGGCATCAGTGTTTCACAAACACATCTTGTTTTTCTTCTGTTTTCTCCCTATCAGTCGAGTGTCTGTGACGTACGCGGTGCTCTTGTTTTGTCTAGATGTTTTTAAAGTCGTCTGCTGCAGACTTATTGTATGTGGTAAAGAGTTTATTAAATCTTTTACCGACTGTAGAGTGTAGAATTCCTGCAACTGTTAATCCATCTTGGTATTTAACAAGTTATTGAGCCATTGTGAGAGAAAAGGAAAAACATTCTTCCTATCCCACAATGATTTCAAAGGTGGATCACAAATAGTTTTTTGAAGCAGAAACTCCGCTCTCTTTTCATATCAGGCATAATAATTTGAAATTGTTTATTCAACCTGACCATACATAACATACAATATACCAGTATCTGTGATGTACATTGTTCTTTGACTGGTAGAAGTATGTTTGATCAAACTAAACATATCAGGTCTTAAACAAATGCCATGATATTTAATGGAATAACTTAATTGAATCATTATCTGGCATAACAAAAGTTATTGAATTGCATAATTATCTGCCATGTCAACAATCATTGAATTGAATCATTTTCTGGCATAACAACAATCATTGAATTGAATCAATATCTGGCATAACAATCATTGAATTGAATCATTATCTGGCATAACTACAATCATTGAATTGAATCATTATCTGGCATAGCAGCCCTTCAGTTTTTGTCATGTATACATTTCAGGTCCAATTTATACAAATGTGGAAAACATTGTATGATCTATTTGGTAACCATGAAAATGAGCAAATGTTATACCATGCCATAGCAACAGTAGGGACTCTTCTTTTGGAGATAGGGGAGGTGGGGAAAAGATTCTACCTCAACAAACAAGAGACTGAGAGTGTAGGTACTCCCAGTGAAGTAGAGGATATGCCATTGGCTGAATTACAGAGTGAATCAGCCAATGAAAATGCTGGAAAGGCAAAGGCTATGGGTGACAGTGAAGACCAAGGTGTTAGTGATATGACAGATAAGATTGACAATCTTAATGTTAATTCTGAAAGTGATGCAGACTCTACTAATGAGATGAAAGACAAAGAAAATGTTAACAATAGCGCGGGTCCAAGTGTCAGTAGTGATGTGTCATCCATTTCGTTGGCTCCAAGAGAAAGAACAATTTCAACGGCTTCATCAAAAGTGGATGCTGACTGGTCCATTAGTTTTGAACAGTTTTTAGCTTCCATGTTGACAGAGCCAGCTTTGGTGAAATATTTTGAGAACCAGACTGATCTTTTAGAAGCTGTGTCTAAAACACGAAATCGCCGATTACTTATGAGACAAACAAGTCCTCCATTTTAGAACTGATATTTATGATAAAATGCGCCATTTTCCTTATATATTCTTTATTTTCAATGCTTTAACATGAAACTATATGATAAAGGAAAAGGGTTAATATTTACTATGTGTATATGTGAACAATTATTTGTTTATATGGGCATTCAAGTACTTTACAGGTTAAATATACATGTAATTTAATAACAATCCAAGTTTAAATGTCAGAGTAACATTCATTTCTTCACTGCCTGAATTTAAACTCTTTCTCACTATAAATATAGATATTTTTTAAGAAGAGCTCCAAAATATTGTGGCATAAAGAGAATTTGCTCATCAAGAGCTATTTCTCTTTACGTCATATTCATTTACAAAAGCCTTATACTGCATATGCTTCTATAATCTATATATGTGGGAAAGGGTTAATACTAAAGGTTTGCAATTAAGTGCTTAGAATAGAACAGGTCTGCTTAACCCTTTCCCTCATATAGACGCTTTCTGATGCCTCTGCAGCAGACGGCTTATTGAAAACATAGTGACAAAAGAAGAAACAAAACGTGCAATTTCTTCTTTTGCCACAATGTTTTCCACTTTTTGTCATAGGTTATCCATTCAATTATGGAGATTTTCTATTTTTTGACAAAATACGTTCAAAGTCGTCTGCTGCAGAATTGTCGTATGAGGGAAAGGGTTAAACTATTTAACTGATGTGATATTCATTGAAACCTTCGAGGGGAAAAGTTTCATCCTGAAGTATGAAGGTTTAAATTTGATAACAATTGAAGTAATGATGGGAAGTTGCATGTTTTCAAATTTTATCTGCTGGTGTCAAATATTGAGTTCATCCGAAAAAGGATTAACTGATTATTAAAGCTGACAACTTTAAAACAATTTGAGAAATTGGTCAAAACCAGCTATTCTCCATTATTCCACAATGTTTTCAACTTTGTTCCAAAACTGTACTTCCCATTTTTTAGATCACCTGAGCCGAAAGGTGTCATCTCATACTAAACCAATTTCAACCAAAACTTCACTGGAATGTTCCTATGGTGGTCTTCTTTCAAAGTTGTTCAAAGATTTAAATTCTATGGAGAACTTTGGTTACTGCGGCATCAGGCAGAATTTCGTCTGAATAAAATCGTTATGTGAAACAATTCTGACAAGTTAATAATATTATTATGGAAAAATACTCTTGATAATAATACTGCTAGTGATAATATATGTGCCTGTCTGTCCAGTAGAGATGTTATTCTTGTTAACGATATTGTGATATTGTTTAACCCTTTCACTCATACGACAATTCTGCAGCAGACGACTTAGAACATATCTTGTCAAAAAATAGAAAATCTCTTATACTTGAATGGATAACCTATAACTAAAAGTGGAAAACATTGTGGCTAAAGGAGAAATTGCTTGTTTTGAGCAATTTCTTCTTTTATTATTATGTTGTGAAAAAGCTGTCTGCTGCAGAGGCGTCAGAAAGGGTTACAAATGTAGTTTTTCTTTTCCCAATTTATTGTGCCTTTTATAGGGCCAAATCTCTAAAACTTTCAAATCATGTGTAGTCTAAAGAAAGAAAACATCGCCAACAAAAAGTTAGATGTGTCTCTTTGGGAGGAAATACTTCTAGCTAGGGAAGTAGACCATCAATGACAATGATTGCTGAAACAATTGAAGCCCCCCCCCCCCGGACAAAAGCATATCAGTTTATCTTGTTTGCCATTCTCTTTGATACTATGTTTTGCTCTACCAGAAACATTCTGAAGTCAGCTTGTTTTACCAAGAGTATAATGGAAAAAGAATATAGATTTTAATGAGAAAAATATACAAGATGTAGATGTATTTGACTTTATTTGCATTTAACCCCTTCCCACCTTTCAAAATCTGCACCATATAACTTTGAAAATCTCTAGTTGAAATTATTGAAATTCTTTTCAAATGACTGCATTCTTAAATGTTCTTAACCCTTTCCCTCATACGACAATTCTGCAGCAGACGACTTTGAACGTATTTTGTCAAAACATAGAAAATCTCCATAATTGAATGGATAACCTATGACAAAAAGTGGAAAACATTGTGTGGCAAAAGGAGAAATTGCACGTTTTGTGCAATTTCTTCTTTTGTCACTATATTTTCAAAAAGCCGTCTGCTGCAGAGACGTCAGAAAGCGTCTATATGAGGGAAAGGGTTAAAGTCTGGTTCATAATGCATCTGTATGTAGGAAAGGGTTGAAATAATTATATATGCAAATCATTAATCTTTATTTATTGCGATATATCCATATGATCTGCGTTAGGCAGAGAAATGGCTTATTGCATCTCTGGCAAAAGTTATAACCCTTTCTCACTTGAAGACCCATCCTCAGCAGACAAACGTTTGAAAACATTGTGGAAATTCTCTTTTTCCTTCAATGTTTTCAGCTCTTTTCAATAATCATATTTTCAAAAATAGAAATTTTCCATATTTTAATCTAGATATTTTTCAAAGGGTCTGTTGGTGATCATTTGTGAAAGGGTTATGATTCACATATGCACAAGCTTGCTGGACATGTCGGTTCAACTAGACATAGCTCATTTCTCGTGATGCAGACATGTTATACAAATGCTGTCTCTATACATATAAAATATGTATTACATATTATATATATACTCTATTTACTTCATGTATTCAAAAGTAAGGATAAGTTATTGCTATCTTTAAGCATTCAGAAAATATTAAAGAAATATTATCTTGACTTTGAAACATCAGGGAAAAGCGAAAAATGTTTTGTGCAATAAAATTTATTCTTTGAATTTACCGTTTACATATTAGAATCTTCTGGATCACCCTATACCGGTAAGTGAATCCTTGCCCACATATGAACAATCTGCAGCAGAGGTCTTTGAAATCATCTAGGCAAAAATATAAGAAAAAAACTTGATAAATAAAAGTGTATTATTGAAAACAGTTGAAAGCGTTGTAGCTGCAGTTGAAAACATTGTGTTAAAAGGAAAAGTTGCACTTACAAGCAATTTCTCCTTTTGCCAAAATATTTTTGAAAATTGTCTGCTGCAGTTGCATCAAAATCCACCTGTGGGTTTGAAAGGGGGAGTAAATATGTATACTTCTTTGGCAAAAGCCCTCTAAAAAAGGGTTACATAAGATTAAGGAAATCTTATTATATTTAATACTTTCCCACATGTCGATGCGTTTTGATACATCTGCAGAAGACATCTTTTAAAAACATTTTTCAATAGTAACACTTTCATTTTGAGATGTTTTTAAAGTTGTCTGCTGAAGATTTGATGTATGCTTGTGTTTTCTTTCTGGTTGTTGTTAAGAGATACAAATTCTATTATTAATATTTCAATAAAAATGACATCCTTTCTCCACCCTCTTCATTTCTTTACCACATCCCTAACTTGTCACCGAGTAAATTTAACCCTTCCCACATACATACATACATACGCTTTCTGACGCCTCTGCATCAGACGACTTTCGAAAACATTGTGGCAAAAGGAGAAATTGCTCAAAACGAGCAATTTCTCCATTTGCCACAATGTTTTTAACTTTTTGCAGTAATTATACCTTCATTTATAGAGATTTTCTGGGTTTTTGCCAACATCTTTTCAAAGTTGTCTGCTGCAGGTTTGCTGTATGTGGGAAAGGGTTAAGCCCGTCCGAGGAATAGGGAACAACAAAGTTGGCATTTCTGAACAGTGTAGGTTCATATGACCCTGTACATCTATTCTGTCTTATAAGAATCCACACCAGTTGATTAGTTTCTAACAAACTTATGCAAGTAATACGAGCTGTCGCGCAAGAAAACCCACATTATTGACTTTGCATAATGTATCCGGATCAGCCTAAGCATACCACGCAGGCTAACCCGGACAGACATTTTTCCCTTCCTGCGGATTTTCTGTTTCAAGAAGCATTAAGCTATACCTCTATCCCCGAGACTGAATGTGTTGGCACGGATTAGCCTGCATGGATTGTGCAGGCTGATCTGGATCGTTACATTATGCAGTCCATTATGTTGGTTTTCTCACGGGACAGCTCATGTGTGAACAATGTAGATCTTGGCAAGACCCTGTAGATGAACAGACAGATCTGGTTCTACACCGTCACGAAAACCAACTTGTACCTTTTCGCAAAGACATGCCCATTTCCGGAAAAAATGTATTATGCAGAGTTGGAAACATTGTGAGAAAGGGAGAAACTGCTAGTTTTGAAGAATTTCTTCTTCTTCTACAATGTTTTCAAAAGTCATATGTAGTCAAGATATCAAAGTGTGGTTTTTTTTCACTGAAAGAGTTAATCCTTTCCCACATACAACAAATAAGCAGCAGACGATGTTGAAAACATCTTGGCATCTTGGACTATCTCTATAAATGAAGGTAATAATTGAATAAGAGTTGAAACAAGATGTGTCCACACTACCTTAAACATGTTTGCCCCCTCAAATAAATTTCAAATCGGGCCTCGACTCTTGGTCAAGAAGATTTGAAAAAGTTTCGACACTTTTCCGTGTTTCTGATACCCCAGCAACCAAAGTTCTCTGTAAATTGAATTCTTTGGACAACTTTGAAAGGAACATCCTTGTGAAGTTGTTTTGAAATTGGTCCATTAGTTTCAGAGAAGATATTTTTAGAAAAAGGTGAATGGACAGACAGACACAAGACGGCTAGTCATCATAATAGCTTACCCTGAACCTTGTGCCCAGGTCAGCTTAAAAAGAAATAAACATTGTGAAACAGATTTTGGGGACAAGTAAAAGTAGACATTTTATTATTTCATATTTTATTTTATCAAATAAGTCAACAACTACATGTATAGATGCATAAAAAAGCATGTTAAAAAGGGACATAGTTTGACACATTCTGTTATGTCAAACATTAACACCACCTGAAATCAGCTGGTGTATTTATAGTAAAATTACATTTATTTGAGCTGCGCACTATGTAAGTCAACCCAAGAGCTTTTTCAACAAGCAGAAAACAATAAATCTGCACATCCCTAGTATGTCATCATAACCCTTTCCCACATACAGATGCTTTTTGAACCCTCTACAGCGGACGTCTTTTGAAAACATTATGACATTTTGCCCTCATGTTTTCAACTCTTTTGAATCATTATGCTTTCATTTATAGAGATATTTTAAAGTTTTACCTAGATGTGTACAAAGTCGTCTGCTGCAGATTTCTTGTCAGTAGGAAAGTGTTAAGGTAAACTGTCTTTTTTTATTTAATTTATAGTTCAGATCCAGATCAGAATGCGCGGAAATTGATCGGAATCGCTAATAGTCACAAATGCATATGGTTGGTTTACCTGTAGCACTGTTCATTTTAATTCATCTCTGGTATGATAAACACCATATATATATATTGAGACTTTTTCCTTTGAAGCAGATGACTTCATCATAACTGCAGAACGTTTTTAACCAATTTTGATGCCTCTGTAGCCGACAATATTTTCCCACATTCTGGTTAAGGGTAAATAGCTTAAAATCACCTTCTAGATCCAGCTTTCTTCTGATATTTTTTCAAACAGAAATCATGGAAAATATCACAAGGTTAACTCGCTCTCCTAACACAGAGCTCTAGATCAGGAGCGTTTTGCATGTTCTAAAATATGTATCTGACCCTCTAACCCTATGTTGTGGGTACTCAAAAGAATCGTCTCAGTGAGACGATTCTTTTGATTACTCACAACATAGGGTTTGCTTTAACAATAAGAGAGAAATTGTGGGGGAAAGAGCCGAATACCCCTCCTTATCTGGACCTCTGTTTAAACATCAGAGAAAATCCTGTGTATCACATTTGGAATAATTCTCAGAGCTCAGACCTATTCTGTATAACAAACTCTATCAGTTTAAAAAAACATTTTACTTGCCATGATATCAAACCCTAAACATAACCCCTGCAACTGGTACCTTTACCCTTGAATTTTGACAGGTTCTTGCATATTTATTGAGAAGTCTTTTCCGAGAACTTAAATACAAGCTGCCAACAATGTAGATGGATTTTGCATATGTGAAGTATGATTTTAGTCTACAGTGTTTGCAATTGTTGTTAAAAACTTAGCAAGTAAATTATATAGAACCATATTGCTCTAACTCTATCAAAGCTTTCTTTTCTTGTATGGTTTGACCAAAGCTTTCTTTTCCTGTATGGTTTGACCAAAGCTTTCTTTTCCTTGTATGGTTTCACCAGAGCTTTCTTTTCCTGTATGGTTTGACCAAAGCTTTCTTTTCCTTGTATGGTTTCACCAAAGCTTTCTTTTCCTGTATGGTTTGACCAAAGCTTTCTTTTCCTGTATGGTTTGACCAAAGCTTTCTTTTCCCGGTTGATTTACCAAAGCTTTCTTTTCTTGTATGGTTTCACCAAAGCTGTCTTTTCCTGGTTGATTTACCAAAGCTTTCTTTTCTTGTATGGTTTGACCAAAGCTTTTTTTTCCTTGTATAACTTAATCAAATCTTTCTGTTCTTGAATATTTTAATCAAAGCTTTCTTTTCTTGTATGGTTTGATGGGTAAAAGGTAAGGATTATCTATTGTTTCTGTTTCAGTGGAGTCTGTTTTATTTTGGGAAGACATGTCATCTGATGTGGTAGTCTTGACCTTTTTCACTACCGGGGAAGTTTCGTGAAGGTCAGATGAATCTTGAGTGTCCAGATCTTGGTCTTTAGGTAACAAGGCATTGAGATAGGGTTGTGGATCACACTGCACAGCAATTACTGAAAACAACAATCAACTGTTAATGTAATGGATAAAACTCTCTCCCACAACAACAAGCTATTTTTATTTGGTGGGTGGTATTTTTTAATAAAATTAGTGCCCCAAAAAATAATTAAAATTTGATAGGTGGTACCCTTAAAATTAATGGTGTCCTCCACCCCTAGACATTTTTTCCTGGAACAGCCCTAAGGCAAAACAGCCCTGCCGCCCTCTAGCGGCCATGTTTTTTAATCATTTAAAATGGCTTGAAGGAATTTGATAGAGGGTCACCCAAGGAATATTTCTACAAAAGATTTGGAAATCGGACAGATTCTTTTGGAGAAGATGTTCACTATAGCCATATATGGCAAAACAGATGACTGTCGATACACAACAGATGCCGGAATTGAGTAGGATTATTGAAATAAGTAGAAAAGTTGTGGCAAAAGCGAAAATTGCTCAGTATGATCAATTTCTCCTTTTTACTATAATGGTTTCAAAAGTCTGCTGTAG
This sequence comes from Serripes groenlandicus, assembly GCA_031761405.1. Lineage (NCBI taxonomy): Eukaryota > Metazoa > Mollusca > Bivalvia > Cardiida > Cardiidae > Serripes > Serripes groenlandicus. The sequence continues at coordinate 682,345 of JASEVX010000074.1, forward strand.
ATGCGTCTGCATGTGGAACAGGAATAAGATAACATATACATGTGAACCCGTCCATGAGAAAAGATACCAGTTGGTTTTTGTGAACAAGTGTAGATCCAGATCAGCCTTTGCATCCACAATATGTTTTAAAAAGTTCTATACTGTTCACATATAACTTACATCAGCTTACTATAAACTATTGTTAACTTGTATAAGACGTAGCAGATGTACAGGTTGTACAGGTTGACATAAACCTACAATGTTCAGAAATGCCAACTTATTTATTTTAACATGAATATGCCCAAGCAAGCATCTAGTAATGATTGTTTTGTGTTTTACACTGCCTTCAACAATTTTTGAGTTATATCATTGCATTTTCCTTGGCAAGTTACCAGTACTACTGGTCAATTTATACTGACAACAGCCAGTCAGCTGTAATGCTAACCCCGCAACCCTGAGCCCCAAGAAGGGCAGCCATTACTACCATTTTTAAAGTCTCTAATGAGGCTAGACAGATGTAGAGTTTGATATGAAGCTGAACTGTTCAGCGATGCTAACTTGTATAGATTCTCATGAAAAGGCTCAAATAAGCATTGATTAATGATAAATAGGTATTCAAAATATCAAATACTTGGCCTACAGATATTAGGTGTAAGTAAACTTAATCACAAAATGTTACCAAAAGACAGCCAAAAAGGGCAATAACGTCCCTTGCTCGAAAACAGCATCTTATTGTGATTTCAAGTTTCTAAGCAATTGGTTAAGTACTTCAAGAGAACAGTGCACCTATATATAAAGATTTCCTTCAATATATTATGCAACTTCCTTGATTCTGGCAGTTTTCAAGTTGAATTTGCTTACATTTTATAGCACAAAATAAATGAGAGCTGTTGTTGACCTGGACTGAACTACAAAAGAAAGAACTGATAAACCGGACTAAACAACTTACATGGGAAAGAAGAAACATCGTCCTTGAATAAACTCTGAGTCAGACCCGTCTTGGCCACAAATCTGGTCAGTGCTCTCTCCACGTCCCGTTTCTGTGAGGCTGCTTTCTCTCTGATGAGTTGGTATTCTGTCACAGGCTGTTTGTGGGTCTGAAGAAGATCAAAGATATAACGTTGACTTTTGTCTAACAGCAAACACAGTGGTAAAGATTATAATTAAATAACGTGTGCAGAAAATAAAGAGAAATCTAACCTGAAAAGGGAAGAGAACAATGCGAGAAAAAGAATAAAAGTGCTGACCATGTGCAAAGCTTCATTTCTGCATGGTATCTTCCAAAGTTATCTATACCAGTTAACCCTTTCCCTCATATAGATGCTTTCTGACCCCTCTGGAGCAGACGGCTTTTTGAAAACATAGCGACAAAAGAAGAAATTGCTCAAAATGAGCAATTTCTCCTTTTGACACAATGTTTTTCCACTTTTAGTCATGGGTTATCCATTCAATTATAGAGATTTTCTAGTTTTTGACAAAATATGTTCAAAGTCGTCTGCGGCAGAATTGTTGTATGAGGGAAAGGGTTAACTCCTAAGTGGTCTATTCTAGTCAAATTATTGACCCTTTCCAACAAACAACAAATCTGCAGCAGGTGACTTTAAAAATATCTATGTTAAAAAATGCAAAATCTCTATAAATTAACATATAATAAATGAATAGAGCTTAAAAACATAGTGACCAATCATGAGATATTTTTTTATTTGCCACATTGTTTTCAAGAGTCGCCTGATGCACATGCCTCAAAATGCGTCTGCACATGGGAAAGAGATTGTGAGTAACATGAATATAACTAATCCTAACTTATAAGTCAATTTTTGTGAGCATTGTGAGAAAAAGAGAAATTGCACAAAATAATCAAACACATACCACTCTAAATACAGCATATCAATGAGAAAGTGTTAATTAAAGACCGCAGAAAATGCTTTGTAAGATACCTTTGTCCTAATGTAAGTATGTGGATCTGGAAATGAGGGGAGATAGTCTGGTATGTGGCTGGGTCTGTCCTGCTTGTCACCAACACTCAGAACCCTCTGTGTAACCTGCGGGGTACTCTGGCCAGCTGCAATGGATACAGCATTTCAAAATAAACACCTTTTTCAAACTGGTATCTGCTGTAAACAGGGGCCATAACTCTGGTGTCCCTAACGCAATGATAGGGAAATGTGCAGGGAGACACGTCATCATAGTATGTGTAGGTATCATTGCTATAAGTTTTAATTTCAACCCTTTCCAATTTGCAGGCTTCTTTTGAAAACAAATTGTGGCTTAAAGAGACGGTGCTTTTTATGAGCAATTTCTCCTTTTGCCACAATGTTTTCAACTCCAATTTAATAAAAAATACCTTCATATATAGAAATTTCTCATATTCTTGCCCAGATGTTTTCAAATTTGTCTGCTTCAGATTTGTTGCATGTGGGAAAGGGTACAATCCCTGTATCCATACCATAAACATGGTTTTGGACTAAAAACTATATCCCACTCGGGCCGATGGGTGACAGCCTCTTCACAATAAGAGCCCTCCAATGGGAAAATGTTAGTTGGTTGTTAGGTGTTTTACACCCCTTTCAACAATGTTTCAGTTATATCACTGCATTTCCTGGGTAAATTATCAAAAATCCAGTCAGTCATAATGCTAACTCCACAACCCAGAGCGCAAAAGAAGGCAGCCATTACTACCATTTTTTTAAGTCTTTGGTATGACCTGACCGGGGATTGAACCTGCGATCACCCCACCGAGACGGTATGGGTAAAGGTAAGAGCTGCCTTTCCCTCATACAGACGCTTTCTGATGCATCTGCAGCAGACAACTTTTGAAAACATCATGACAAAAGGACAAATTGCTCAAAACGAACAATTTCTTTTTGAGTCACAATGTTTTCAACTCTTTTAAATAACAAGAGGGCCATGATGGCCCTGGATCGCTCACCTTAATTATACAATGTACTGCAATGCAAAACACATCAAGACAATTATTCTGAATGCAACCTCCACAGTGCTAACAATATTTCCCTTCATTTGGCCTAGTGATCTATATTTGTTTAACCTGATATGACCCATATTCCAACATGGACTAGATATCATCAAGACAGCATTCTGACGTTTCAACTTGCTCAAAGTAAAAATAGTTTCTGATCCAATATGACCCATATTCGAACTTGACCTAGATATAATTCAGACAAACATTCTGACCCAATTTCAAGCTGCTGATGCAAAAAATGTGGCATCCAAAGTGTTCACAAGATTTTCCTTCAATTTGATCTAGTGACCTAGTTTTTGACCCAGCATGACCCATATTCGAACTTGGCCTACATATCATCAAGAAAAACATTCTGATAAAGTTTCATCATGCTGAAATTTAAAATGCAGTATCTAGAGTGTTAACAAGATTACCCTTCAATTTGGCCTAGTGACCTAGTTTTTAACCCGGCATGAACCATATCCAAACTTGGCCTAGATATCATTTAGACAAACATTCTGACCAAATTTCAAGCTGCTGAAGCAAAAAATGCGGCATCCAAAGTGTTAACAAGATTTTCCTTCAATTTGACCTAGTGACCTAGTTTTTGACCCTGCATGATCCATATTCGAACTTGGCCTAAATATCATTCAGCTCAACATTCTGACCAAATTTCAAGCCGCAGAAGCAAAACATGCGGCTTCTACAGAGTTAACAAGATTTTCCCTTAATTTGGCCTTGTGACCTAGTTTCTGATCCAATATGACCCATATTTAAACTTGACCTAGATATCTTTAAGACAAACATTCTGACAAAATTTTAAGCTTCTGAAGCAAAAAATGAGGCATCCAAAGTGTTAACAAGATTTTCCTTCAATTTGGCCTATTGACCTTTTTAACCCGGCATGACTCATATTCGAACTTGGCCTAGATATCATTCAGCTCAACATTCTGAACAAATTTCAAGCCGCTGAAGCAAAATATGCGGCTTCTACAGAGTTAACGAGATTTTCCCTCAATTTGGCCTAGTGACCTAGTTTTTGACCCAGCATGACCAATATTCAAACTTGGCCTAGATATCATTCAGCTCAACATTCTGAACCAGTTGCTGAAGCAAAAAATGCGGCATCCAAAGTGTTAACAAGATTTTCCTTCAATTTGACCTAGTGACCTAGTTTTTGACCCGGCATAACCCATATTCGAACTTGACCTAGATATTTTTATAACAAACATTCTGACAAAATTTCAAACTGCTTAAGCAAAAATTGCGGCCTCTGGAGTGTTAACAAGATTTTCCTTCAATTTGACCTAGTGACCTACTTTATGGCCCAGTTTCGAACTTGTCCAAGATTTTATGGAGATGAACGTTCTGATAAACTTTCATGAAGATTGGTTGCAAAATGTAGCCTATAGAGTGTTAACAAGCTCAAATGCTGACGACGCACGCCGGACGGACGTGATCCCAATAGCTCACCTTGCACTTCGTGCATAGGTGAGCTAATAAAACCCTTATTTATGAAGATTTTCCATATTTTTGTCAATATATTTTCAAAGTTATCTGCTGTAGATTTGCTGTATGTTGGAAAGGGGGGTTAAAAGTGTAGGTTCAGCTTAGCCTCTACATCTGCTCTGTCGTTTAAGAATCTACATAAGTTGCCAGAGGCTTCTAACAAGCTTATGTAAGTAATATAATAATAATAACAATTCTTTATTTGTAAATAAAGGCCACCGGCCCAAAATACATTATATATGATACAAAAATAATTCTCGGTTGCGGAAAAATACAACACAGCAGAGAAATTTGTATTTGGAAAATAAGCTACATTTGCAAAGTCTTTTATTAAAGGTACAATCAACGGTATTGTGTGGCAATGACTTTTGTTTCAGTTAGCATTATTTGTAAGTTTCATTAAAACATTGTTAAACATAACGATTTTTATAATAACTATTTATGCTTTCACTTTTGAGTAAATTATAAAAGCTTCTCAAATCATCTCTCCCATTGTACCATGAATACAATCATGACTAGTCTTTCTGCACCAAAATGATCACACTGAAAAAAGACACGGTATTCATAACTATCACAATATCTTTAGAGACCAAACAATAGAAACAAATCGGTTTTTCCCTTTCAATATTGGAATGTCTACTTAATTCTATTCTAAGTTAACCCTTCCCTCATGTAGATGCTTTCTGACGCCTCTGCAGCAGACGGCTTTTTGAAAACATACTGACAAAAAAAAGAAATTGCTCAAAACAAGCAATTTCTCCTTTTGCCACAATGTTTTCCACTTTTAGTTATAGGTTATCCATTCAATTATAGAGATTTTCTATTTTTTGACAAAATATGTTCAAAGTCGTCTGCTGCAGAACTGTCGTATGAGGGAAAGGGTTAATAGCTAGAACAACGAAAACGTCCTCAAGCCTTTCTTTTTTTTTTAAATAGGGAGAGATATCTGTCAAAAGTGAAATATGTGAACAACAGAGATCTTGACGAGACTGTCCAGATGCTCAGGCTGATCTGGCTTTGTACTTTTTCACAAAAACAAACTTGTACCTTTTCCCATGAAAATTGTTCCAATCAAAATCGTAAAAAATTAATAATCATGGGTTATGTTTCGAATCTACTTACGTGGAATAAAGACTGATTTATTTGGTCTATTTGCATGAGCTGGTATTCCCTCTATATCAATCCCTGAAATATATGGAATGGGAATAACTGTTAGTTTAAAAGAAAGCTCAATATTCATATAATTTTTCACTGAATGAACACTAAAGCTGACACATGTATTTTGACAAAGAGACTTAGGCAAAGATGAACATGAGCACCACAAAACGATAGGTGCATTTTTAATGAAACAACAAATCAGTGTTCTGCTCGAGGAGTTAAGCATTGTTAACTTAAACATTATTTGATTTAAAATGCCCCTCAAATTAATGAAATTTCCTGTTTTTCGAGACAGCTGAAATACAGAATAGTTTCAGGGATTTCAGTGTATCTTGCAATGATACCTCTTTAATAAGTTTCTTAATTAATTTAAACCCTTTTCCACATTTAGACACTTTCCGACGCCTCTGCAGCATATGACATTTTGAAAACATTGTGACAAAAGAAGAAATTGGTCAAAACAAGCAATTTCTCCTTTTGCCACAATATTTTCAACTCTATTCAATATATAAACTTTTATTTATAAATAGAGCTTTTCTATTATTTGTTCCCAGATGATTTCAAAGTCATCTGCTGCAGGTTTGTTGTATGTGGGAAAGGGTAATATTTTGATAATTCCAAATAGAAACAATTTTGAAGAAAAAGAATTGAAAGAACATGCATAGTCAAGTGACAGCACGGTATTGATGTAAAGAAAAAAACCAGTGTAGAAAAATGGGAAATGTTTGTTTTTGTTTTGTTTTTTTTCAGCTTTATCAACATATATCTCCTGAAAAACTCAACTGTCACATAAAGAATACATACTAAGCCCCTTTATAACAATCTTCTTCTGTGTCAAATTATGCTCTTCAACATTCAACATTTCGCTTATCCAGCCCAATCATGTTAGAATATTAAACTGTATTAGTTCTTAATCTTATTATTAGCATCCACAATTTTATTCTAAAAAATCTTAAGCCCTTCCCACATACATGCACCTGTAAATGAGAAATTTCTTTTTTTGCCACAATGCCTTCAACTATATATTCAATAATTACATCTTAATTTAAAGAGACTTTCCATATTTTGACGTAGATGATTTGTAAGTAGTCAGCTGAGCTACAAATTTGTTATATTTTTTATTACCATATATATATATATATATATATATCAGGAGTTGAAATTATTAATTTGAATAATTTCTTCAGTTATTATCATTTATCTTTCAAACTTAGACACACCTTGATCTATTATAGCCATAAGCACATCTGTCACCATGACTTCTGTACGACCACACAGCTCCGTGTAAGCTTTTGAGCTTCTTCCTATTTCTGTCAACACTGCAAAAAAACAAACACATCAAACATAGAATAATCTGTCAACACTACAATAAAACAAAATCATAAAATAAATAACAATAAAATAATCTAACATTTAAAAAGCCGAGCGCCGGTAGCTCAGTCGGTAGCAACGCGGGCTGTCAATCCAGGGGTTGTGAGTTTGAATCCAAGCTTGGCCAACATTCTTTGCGATGTTCTACAAAAGTCATTGTGACCTGCGTCATTCTTCTTTCACCAATGGGCTGTTTTACAGTCTATGTGTAAAAGCAGCCATTTGCTTGGAAGGTATGTTGTGTGGTGTACTGGTGTGGGAAAACCAGGAAATGATGACAGAGAAATTGTTGAAAACAGCATTAAACCCCAATCAATCAAAAAACTAACATTTAAAAACTAACCATGAGACAAATGGTCAAGGTTATCAGTCATATATAGTAAAGCAAAAAAAACAAGAGACATTTTTTTCCAGACTGGCTCCTGTAACTTCTATGTAATAAGCATCAAATTTGGTAAGCCACATCTAGTAATTTGGGAATTCTTGAACATTTCATAATTTCATCCACAGGCAAAAGGCCACATATAAACTGATCTTTTCTTGCATTATATAAGCATTTTAACTAATGTGTGAATCACACGCGCACCAGACTATTAGATACGATAAAAACCAAAACAAAGTTATTTCCAACATATTTTTTTTAATTTAACCCTTTCGGCGCCGTTGGCGACTGCAGTCCACATTACGATAGAGCGCCATAGGCGACTGCAGTCTACAATCTTTCACCTACTACTACTACTTCTACTACTACTACTTCTACTACTACTACTTCTACTGGTACTACTTCTACTACTACTAGTCTACTACTGAGAAAGTGAAATCAACCTGGTGCTGGCTGGAATTTTCTGTGATAAAACTTAGCGCTGAAAGGGTTAAAACTTCAATACTTAATTTTATGATAATATGGATAATGGTTATAAATGTATTAGTTTACATAGTAACATATATTTAATACACTTAAGTAGTGTTCCCATTCACGTACGTACGTTTTTCACGTAAAAATGTCTGAATGAACGTACAGATTTTGATACAGTGCATCAGCTCTACGTGACACGCACGTAAAGAAAAAAGTGGCAAAAAAGTAAAATTTAAGCCCTAAATCTACGCAAATTCTTGAACGCCTCCGTTTTTGTCAATAAATGATGCCTTTCGCGAAAATCTACTTTCATTTCGTCAGTCATAAGGACAGGTCTAAAAGGCGTCCGTTTATCTTAGTCGTCTCGGTGCGTTTTTCACTGATCCGCGTTCCGGAATTTCTTCTCGCGTTTTAGACCCAGCGAACTTGTACACGTGACCCGAACTGTTATCCTTATCTATTCGCATTGTCTCGGTCATTATGCGGCTAACGATAGTTTACAAGGATCTTTTCGCATTGTCTCGGTCATTAATTGGCAGCGCTAACCATAGTTTGCGAGGTATACCAAATGCCTTATTTACATGGTAACAAGTTTATTCGTCTGCTAGAAATGGCACAAAAACAAGCGACACTTACCGGCCTCTGGAAAAGAGGACCAGAAACGTTGAAAGTACCTCTGATGCGAATCAACCCCTAGTCACGAATTCCACAACCGCTGAAGAAGAAGCCCCTCTCGCAAAATAAAGTCGAAAATGTTTTCAGAGCGAGTGGCTGTCGGACTTTAAATGGCTACGTTATGATGCCGAAAACAATCCCATGCACTGTATCAATTGTGAAGGTGCCGATCATAGCTTGTGTAGCAAAACTAAATCTGCTTTTGTAAAAGGGCTTTTGTAAAAGGTACAAAAAACTACCAGAAGTCGGCCCTGAAACGTCATGAAACGTCCGACGAACATTTAGCTACAAACACTAATTATTCAGTTGATTCCTTTATAATATTATCATAGACATGTCAGCATATCATTTAAAGCAAAAAAACATTTTAAATGCATTCTCATTGATGTTTCCAAGAAACATTATGTTGTACCCCCAATTTCCACAGAAAACCCCCAACTTTTAGAAATGATGGCCTACAGGGGGTACAGAAAACCCCCAGGAAAAAAAAGAGGTGGGAACACTGTTAAGTAGTATTGATGTGTAATTGGGTGTTTCGTGTAACCACGTTAATAATTGCATACTTACAGCTTTGTAGCATTTCTGTAAGAGTTTCTAACACCGACTCCTCAGCAAAACCAAAGCCAACTTCTGTACACAATGCTCCAACGGCTACTTTCAGGGCCTTACGGCGGGACTTTGCATGCCCATCCATATCTGCCTCTGTCCTGTTAAAAACAACTAGTCTCTATTGAAGCATAAAACACAATAGCATTTATCAGTCCGTCAGTAAAGAAGTTCACGTTTGACAATTTGTTCAACTGTCAGATCAGAATTTGTTTATCCCGAAAAGTTAATTCAATTAATGCAGTTCTTTTATTTTGTCACAGTGTTCGACTCTTCTAGTCTTTTTCTCCCGAGAATTAAAATAACATGCCTCTGCTTTCTCCAGCAAGATGTTTCTAGTCGATTTGATTATAAAATAGCAATAATTTGTTGTTTAAACACTTCAAACAACACAATAAAAATGTTATTAGTAATAATATCACAAGGTAAGAGTTAAAAACTGTTAAAATAAACTAAAATTCACATGTTTTCGTCTGACAAATTTATCCCAGCGCACAAAGCAGCCATTTTGCAAAGAACAGTAATTCTGTAATAAACGCGTTTTCGAAATTATAAATAATGTTACTCGAGTGCGCCAGACTCCTTTGAATGCGGACCGATAACATTCTCTAAACGGGACTCATTTCCCCTAATGTTTTCAACTAGATCGTTTGAATATTGTACAAATGCTTCATTGCCAGATGTTATGATTCTTTTAGAGCAGATAACTAGATAATAAAATGTATTTTAAATCTGTCCAACATGCAATTGTACAGATGCTTTCAGACGACTTTTGAAAACATTATTAGATGAGAAGAAATTTATCATAATGAGCAATACCTATATTGCCACACTGTTTTAAACTCTATTCAATATTGATACTTTCATTTATAGAGATTTTCCATATTTGCTGCAGATTTTAATGTAGGCCTAGGCCTATGTTGCTTGATTGATTGATTTGGGTTTAAAGACGTTTTCAATAATTGTTAAGTCATAGGCCTTTCACGGCGGCCTATCTGGTCGACTCCATTATTCGACGGGGATAATAACTTGCTTTGTGCCGGGTCTATCAAGACCCTACGTTGAGATAATTTATCAATTGGTGTTAAACGCCGGTTTTAACCATTTTTCAGTCATATAACTCGTGCTTCCCGGCTCTCATCACACCAGTATGCTACTCATCACAACAGTTTTTCCAAGCAAATGAGTGCTTTCCCACTTAATCTGTTAGCTCATTGGTGGGAGACGAATGACGCTTGTCAGTGGCGGTTTACCAAGGGTCTACCAGGGGGCTCGTAGGGTCCAAACAGGAGACGCGTAGGCCCGTCCCTCCCCAAGATGTCTGTCAGGTGAAGTTCATAGGAGTTTATTGATTTTGTGTTTGTTTAACATAACATTGCACCTATTCAGCTACTTTGAACGAAATGTGTTATGAGCAATATTGGTTATGGAACTATTTCAATAAATGTCACTCTAACAAAAAAATATCTCTCAATTTGTTTATATTGCAAATACTAATACATGTTATTAATATAATTTGTATCCTATATATAGGCTTAAAAATTCACTGGATTCCGTCATTCACTTTCACGATTAATTCCTCTTTTAAAGCGCTTCGTTCGATGTTATGCAGTTTCTTTTGAAGGTAAAACTTGATAAACATGTATTTTAAATCAAAGCACTCACAGTGCTGCCAGCAAGAGGCTAAATGCAGATCACGGAATAAATTAGGACAAGGATTTACCGATCAATTTGTTTTATCACATACACTTCACACGAAGACCTTGTTATGTCCGTTAATTGAATAATATTTGAGTTAAATGCACAATATTGTATACACATAATGGGGGTCTATCGCAAAAACTTTTATTTGACTGGCGGCATTTTACAGAGGTCGTTGAATAGTTTACACACTCATTAATGCATTAATCATAATGCATGCCATATCAAAATAAAACGAACGCTGCATAATAATGAAAACTATATTGAAATTCCAATTAAGGTAGTTCCACACCTTTGGCGAGAAAATGTTAAAGTTATCCAATATCCTTTTTTTTCAAACTTAACATGCAAGATCACTGACAGCTAGGCTTTCAAACGGCAAGATGCATATCGAATAAATACACGCGATCTTGACGTCAAATGGCGTCCTTCAGTCAAGTTATGTATGCGGGTCCTGTTCATACGACGGGTATATGTCCGAACTGTAAATACTGATTTTCATGATTTAACTTTCCTTTATTAGGTGAAATATTGTCCTTATTGTGATCATATTTTCCAATTATGTAATTCACACAATTCGTTGGGATTTAACGATATAGCGATTTTCCATTTTTATAACGTCATATATTTTCAACTTCAATGGTTCTATTTCTGCCGTTTTTCTCAAAAAGTAGTTCAATTACCCTATCTGAATTTTGAATATGTTAGACTCGAAATGTTTTGACTAAGATTTATTGAATACAACCGATATGTCGTCGAATTAGATTTTTTTTAAATCGACGTTGAAAACAAAGTTGCCCTTAACATTATGTGTAAATAACGTCGACGTCATATTATTTTCAAACAGTTACGATTATTTTTTCTTGATTTCCATAATAGATTTGCGCTCCAACTTTTTTATTGTATCGTTCCACAGAATACAGTTGTAGTTTTGTAAGTTTTTTAATCATATCACATGTTTTATTAAAATATCCAACCTACCTTATTAAATCGTATATATGTGATTTGATAATAGATGCTAAGAATTAAAATAAGTTGTCTGGACACATATAAAGTAACATAGATGACATGTTAGTTCCATATTATAAATTCACATGTTATTAGTTTAACTTTTATTTTATACAGAATCATGACAATGAAAACATATTTTTATTTGTTGATGCTCACACCATACTGTGCGATGCAGGCTGAGCAGAGTCCAACCTCTTTGCATCAGACACCGATTCGGTTCTATTTTGACTGCACGCATGGCAAACTAAGGTTTGGTCAGACGTTATGGTTTTTTCCACAAAGTATTCAAAATATTTCAACACTTTAAAATGATAAGCTTTCCGTTAATAGTAGTGTTTTACACTGGATCGACATCATATTACTGAAATACTGTTATAATCGACTAAAACACAATACAAAGCCAGCACAAACTGTCTACAGAGGTGTGTAATAATTGTTTAAAGAAGATGCAATGGATGCTGGTGAAGCTTTGATTCGTTTAAGAATGAGTACAAGACGAAAGTTTGACGCAAAGCATCAACGAGAAGCCGCAATATTTCGTGGAACATGTAGAAAATAAGCAAAAAAGAACATTCAAATTAACAAACATTAGAAATATCTAATCTGTAGTCAGTAATGCGGATATACGTATTTGGAAATATAAGTTTTATGTAGGATATTTAACCTGGCAAAGTCTGTGTTTTAAGTGAATGAGATGATTTATGGTTAAACTAATCATGAAACGTGACATATAATATAAATGGACAAGAGGTTATGATAAATTTCAATTGTTGTGCGAACGACATAATTAGCCAATCAGGATACACTTTACATACATGAATGTTGTTTGAAAATGGCTGATAGCAGAAACAATTTTATTCTATTATATTTTAATGCAGGGTTAACGTATGAAGAAACTCGGTTTCTTTTAGGCGATCTGATTGGCTAATTATGTCGTGCGCACGACTTAGTAACTCGTGCGCACGACATAGTATCTCGTGCGCACGACTTAAGTATCTCGTGCGCACGACATAGTATCTCATGCGCACGACTTAGTAACTCGTGCGCACGACATAGGATCTTGTGCGCACGACTTAATTATCTCGTGCGCACGACTTAGTATCTCGTGTGCACGACATAGTATCTCGTGCGCACGACATAGTAACTCGTGCTCACGACATAGTATCTCGTTCGCACGACTTAAGTATCTCGTGCGCACGACTTAGTATCTCGTGCGCACGACATAGTATCTCGTGCGCACGACTTTGAAATTCTCAAGTATATAATATAAAATATCCCTATAAATGATCGTATGATAATTGAAAAGTGTTGAAATTATTGTGGCAAATGCAGATATTGCCCTTATGAGCAATTACTCCTTTTTCCACAATGATTTCAATGATGTTTAACCTGACATACTTTGAAATCATTAGAGATATTATACTGAACATGAAAGTCATATTATTAAAAACAAAGCAAACGCATAGTTAGCATTCAATGATGTTTAACCTGACATACTTTGAAATCATTAAAGATATTATACTGATCATGAAAGTCAGAATATTAAAAACAAAGCAAATGCATAGTTAGGATGATTGAAAAATTAAGATGCTACGATAAAAATGAAAATCTATAAATAGACTATAGATGAATGGTACTGTCTTTTATTTTAACTTCATTCGGGAACCAGAGTTTGTGCGCGGCCGCTAACGACATAATTCATACATGTATATAGAGTGTAAAAGGGATGTTTTAAAAGTCATTACCTTAAATTAATATACTGAGTAAGGACAAAGAGAAATCAAGATATGTGGTCACACTGGCAGGTCTAATTATCTCCTTGTGCTAAATTTCGAAGCATTCCTACAGGAAGCCGCTTTGAGGAGAAAACCATAACGTCTGACCAAACCTTAGTTTGCCATGAGTGCAGTCAAAATAGAACCGAATCGGTGTCTGCATGATGCAGAAATGTTGGACTCTGCTCAGACTGCACCGCACAGTATGGTGTGAGCATCAAAAAATAAAAATATGTTTTCATTGTCATGATTCTGTATAAAATAAAAGTTAAACTAATAACATGTGAATTTATAATATGGAACTAACATGTCATCTATGTTACTTTATATGTGTCCAGACAACTTATTTTAATTCTTAGCATCTATTATCAAATCATATATATACGATTTAATAAGGTAGGTTGGATATTTTAATAAAACATGTGATATGATTCAGCAACTTACAAAACTACAACTTTATTCTGCGGAACGATGCTTTAAACAAATTGAAGCGCATTTTTTTTTTATCTATTGTGGAAATCTAGAAAAAAATAAGCGTAACTGCGTGAAGATAATATGACGTCGACGTTATTTAAACAAAATGTTAAGGGCACTTTGTTTTCAACGTCGATTCAAAAAAAATCTAGTTCGACGACATATCGGTTTTATTCGATAAATCTACGTCAAAACGTTTCGAGTCTAACATATTCAAAATTCATATGGGGTAATCGAACTACTTTTTTAGAAAAACGTCAGAAATTGAACCATTGAAGTTGAAAATATACGACGTTTTAAAAATGGAAAATCGTTATATCGTTAAATCCCAACGAATTGTGTGAATTACATGATTGGAAAATATGATTAACAATAAGGACAATATTTCACCTAATAAAGGAAAGTTAAACCATGAAAATCGGTAATTACAGTTCGGACATATACCCGTTGTATGAACAGGACCCGTATACATAACTAGACTTAAGGACGCCATTTGACGTCAAGTTCACGTGTATTCATTCGATATGCATCTTGCCGTTTGACAGCCTAGATGTCAGTGGTATTGTATGCCAAGTTTGAAAGATATTGGATAACTTTAGCATTTTCTTGCCAAATGTGTGGAACTACCTTAAAATATCAAAGCAAAAAATAACCAATTTGTAGCTTCATTTTCTGGTTACTAAAAACAAACAAAAATGGTGGTATATTTGTTTTACCTTGTTTGAAATAATTTATATAATACTTTTAAAATTAACATGATTCATTTTATAAACAAGAGAATATTTACATTGTGCTATAATATAATAATAATGAATGTCCCGTGCCTGGAGATTATTTTACAGTAAACTACGTTAATTCAAAATAATCCAAATTTTAGAAGTCAGTGTAGCATGGGGCTTTATACAGTCACTGTCCCAGCTGCCTCAAAACAACTGAACATGTTATTTTTCCATAACATAGGTGAACAAATACACGCACTGTTTTTTTCATTCTTTCCAATTCTCAATTCAATGAGCAGGCTGTAGAAGTTGTTGATATGAAGGTACTTATAGATCGGTCGGTGGTACTTTTTTCTGTAGTATTTTTCAAGATACATAATTCCTATTAATATGTATACAGTCCAAGAAATTTTGCACCACGATGCGAATGCATTTTGAAATTATACACATAAGGGCCGTGTTGTGTATGTGTACAACATTAAATGGAGGAACAGCTGAATAGCCTAGTAGAATATTTAATACTATACAAAGATTAACATGAAATGCATGCCGCGTTATATAGAAATATGTTACACTAAGAGTCGTCGCTTTGAGTGGATACACTTTCATTCATGAGTAAATTTGTTAAGACAATAAACACAGCTCTCTCCCCTTTCAAATGTAAAGTCATCAATTCAAATTCAATTTTGAAATCGCAATCATAATAACACCTGCGGAAAGTATGCACATACATGTACTGTTTTAATGTTTTCAGTTTGTGAATGACACCTGAAGAAAGTATGCATATACTGCTTTAAATTGTCCATGCATGTTGCGCGTGATCAGAAACACATGTGTTTATATGTCTTTGGCGTGATCAAGTCATGCTGACAGCGAAGAAATACATTTTTATTTTAAATAAATTCATAAGTTTTAACACAACATTTATTTCCAGTTCTTTCTTTTGTGCAAGTGATGTCGAATCAAATCCATATTCCGGCTGATATGCCAACAAGTTACCGCATTTTTATTGTTTAGACAAGAACTATTTGGCGGTTCGGAAGGACCAACATGGATATAAGCTGGCAACAGTTCATTCATTTTTAAAAGCTATTCCAAAGATCATCTACTTACATTGACATTATATACGATCTGCAACTACCAAGACATCTCTGGTGTTCAGAAACGGAGAGCTGATATAGAAAAAACAGATGTGAAGTAATTCAATGCCGATATTGTAAACACACTAGTCTAGAGTCCAGTCTCAAAACGAATTTTATTCCATCTCATACAGATATTAAATCTTTCCCACATACAAAACATCTGAAGCAGCCAACTTTATATACATATGGAAACTCTTTATACATACAAGTATGGCTTTTATCATATAGTTCTTTCATGATAATTTCTCCTTTTGTCACAATGTTTTCAAACTTCTTCAAAATACGTCTACATGCGGGCAATAGTTAACATTTTTATCAATGGCAGCACGAGGTTGAGACCTTTTTTCCTTGAAAAAGTTCTTTAATGAAGTGATAAGTTGCTGATTTCAGTAACAACTTTACTTTAAATGTATAAAAATGTAATATCCCGTTTCCTTTTCCCCAATACTTATTTTGACGCATATGCCGCAGATTTTTTTTCAAAATATTGTTGCAAACAGGAGAAATTTATTATAATGAGAATGTTTTCTTTTTGTCTAAAGGTTTTCAACTCTATTTAATGATTATAGAGATATTCCGTATGTTTTGCCGATATGTTTTCAACGTTGTTTGCTGCAGATTCGTTGTATGTGGGAGAAAGGGTTATAATTTAAAACTTAAAACAAACAGCTGTGCCTTGGCTGAGACGTCTTCCACTTCGTCCTTTTTGATAAGAAATAAATGTCGTTAACACATGTCAAGGTCGAGACTTGACACGAATGTTGAATATAAGATCATTGATAAGACTGGAAGTTGTTGCTGGTCACTGTCGCTGGTCAACAGCGTGGGTCTTTTTTTTTTCTTCAGAGACACGAGCACCGTGGCCTGTATCACTCACCTGAGTATCATTGAGCATGAGAACTTGCGCCAGCAACTTGCTTTCATATTTTGAGCAATTAAGAAAAGGCTCAAAACCATGATAGAGTAGACATTTCATTGAAATTCAGTCTTGTAATAAAGAAGAACACTTTAATAGTTTGCACTATGAGCATATAATGTAAAATAGCACCGATCGAAAAAGTCTATCATTTCATTTTCAACCAATAAAGATGGCTTAAAGTCTGGAATTACGTGCCCCTGCCGTTACATTATAGTGTAATATATACACAAATAACGGCGGCGCCCCTTGGGTATGACGCAGCAAGCAAAACGCCTATAGAGACCGACGTTTTATGAATCACCTTTCAAAAGTAATTGTTGCTTCATTATTCAAATATTGATTCCAAACATCAAGTCGTATTGGTCCACAGTAGAGTTTCAATTTGTTTTAGAATTACAGATGAACATAATCAATAATTCAAACATTACAAATGATATATATACACATATATATATATATGGCCAGCGTATTAACCATGTATGCGATAATGATATATATATAAAAGGAGGTGACCAATTATGTCGCCATTGCTGGTTCGGTCCTACTAAATACTGCAAGGACTACAAGGACTACAAGGACTACACAAGGACTACAAGGACTACACAAGGACTACAAGGACTACAAGGACGGCTGTAGTATGACAAGGACAGATTACCCTGTAGAGCGTAGGTACAGATCACCCTGTATGGTGTAGGTGGAGATCACCCTGTATGGTGATCTGTACCTACACTCTACAGGGTAATCTGTCCTTGTCATACTACAGCCGTCCTTGTAGTCCTTGTAGTCCGTGTAGTCCTTGCAGTATTTAGTAGGACCGTGCTGGTTCATGCCAGAAGTACGTATTTGAGCCGTCCCGCGAGAAAACAAACATTATACGACCTCACTTCAACCTATGTACGTGGCTAATACAATTATACAAAAAAACAAACCATTATGGCCTCTGCGTAATGTATCGACCCAGATCAGCCTGCGCAGTCCGCGCAGACTGATCCGGGCCGACACATTCCGTCTCAGGGAGATAGAGGTATAGAGTAATGGTTCATGAAACAGAAAATCCACAGTAGGCGAAAAGTGTATATCCGGGTAAACCTGCGCGGTATGCTTATGCTGATCCGGGTCGATACTTTACGCAGAGGCCGGAATGTTGGTTTTCTCGCGGGTAGGATCATTTAATAATATAGGGTCGCATAGGAAACATTTCTATGAAGTCATTATCAAGCAGACTTATACCTGTATATGACAAGCTTTTCAACATTTGTACTAACAGTAAATCAACCAAATCAAAATGACTTGAGTTATCTTAGCAACTTTTTTTGAAATAATTTGCACTTTTAAATAAGACGAGTATTTTTAGCGATATTATTGTTAAACTGTGCATTATTGACATAAAAGGGAAACAAGCCTCATTCTCTGGCAGCCATGATTTTTATAAAATCAAGTTGGCTTGAAATCCTTTTACAGCGGTCACTTGAGATTACTTTGGGACGGTTGCCGAGAGACAGCCGTTCCAGAGTCAACAACTTACACATTAGTAAACGGATTTCGTAGATACTACGTTACTAATAACACAGTCTCGGTGGTGTAGCGGAAGAGCGTACGGCTCGATGCGGGAGGTCACGGGTTCGATCCCCGCCCTTGTCATACCACATTATAGTAATGGCTGCCTTCCTTGGCGCTAAGGGTAGTGGGGTTAGCATTACGAATGACTACGTCAATTTGCTAAATTTTTAGAAATCGTGATATTGAGGCTATATTCCAAAACTAGGTCAAATATACCTCCTAAAATGATGAACATCTATAAATGACCGACCTAAATAACTAGGACAATTGGATATTGGACAAATAGGCCAAAACGTTCGAATATGCCCTAAAGCAGAAATTCCAAATGAATGCGCAAGATATAAAACATTAAATTAAATAATTAGAAGACTGAAACGGTGTTGTTACAAGCAGGGACCTATCTACGTCTCTGATACAAGCGGGGACGTATCTACGTCTCTGGTACAAGCAGGGGCGTATCTACGTCTCTGGTACAAGCAGGGACGGATATACGTCTCTGGTACAAGGTAAAACCCACGAGAGTTTGAGAGACGAATTCAATCATGGGTCGGATCATACCAAATACTCTAATCTGGTGGTAGTGGCTTTCTTTTAGACGTCAGGATTGCGTGGATAGCACGTGAACTGATGCTATGGTGTCATAATAAACTGACCAGCAGTAAAAGTAATATACAGTCAAACTTGTATTAAGAGACCACCCAAGGGAAATGCCATAAGTGGTCTCTTAAGACAGGTGGTCTCTTATTGAGGTACAAATGTATTTTTCTTTTTTTGGGTCTTATGTATACTACATTATACATGTATTGGTATTAAAGATTAAATAACAATAAACATTTTGTTGTTCTTCTAGTTTTATATTTTATTTCAATATTAATAATATTTATTTGCAAAAGTGCAAGTTGATAAATAAAAAATATATACATTTAATCACAAATTTGATTGTTATTTGATGTTTTTGTTTAACTATAACATGAAAAGGATATGTACATGTACAGTATGTTCAGTAGAAGAATAGAGCACTTCTTCTTACTAAAACAGTCACTGATCGTATTCTGTTTCAAAGACTGTCCATCTAAAAACAAATTATTTAAGGAGTCATTTAAAGACATTGTCATGTTTAAAATGTTTGAGTGTCCACAGACGCTAATTAAATCTAATAAAAGAGCCGATTAAATAAACGTGCTATCACCATTACAAAGCAAAAAACAAACACAGATCCAATTATAGAGATCAAAAAGTCGGATTAAAATTGTCATAATTAATCCCAGACAATCCACAAACTATCCATGGGGTGATTTAACACAGTCAATAATTGACGTTAAAGTGTATTAAGTACAAACTGATAAACCTGAAATTATCGTCTTTTACCACTGTGATACATCTGCAGTATTTGAGAGTCATAACAAAGACAATAACTGTAGCTAAAGTGTATTAAATACAAACTGCTAACACCTCAATTATCGGTTTTTACCCACTGTAATACACGTCTGCAGAATTTGACCTCGGGTAATTTTACATGTAACACCTTTAGCTTGATGATAATTTAAACCTGTGTGGTTAACACGCGACAGTTGTGTAAGATTTATTTGACTGTTAGATTTAAGGTCGCTAAACCGTGGATTTTTATTAAAAAGGGAATGGTTTTAGTGTCCGTTGGTCGCAGACAGCAGGATCTCGCTTATTGCAGGTTAATTTATGACTAAAAAACATCGGGGGAGTTCAATGTGGTCGCTTACACCAGGGGGTCGGTTATACCAGGTGGTCGGTAGTACAGGTTTGACTGTACACGGGAACTGTCGTGATATCTTTCAGCGCCGAATTGTTTAAGGTAGACTCGTCCATGTTAACACATCGGCCGATTCTTTTTTTTGTTGTTGTTTATAAGAGATTTGGCATATTTTATATATTATAATTTAAAGGCAAATAATGCTGATTTCAGGTGAGACAGCTCGTTACGAGCTGACTCACCTGAATCTGTATTGTTTGCGAAAAGTTCATAATTGCCTTTGGCGCTGAAAGAGTTAATCTAAACAAGGTCACATCTGAAATATTTCCAGCCTTGAATCGTCTCAAAGAAGACTTATTTCTTCTCATGTTGTCAGTTTAAGCTGACTATATATCATTTCAACACAGTTCAACCTTTTAGATGATATGTAAAGGACAATAGTTCAAGTAAACATGACTCTGAACCATGGTGTTAGCATAGAGAAACACTGATCTAAACGTAGATGAAACCTGAATATCTGTAGTATCTGCAATCTCATCGTGTGCAGACGCCGGTTTGGTTTACAGTTTCATTAGATGTGTATCCCTATTAAGCATGTATGCGACGCGCTCGTTACGCGGGACGGCTAATGCAACCGTTATATGCAGCAACTAGAGACTGCCTTGATCGAGAGGTGGTAACACATTATCATGAGATTCGCAGGATCATTCATTTCATTAGAATAACACTTTCCCATAAACAGCAAATCTGCAGCAGACGACTTTGAAAATATTTTGGCTAAAATATGGAAAATCTCTATATATGAAGGTATCAAACCATATGCTTCGTACTATTTATTTACTCTGTTCATTGTTCAATGCCGAGCCCGGTAGCTCAGTCGGTAGCGACGCGGGCTTTCAATCCAGGGATTGTGAGTTCGAATCCCAGCTCGGCCAACTTTCTTTCAGACGATTGACAAAAGTCAATGTGACATGCGTCATTCGTCTTTCACCAATGGGCTAAGTCTATGTGGAAAAGCAGCAAGTTGTTTGGGAAGATTGTTGTGCGGAGTACTGGTGTGCGAAAACCAGGAAATGCATGAGAAGGTGAACTGGCCGCCGGGATATAACTGAGAAATTGTTAAAAACGGCGTTGAAATCAAATCAATCAATCAATCGTTGTTCCATACCTCTAGGTTACTCCACCGTACGTGAGGTCAAACGTTAAGTTTATTGGGAAATTGCACATGGCCACAAGCGGCGGGGCTGTTTTTCATGTATGGAAAATAGTTATACTTTGAAAATATTCTTGCCCAAAAGAACCGGCCCGATTTGAAAAAATCAATTTATGTGTAATTGTGTTACAAAACTACCATACAATACAAATATTAAAAACACTGACAAATAGAAAAACAAAGTAATGGAATGTACATTATTTATTCTAACTATATTAATATATATATCGAGACGGAGGGGGCATGCGTAGGATTGTATATATACATGTACATGAAAATATCACATAAAATAGAGAAACACACCTTTTAGAAGTTACTATAAATATTAACCCTTTTCAGTTAATATTAAAAATAGTTGAGAACATTGCGGGAAAGATAAGAGATTACTCATGGTGAGCAATTTCTTTTTTGTCCAAACAATGGTTTCAAATGTTGACAGCCTCTTTATACCTGTGGTACAAATAGAATATAAAGGTACGAACAGAAGTAAGTATTATTCTTTATATCTCTTGTACATAAATGTGCATACTCATATAGTGGTATTCTGTATGTATACCCGTTGTTCAAATAGAACACAACTGTGCATAGGCAGAAAGTGGTATACTTTATATATGTTGTACACTTAGAACATTAATGCATAGACCGCTATTATTATTCTTTATACACATTGTACACATAGAACAAAATATGTGCTTAGACAGATAGTCTTATTCTTTATACCAGTTTTAAAACTAGAACATAATATGCATAGACATATAGAAGTATTATTTATACCTGTTGTACATCTAGAGCATACATGTGCATATACATATAGTAGTATTATTTATACATGTTGTACACATGGAAATGCATGAGTAGGTGAACTGGCCGCCGTGATATAACTGACAAATGGTTAAAAACGGCGTTAAACCCCAATCAATCAGTTGTACAAATAGAACATAAATGTGCATAGCCAAATAGTATTATTTGTTATACCCGTTGTACAAATAGAACATAAATGTGCATAGCCAAATAGTATTATTTGTTACACCCGTTGTACAAATAGAACATAAATGTGCATATACATATAGTAGTAGTATTTATACCTGTTGTACAACTCGAACATAAATGTATTCTTTATATTATGTGTACAACTACAACATAAATGTAAATAGACATATATAATTATTATTTATACCCGTGGTACAAACAGAACATACATGTACATATACAGATATAATTATTCTTTATACCATTTGTACAACTACAACATAAATGTACATAGACATATATAATTATTCTTTATACCCGTCATAACTGTCATAACTGTCATTGCTATTATGAGCGGTGCTCTGTAAAAACAACTGTAATATAATTGCGACCACTGTAGATCAAGATCAGTAAGCTCACCAACCCAGACTGTTCTGTCAGTGATCTGTTCTCCAATTAACCACAGAATGTTTCCATAAACGTCTGGCAATTGTTGTTCACCATTTGACTTTGATTAAATGGTGAGTGTGCGTGTATGTGCAGGCTGATTCTTATCTAAACTTTAATTATAACGCTCAAGTTGGTTAGCATAGATTACCACTCATATACATGTAAATGAACAGTTCCACGAGAAAACCAACAATATGAACTCTGCGTAATATATCGACCCAGATCACACTGCGCAATCCTCGCAGACTAATCCAGGCCGACATATACCGAATCAGGTAGATATAGATATAGAGAAATGATTCCTGAAACAGAAAATCTACAAGAGGCGGAAAGTGTCTGTCCGGGTAGGCCTGAGCGTCATGCTTAGGCTGGTCGGGATCGATACTTGACGCAGAGTCAACCATGTTGGTTTTCTCGAGGAACGGCTCATATC